>CM074917.1:2818559-2845391 GCA_037576815.1 Pangasius larnaudii
GCAAAAGGTGGACCGACATCATATTGAACCCTATGGGTTAGGAATGGGATGGCACTTAAGTTCATATGTGAGTCAAGACAGGTGACCGAATACTTTTGGTAATATAGTGTATATGAGAGAGAGAGAGAGAGAGAGAGAGAGAGAGAGAGAGAGAGAGAAGGCTAAACTACAATAAGAAAAAAGAAAAAATACAGCACAAAATTAAACTACACATTCATATTTCATGTGTTCGAACCAAAAAAAAAAAAAAAAAAAAGCATCTGCCACCATTGTAATTGAGCAAAGTGACTTAATATTAAGGGGGAAAAAAGTAGTTGGAATGAGTAACACAGCATAGCCATACTTTTATTCACACACCTTCACTTCCTGTTGTCCCCTGTTCCCATTTCCTCCAACTTCAAAATAAAAGTTCTGTTTGCATTAGAAAGCAGAGAAAAGTGTGTGTGTTGGAACTAGTTACAACTACAGACTTTTGTTGAGCATGGTGCCTGATGATTTGCATTAGGAAGCAGAGAAGCATGTGTGTGTGTGTGTGTGTGTGTGTGTGTGTGTGTGTGTGTGTGTGTGTGTGTGTGTGTGTGTGTCTAGGCCCGGATTGGCCATCGGGAGATTTAGGGAAGATCCTGATGGCCTGGCTGTTCTTGTGTCTCAGTTTGGCCAACTAGCTAGCAAATCCTACAAATTAGAAATACCCTAGAAATTATATTTGGTCTTTATTTTCAAACCTGATTGGTTACTAAATCATGAACCAGAAGAGTCAGACTTGCAGCACTAGGGTCATCATTTGAGACTCCGAGTCTGAATTGTTGTCCCAGTCTGACCCTGTGTGTGTGTGTGTGTGTGTGTGTGTGTGTGTGTGTGTGTGTGTGTGTGTGTCGTATGCAACAGCACATTTATTTTGCATGGTGCCTGATGATTTGCATTAGGAAGCAGATCACTGTGTGTGTGTATGCGTGTGTGTTTGTTGTATGTCTTTACTCATGTGACTGTTATACACAGAAAGAGAGCGCAGTCTGAGAAGGAAGGTGGTCGAGAGATGTCTCGGGTTTTAAGTTCTCTTCTGTCCATCCGCGAGAACGGCCTCGTCTTTAACCTGCTCGGCTCTGACTGCAGCGTGAGTCCACTTTACTGTTTCATCGATTCTGTTTTTTGCTTCTTCACATGCTTCCTGTTCTGTTCGGAGCTTTTGTCCTGCTCTAAGAACCAGCATCTGGCATGTGTGCTTATGACACCTGTCTGTAACGGATGTAATTTAAGTATTGCTTAAACACTCAGGGGAAAAATACATGTTACTTAGGGGTTCTTTCTGATATTTAAGAGTTCTTAGCTTCAAAAAGGAAGCTGCGTCTCCTCTGAAACTCCTCTGTCATGAAAATGTCAGAAAACTTAAAGTTACAGCTTTATCTCTGCCTGTTCAAAATGCTGACACTGGAGACTCCTTCCACAAATGCTAAATAAACGCTAACATATTAGAACAAACCTGTGATTTGCAGCTGCACTTCTTTCAGAGCTGCTGTTAGAGAAAATTAATCAACACCTTCTGACCAATCAGAATTGAGAATTAAACAGCGTTGTGGTATGAAGCAGGATAAAGTTCCAGCCTCATTTGTTTGTGGGTTGCGTTTATTTCTCTTCCTGCGTTACTGAATTTTACTGGCAAAAACAACAGACAGTATTCATACTACTGTGTGTGTGTGTGTGTGTGTGTGTGTGTGTGTGTGTGTGTGTGTGTTTTAGGCGTCAGCTTGTGCAGTGGTGCAGTTGTACCTGGCAACTGAAGCTTGTAAAGGGAAAAAGTCAGAATGGCAGATTCACAGTTGTGGAGTGGTGTGTCTGGTGCAGGATAAAAAATTACATTCAACATTTATACGGCTCTTCTGTGTGAAGGTTTTACACACACACACACACACACACACACACACACACTTGGCTCTGATGTACTAAGGTGTGTATAAAAACGTGTAGATTTATTAAAAGGTGTGCAAGCTGATTTTACAGAGATTCAGGCTTTTCACATGAGCAACATAACACAGTTTTGTGTGTTTCCCTTCATGACTATTTCATTTTGGGTGTTTCTACTTAAAAGTACTAAATATAGGGCGGAGTCAATGCAAATATTTATTTTCCCCCATGCTGTGTTTGACCAAATTTCATTTATTTGTGGACAAAAAGAAAAAAATCTCAAAATTATGATTAAATTGATAAGAAAATAGTTACAGATTTGGACAATTTTAACTAGAAAATAGTTAAAAACAAGTTTTGGCTTTGACTTGTTTTGAATAATTTTATTTCTTTGTGAATCTGCATATCATCAGCTTTGAATTTTTTTTTTTTTTTAAAAAAAGGAAAATGAATTTTTTAATTCTTAACAATAAAACAGGAAAAACAAACAAAAATCTAAAAAAAAAAAAGCACCTTTTTATACTCATCACACAAAAGTCACCAGCAGGGGGAGACATGAGCTTTGTTTCAAAATAAAAATTGTACGACAAGGAAACAGCTTTTTATTGATTTATTTTTTATTTATTTATTTTTTTGGCACAAACTAAAATAGCAATTTTTAAAATTTTTATTTTATTCATATATATATATATTTCTTTTTCATAAATCCTCCATTTTACAGACTATTCTCTGGTTGAGAAATGTGCTCTGGAATTCCGTTTTAATAAAAGATGTGATTAAAACGGCATCAATGTTTGCGCAAAAATATTTATTCTTAAACTGCAGCACCTGGAACATCTGGCGGATTTCTTCAGCTGTCTACAGTCTCCTTCTTTTGCAGTACTCTAATTCTTCATTTCCAAATTTGAACTCACCAACATTATTTAAACTGTTATTCTTTGTTAAACACCTGGAAGGTTCTCACTACGTGCATGAAAACGGTTTTTGGGATCTTAGTAAATCAGGGCCCTCTTCTAATATACACATCCACATTCAATCACATTCTCAGCCTTAAAGAAATGTAATTTTTTTTGTGTTTATATTAGCTATATTTAAGCAAAAGTACCAACTGTGGAAAGCTAACAACATTTCTTTGTCTCTCTCTCTCTCTCTCTGCAGAGGGCCAAGGTGCTCTGGGAGCAGGAGCTGTACACACCTTTCACATATTCAACGCCCCGCCCCTTTTTCCACACTTTCCCCAGTGACGTTAGTGACACAAGTCTGAATTTCAGCTCTAATCATTTTTTTTCCCTCCTATATACATTATTTCCATTTTAAATGAATATACAACACTTTAAACTAATCTTTATCCAGTGTGCTAGGAAAAACTGGAAAACCTGTTTAATCCAAAATTACCTTCAAAAAGCTGTTTACTCCAATTAATAGACGTTTAAGTATTCTTTAGATTCTTTATAGAATTCTTTATGAAATTTCAGTCAAAATTGGGACTAAGTTTTCAGAGGGAGGAATTTGAACTTATGCCAAAATGACCAGTTGTTTGTATTTGATCATATGAGAATATGATAGAAAAGTGTTGCGTGTAACATACCCGCAACTACGTCTGTATTTTACTACGCAAGTGTTGGGAAGTTGGACTTTCTCTCATCCACACACCTTTACTGTTAGAATTACAATACGTTTTTCATTTTGAATCCGTGGTCTATATTATTTAATATTTTTTAAAATTGTTTATGGATGAATATCTTGCCCTTAGACGTAAGGTTATAAATGAGTTTGGAGTAAACAGGAAACGTGATGACTTTCTTATCTGCGGTTAGTGCAAATACACTAAGTTGAAATTTGCTTTAAGTAACTGCACTATGTGTGTATGTGTGTGTTTACTTGTCTGTAGGGATGCATTGATAGTGATACCGGTATCGAGTATGCTTATTTACTCATAATCATAATAATACTCCGATACCTTCATCTGGTACCACATGATGCTTTGAGATGTAATCCTAGTGTACTTCCTCAACCAACGTCCATCCTCACTCACTCTGTTAAACACGCTGTTAAACGTAGCAGTCAAACAGAGCCGAAAAACATGCTCTTGTACTTGCTCTGAAAAAATGAAATGGTATCAATGCATCCTTACTTGCTTGTGTAGGAATGTTGGGCGGGGCTGAACTTTTCTGATGAGGACGAGGCGAGCCGGTTCCACACAGCTGTACAGAACTGCATCAGCGGTACTAAAGGTCTGCACACACACACACACACACACACACACACACACACACACAACAGGTGATTATCAAGCCGTCAGCTCTGCTTCGACTCTGACCAGCACTGTTACTGTGTTGTGCAGCGCGTCCTATGTTTGTGCGGACTCACAGTCTGGACTCGGCCTCCGGATGGCTGCTGAGGAACAAACTGAACTCTTGTCTGTCTCTCAACCGGTAAGGAGCTCACCATCATCCATACTCAGTTCCAAATCATGGGTAGTTGATACTATTTTCCAAAATATAAACCATCTAGTAGGTCCACTGTCACCCTGACCAGGCGGTTACTAAGGATGAATGAATCAATGCTGTAAAGGCTTCGTTGCAGCAACTGATGTTCACATTAACGAGGTTGCTTAGGAGACTGCTCATCCTCGTGAAAGAGTAAAAACCCTTTCACTTGTATGACTTTTTTTTTTTTGCTTCCTGCTGGATCCCATTCCCGATTCACACCTCTAGTCTCAAATAAATGTGGACAAACTTTCTGGGGAAAAAAATACCCCCAAAAACAAATAGTGCACCTCCTATTCATATCTGTATTTCAGTCTGTTCATTTCGAAATAATATATTCGTATGCAGTTACATCCCTGATCTACACGATTGGTAAGCACTCCAGATATTCATATATCAACAGATCTGCTGATGACAATGTCAGTCTGCCACTTCACCACATTATTTGTCATTTGGAATCCGCTAGTTCACCCTGCAAGCTACACCACCATTTTTGGATTCATTTCAGACAACGATGAGTTGTCCTACCATCACAAGAGGACCTGCGCCATCGTATAGTGTGTAAACAATGACTTGATTCTCAGTACCTCCAAAACCAAGGAAATGATCATAGAGGTCTGGAAATCCCCAAACTAAAAAAACCTGTTAGAATTGGCAATCGATCAATAACTCATTTAAATTCCTGGGCACGCACATGAGCAGCTCGCTAAAGTGGGGCCTGAATATCACCGGCATCATCAAGCAGAGCCCAACAGAGACTCTACTTACTCAGGAAACTGAAGAGGTATAGAGTAAAAAAAAAAAAAAAAAAAAAAAAGCAGCTGTCGATACAGTTCTATTTAGCAGTTGTTTTTTTTTCAAGTTAGTTTTCCTTTGTAAGGATTGCTAGCTTTATTAGCATTATTGACTCCACTGTGTTGTTTTTTCTTAGCATGGCAGCATGGCATCTAGAGTGTGGCACCTCCGTCCATGACGTTTCCCCAAAGAGCCCTGAGTAAGATCTCAGCTTTGTGCTGGAGTCCCATATAAGCATTTGCAAGATACTGATCTGAAATGGGTGTCTTTAGGAAACAGCCCTTTTGCTAGTGGTTACTTAAGCAAAAATAGCGTGCATGATGAGCTGAATGCTTTGGAGATAAGCTCACCTTACGTGCAGTGATGATTCTGGGCTGACCTTGTGGTTGAACCAGGAATTTCTGCCCAAGGTCATATTTTCTCAATCGATTGATCTTGCCTACACAGGGGCCACACACCCAGCCCCTACCCTGATATCCCACTTGATGAGGCGTGTCTCCTCCTCATGGCCACTCACTTACTCAGAGGTGTGCCACTCTAGGAAGTCTGCACTGCTGCTACCCAGGGGCATCACTGTACACTTTCTCCAGGTTTTCTAAGGTCACCCAAACACTCCATTACGGTCTGGTACAGCAACACTGACTCCCACACCAGGACTCATTTACAACTCATACAACTGAGACAGGATACACCTGAGGGTTACGATCTTTGCTCAAGGGCCCAACAGGGGCAGCGTGATGGTGCTGGGCTTTGGACTCACAACCTTTCAATCAGTAGCTCAATGCCTTAACCAATGAGCTGCCACTGAACTACCACTGCCCACTGTGCCTACCATCAATGCAATCTCTGTACAAAATACATTTCATATTTCACCGTCTCCCAGACTCAGATACAGACTCAAAGACAATCCGCTTCAGAAAATCCGTTTCCCCCTGCCATAAGAGGTGCTGCTGATATATATATCCGCCTCTGTCAATCTTCAGTGCCACAGTGTATTGTTCCTTGCTTTCTACTTATTGTCCGTTGGTGATTGTTGAGATGTTCCAAACCAAATTCCACCAACACTGTTGTGTGTCTATTAAAGAATCTTGTATCTTGTATCATATCTTGTATATATCAACTGGCTCATCTGTTTATTTGTTTAATAGAAAACTGTTCTTTTGCCATAAATTGCCCCTATTTTCTTCACCTGCCAAATCCCACCCAACTCTCACCTATCATACGACAGCTACCAGCTGGGGAGGGCGAAGGCTAACACATGCTTCATCCAAGACACACAAATCCAGCCGCTGCAACTTTTCGAACTGCAGCTCGAAAAAAAAGTGCTATCCGCCCTCTTACGCATACATGAGCTCACAGACATCCATGATTGGCTAGTGTCACTGTGATTGACAGGGAAGAGAAACCGGACAATGTTGCTCCCTAGACGCCCAGCTACAGATGGTCGTGGCATCGTCAGGATTCTGATCTCGTGATGGTGGGACAAACGCTTTTTTTGGCGCACCAATCGGGAGGCACTCTTTCGCCATATTTTTGAGTGATAAGTCATTTTTTGAGTCATTTGTTTGGTAAAAAGTACAGCAGGCATAGTTTTTTTTTCAGCGGAGGTGGGGTTAATTAGGGAGAAGAGAAGGACTTGGCTCTAAAATGTACAAACTGCTCCTTTAATGACGTGACTATGTTGCGCTTGTTCAGGTCCGCGTCCCCCAAAGCTCCACCGTCTGCCGAGTCAGAGGTGACCAACACTCTTTCTCTGGCGCAGAGGAAAGGACCCCTGCCACCCATCCCTTCTAACAGAGACGCAGCCACGTCTATTCCTCCTCACCATGATAATCTTAAACAGAAGCATTCTGTTCCACTCCCTCCATCCTACCCAGCCCCCAAGCTGAACTTTAATCCAGCAACAGTAAAGAAAAGTGCCAGCTTTTCACCGGTGAGTAAACAACAACAACAACAACAACAACAACAACAACAACGACGGCACTATCTGTAACCTTGAATGTAGCCCTGATTGCATGAAGTTACTCTATGTATTAATGTGGGTTTGTCATTTTTATTCATTACAGGGAGGAAGTTATTCATTTACCATCGAGAAGCAGCAAAGAAGATTGCATTTTACTGGTAAGTACCCTCCTCTCTCTCTCTTTCTCTCTCTCTCTCTCTCTCTCTCTCTCTCTCTCACACTCTCACTCACACACACATTCAACATTTTTTGAAAACAGTTTTTTTTTTTTTTTTTTTTGTAGATGACATATGAGCAGAAGCTTACAAAGAAGACGATGCACAGCAATTTCTCTGCTACTGAAAATTTACAATAAAGCACTTTTTAATAGGTGGCCAGATTTGGCTCTGCATTTATTTTTAAAAAAAAATTGTAATTTCATTTCTGTACTCCATTATGTGTTGAAGCTTTAACGAAATATCCTTCCTTTTGTTGAAAAAAAAAAGCTGTCTCTGTGGCTTTACCTGCACTGGAAGCTGTACCTGCACTTTTCCTTCATAACATATCAAAAACTTCAGGTGATATCACATCTTTATCTCTGAAAACACGGATAAATGTAAAAAAAAACCGCAGCATGTTACATTCGTGATGGAAAACCTGATTTTTACAGTCAGATTGTGTTTTGTTTTTGATGTTAATGGACACCTGCAGATAATAATATTATACGTAATATTTGCTTTTGCGTTCCTCTCTTTCTCTTAGTGTTTTTTTTTTTTTATTAAAATTTTTCTCCAGTATGTCACACATCCTCGGTTCGGAGCTCAATTCTTAGTCTACCATGCAGGGTGAAAGGTCATTTATCTAATAGTCCTGGTCTCTAAACTGTTCTTTAAAGCTCAGCTCTTCACCCAATAACATCATCCCTTCTCTGCCTGTTAGCTGTAATCACTGAATCACTCGATCACTGGACAGCATAGTGCCCTGATCCACTGTGTGTTCCTCCACCTAGCGGTGATATTCGAACATGGAGGAAATGTTGCGGTCCGAGATCCTCTACGGGTCTGGAATATCGGTTACATGCGAAAACTTCTCCGTTTATTCAAATCGTTCTTAATATTCAGCATGCCTGTACGTAAAGAGTCATTTGTACATTTCCATCCAACCATATATTCCCGAGAATGTACAAAAGGAAGAAGGTGATGATGTATGAGGAATATGAGGAAAATAAGCACAGCGCGGATAAAAAGTCAGAATCCGATCAAAATCAGGAATCCGCTTTGATAAAGAAATATGATCAGCGTTTTCAAGATTTTGTGCTATGATGCTTGTCCTTTGTATTTATTCTCATTTATAGCCTGATGTCGTTGTTGTTGTTGTTGTTGTTGTATACGTTGTATTGTATATGTTGTTTACACCATGTCGCTGTTGAATTCTCGCATCTGATTGGTCAGAAGATCATTCACAGGGACGTGTACGGCAGGCGCTCCACGTAATCTAAGTCGAACAGTAAAGCAATAAAAAATATTTTGTTAATTAACAAAGAAAAGAGTTTACACTGAGTTTTTCTTTTCTTTTCTTTTTTTCTTATTATCTTCACAAAAAGCAAGAAGCTGGTGAGGGAGTGACAGATTATAGCTGCTGTAATTTGTTTCGTGGATGTTGCACAACTTTTAAATGTAACTATAATGGGATAAAAGTACAGCATGTAGATTTTTAAATAAATAAAAAAATAATAATTGTTGGCAAATTGCTGAGGTATAAGAGGAATAAAACTTCAGGATGTGCTGTTATAGGAAAATACTGTACCAACTTCAGGGTGGTGCAGAATCTCCGCTTCATCACACAACCCCATCGTTGATTATTTTCCCATAACAGCATGTCCTATAGTAGATTTTTTTTTTATTTATTTATTTATTTTTTTATACATGTTGCACTTTTTAGTAGTTCATGTCACACTTAAAGACAACATTTCTCTGTCATGTCATTTTTTTATCTCTATGCTATAATTCTAAGACTATTTAGATACAACTCAAGAATTTCACCTAAAACTGAACCGTTTAAGTGTTTTTTTTTTTTTTTTTTAATTAAATAAATTACTACATATTTGGGGGAAAAAAGGAAGAAAAAAGTGAAAAGAATCATAAAAATTTCCCCCAGGGCCGAAGGGGATCGAGTCTGTAATGATTATTTATAAGTAAGTGCACACATGACATTAAGTGCGCAGGGCCTGAACGCAGTATAACGTTCACTCGGTAAAGTTCACTCGTGATTTACGTCTGGTTTACAAAGCCCCCAGGTTACGACTTCTGAAATCCTCCCATTTTAATCAGCAGCTCACAGTGGTCCGTAAACCTGGGACAGGAAAGTTCACTTTTAAGGAAAGAATCTCTCAAATCATTTAATTTTATTTACCAACAGTAATGTTTTATTATTATTTTAATTTAGTTTGATCTCACATTTCTTAGGTAATCTGAGAAAATCCAACACGCAATTTAGCACAATGCCAAATTCCTGTTCTCTTCATATGCTTACTACTAACATAATGCAGCTTTGAACCTATGAGTGTAATAGATAGATAGATAGATAGATAGATAGATAGATGACCATAAGTGTATTTTGAACTTTCCATTCCAGATTTATTCCCCTTTTGCTGTTTAATAACCTTCTGCCTTTTTCTTTGGCTAAATCCCAGATGCCATTTTATTAGACATATAATTCCCACTTATGAAATTTCCCATTGGGAATCCATAAAGTACACTATATGGCCAAAAGTATGTTTACACCTGACCATCACACCCATATGTGGTTCTTCTTCAAACTGTTACCACAAAATTGGAAGCACACAATTGTATAGAATGTCTTTGTATGCTGTAGTATTACAGATTCCCTTCACTGGATCTAAGAGGTCCAAACCTGTTCCAGCATGACGATGTGGATAACGTGCACAAAGCGAGCTCCATGAAGACATGGTTTGCCAAAGATGGAGTGGAAGAACTCGAGTGTGCTGCACAGATCCCTGACCTCAACTCCTTTGGGATGAACTGGAACACCGACTGCACCCCAGACCTCTTCACCCGACATCAGCGCCTGATCTCACTAAAGCTCTTGTAGCTGAATGAGACACAAATCCCCAATCTCCACTTTGAAAGAATAGTAAAAATGACATCACATATTCACTGAGAAAGATTGAGTCCCAGTTTTCATCCATCCTCCTCTCTATTAAGGCCACTTTGGAGCCAGTTTCCTGAAAAGGAATGGCCTGTATTTCTGTTTAATGTGTATTTCAAGCAGAAATAATACATTCATGTGGAACACAATTCAGGTTTAAATTGCATATACAGTATATTCGCACATTCCCTTTGCTGCTGCTTCTTATTTTTATTTAGTGATGTAAATCCAGTTTACGGTTTAAGCTGTGGCTGTGTCACTGACAACACTTAGCACTGAAGCTGTATTTCACATATTTCCAGTCATACTGTGAGCTCTTGTCCTCCGTGGGGATTCGCTTTTCTTGCAGGTTCATGATATCTCCATGCTAAAACATCTGATTCAATTCAGGAGAGGTTCGATCATTAATCAGGGAGAACATCAAACATCTGAGCGCGATGGATTCCCACATTGTGTCTGCTGGAGCCATTCAATTTGTCCTTATAGTTTCATGTCCAGCCAAAATGTCCATGCGGGCTCCATATGGCTTAGTGATGGGATCGCGTTTGGGGCCCCATTAGTCTCCCCACATGGGGCCCATAAAAAGATTTGTCCATGGACTTTTCATGTGTGTCAGCATAGTTCATATGGGCCACTGCTGGGGTCTAGGTGGGCTACAACTGAGCTCCACCATCCCCTGGCCCCATATGGTCCATTTATTCATAACCACTATAATCCCTTATTGGGGTAATGATGTGGTCAGTTTCAGGGCCCTTATGGGCCAGATTCACAGTAAACTTGGACCATGGATACTGTGTGGTGTTTTTATTCATTGATTCATTGACTGATTGGATTTTTCTACCAATTGGGGACAAGTATGTATCTCTGCAGACCAGAGCCAGCACCAAATGGGCGGAACTAGCTCCAAATGGGCTACATACTGTAGGGGATGGGGTAGAGTTTGGGTCAGGGAAGATAGTCCATAGAAGTGTCCGCTACCGAGACACGCTATCAAATGTTAACTTGATAGGCCATTTGGAGTTAGCCCCACCCCTTTGGAGTTAGCCCCACCCCTTTGGAGCTTTAAATGGCACCACTCTGTTTAAGGAAAATGAATTATGAAACAAAATGTCAGTTTGTATAAATAAATAATAATAAATTAATTTCCTTTAAAAACAGATCAAATAAATTACATTAATTTTAATTTATGTAGACATAAATAAAATAAAATAACGAAGTGATAATACGCCCAGCCTGCTATGCAGTCGGCATTCACTGTGTGGAATCCTTCATTTCACATCTACCAAAAAAAAAATATTAAATAAATAAATGAACAGTAATTTAATCAGTTTCCATTGGCAATGACAGGTTACGGCATCGTAATTTCAACATTTGCAGATATTTTGTTTGGTGGCATTAAGGTGTGCGTGATAAATAGATTCAGGAGCTTTTATGAATTACGAGGAAACCAAAAATCATTCTTCAGCAGCGGTACAACATTATTAATGAAAGTGATAGTTACCCTCATACTTTAAACATATACAGTCAATCAAACAAGACAAGTTTGGTAATTTAGCAGAAATGTAAGGGAATCTTATAGCGTCCAGTTTAGCCTTAAACTACATGGAAAACTCATCACACACTCGCCTCAGAAGACACCATGTGGCTCAGTAGCATGTGATAACGTAACGCTGAAGTGTGTTAGCTATCAGGTCGCGTGAGACCATGTGACGTGCTGTCTATGAGTGATGTCGTGCTCGGCGAGATCAGATTTCCTTCAGGAGCGCCGGCAGTTTCTCTCTGTCAGGATTTCAGTAGCACCTTGCTGGGTAAAAAGGTGGAAATATGGCAGCGCTGAGTGGATTACGGACATTTTAAAGGATTATTTATGATGGATTGTGTCCATGTGTCTGCTCATTCCTCATCAAGCCTGCCATCTTCAAGGCTGTGTTGGGAATTTAGGCTTCCATCCAAAACTCACTCAGCTTCTCAGAAGTCATCGAGCTCTCATGAGAGGTGTTTTAAAAAAAAAAAATTAAAAAAAAAAAAACACAGTTCACTTTACACTATGAGATTATGTAGATTCTTTTTATTGTGTAGGTCTGAACTAAAGTGCATGCTAGCATGTACTGTATGTACTGTGTGTGTGTGTGTGTGTGTGTGTGTGTGTGTGTGTGTTGCTGAATAATGATGATATAGATAGTGACGGCTTACCTGCATCCGTCTTCAAAGTGGCTTTCACTGTAGAAAAAGACAACCTGAAGGGTTGAAACTGAAATAATAGGCAACATTAATAATTTAACGTTAATGGTTAATGTTAATACTTAACATTTTAATACTTAACATTAACCTCTTACTGTATGTAACCTCTTACGTACGTCCGCTGACTTCCTCTCGACGAAATCTTTGCATTGTTTGTTAATAATAGACCCTTACGTTTATCATTTTTTTTGTTTAATGATTTAGAATAAGATTTACTTAGAATAAGGCTTCTTAAAACGTCAAGGACAAAGCATTTGGCATTTCCATTTGAATTTTACATCAATAGTTTTGTTAGTTTAGCAACACTTACACTTAACCCTAGTACTTAAAGGTATTTATATAGGGTTTAAACCCTTCATGACAACTGACATAAACTTACGCAAGGTGTTTTTCTTATTTATAGCTAATTTGCTGGAATCAGGACATCATGACAAATTATTTTTTTAGCTCAGTATTGTGGACTACTACTAAGTATTTAGTATGTGAGGGGTAAAACTGGGTACATTTCATTTTGGCTGAACCATATCTTTAAAGGGAGGAGCTGTGGAGCGTGAAAGCGCCTCAGGTTGGGAGCAGATGTGCACACACTCGCATAAACACACACACTTTCTCACTGCCTCTAACATCTCACACTTGCACTCGGAGGCTCGGCGTGTCTCTTTCTCTCCGTCCCTGCGAGATGTTCGGTGTTTTATAGCGCGTCAGTGGGATTGTGCTGAAACTCCGGACAGCAGGTGAGTCCAGAGGAGATGAGTGTGTCACCTGATGGCTGTTAGATATAAAAGGAATTTCTTATCTCTCAGTGGTTACATGGGAAAACAACAACGACGAACCTTGTTAGTCCGTTATTCACCTTCAACCATATTAATCATCAGGTCCTATGAATTATTCAGTATTTAAATGTAGTAAAATGAATTAGAAAGCTACGTTATACCTTTAAACAGAGGGTAAATTAGGATTTAGGAGGTTGGGATGCTTTACTTTTTTGATAGGCACCAGTTCAAATTTATGTGCTTTTACACTGATGTCTTACATTATCCTTATTATTAGAAATATTACGTCATGATATGATTTATATTTACATGAATGTATAATGAAGCAGCTCCGCCCCACTTATTGTACACATATAACAAAGATCTGTAACATTAAAGGGTTAATTCTTAAACCGAAATGGACCAAAAAGTTTCATCTTTAACCTTGATTCCATCAAAATCTGGTCATTCAGTCACTCCAAACTTTAAACCTTGTAATAAATAAATAAATAATAAAAAATTAGGACTGTGTTTTACAATGTTACTCTAATACCTTCGAAGTCTGTTTATGGATTAATTTTAATATTGTATCTGAAATATGTTTAAATATCTGTTCTGTTAGATAGACTGTAGAAAGCAAAGTACAGTTGTTGCCCAAAGTAAAGTTTTAATCATAGTTTTCGCTAAAAGAGAAGAAGAAAAGTGTAAAGAATGATTGAGCTTAACTGGATCAGTGTTTTTATTTATTTGTATAGATGTGGATAATCAGAATGAAAGGTTTTAATCCCAGGTTTAAGATTTAATCATAGTTAAAAATCAAACTTTGATCATTTTGAAAAAGTCCTGCTTGTTGTGATTCATGTCTTACTTTACTGAATTAGCTAATATGTAGCATAATCAGTCAACGTTAATGTGTCAACTGTTCGAGCGTCCGTTTGAGTTTTTTAACATGTAAAGCTGCAGGTATTCATTAAACGCTTCTGATATGTGCATACTGTACTGCAGCGAATTATCCTCGATTCGTTTATTATTCTCAGTAATGCCGATGAAATAAAGTTTGCTGTAACTCTGGTGATGAGGTGATGAGTTTGTCTTCGTTGTAGCTTTGGAGGCAGAAATTCAAGAGAATCTGGGCTGCGTGTGTGACTTTGACTGTATGCAGCCACAGATAAAGTGAGAAGTCAAATCTCGTACCGGTGAACGTTGATATTTTTAGTTATGTCGCAAAGATACTTCGTCCTCCGTGTTTGTTTTTTCTCGCTTGGCCTTAACTTGCATCCTGATTGGTCAGGAAATAAAAAAGTGCTTGATATTACTTGGCGCTTTTCTCAAAAATTCCAAAGAATTCAGAATTCTGTGCTTAAAATATGTTCGGCTTTTGATACAGTAGGTGTTATTTCTGTGTATGCATGTGTGTGTGTGTGTGTGTGTGTGTGTGTGTGTGTGTAGGTGCAATGCGACTGCATGTGAGCTGGCTGGTTTTGCTGCTCGGGCTGCAGTGTGTTTGGGCTCAGCAGGACGATTATGAGGAAGACTATGATGAAGAAGAAGAGGAAGAGAGGAACATGAGGAGAAAAGCCAAAAGCAAACTGCTCACCTCCAACCTCGCACCAAAAACCAACGCTCAGTGTGAGAAATTACACTTGCACGCGCAATTATACCACAGTGCTGATAAATGTTTTGAACAGCAAATCACACGTCTGTCTCTCAAACAAGAGACTCTGACGTTTTTATCTTAACGCTCCTCTGAGCACCTCGGGCCTCCCATTACTCTTCCTATCCCGGTTAGAGGAGTCTGAAGGGTGTAGTTCACACCTCAGTAAGATGGTTTCTCACATGGAATAGCCTTCATTTCTCAAAACAGCAACAGACTGATGCTTTTCTGACGAAAGCTCTTTCCTTTTGGCCATTTTGAGACCACAAATGCTGACGCTGACGCTCCAGATACTTCAGTAGCACAAAGAAGGCCAGTTTTATTTCTTCTTTAAACAGCACAACGGTTTTCAGCAGTGCTAATGTAACTGCACGAGGGTCTTCTAATGATGAATTAGCCGTTTGACATGATAACTTAAGATTAGCTAACGCAATGTGCTACTGGAGCCCAGGAGTGATGGCTGCTTGTGTGGATATTGCTTTAAAAATCAGCTGTTTGCTCTAATAGTCGTTAAGATTTACAGTGTGTAGGCTGTATTTCTGATCAATCGGATGTTATTTTAATTGAAAAAAATTTGATTTTTCTTTCAAAAGCAAGGCAACGGATGAGTGATTCCAATCTTTTGAATGGCAGTGTATATTTTTGTATTGTTATAGTATCATAATATCATATAATATAATATAATAATGCTGTGGTAGGGTATAGTGTAGTGTGTTATACTGTAGAACAGTGTGGTACACAAGTGTAGAATTGTGTAGTATAACACAGCGCAGTGTGTTATAGTGTGGAAACATATTAGATAGTATTTATAGTATACTATAGTGTAGGATAGTATAGTACCTTTCATTTCTAATCCTGTGTAATTATGCGATTATGGCCTCAGCATTATGCTGATTAATCTGTGGAATTTCAAGCCTGGAAGATGTGATCTTATCTCGTCTTTCTGTCTTTGTGCTTTATGAATTTAATTCCCATTCCCTATCCCGAGGCAAGTTTCCTTTATGCCGTGTGTATTCTCTCTCTCTCTCTCTCTCTCTCTCTCTCTCTCAAATGTAAATGTGATTTATAGGAGCCTGTAGCAGATTTAGGCCTCTTGCAAGGGGTTACTGGGGTGTGTTTAACTCCGCCTAATGATCCCTGTATACTGCAAAAACCTAATATTCACATGGAAATGAAAATACTGTGATTGCAATTAACAGGTGACTCGACAACAACATGTGTGTGTGTGTGTGTGTGTGTCACTGTTGACGTGGTGATTTCAGCTAACTAGCTTGGTTTACGCTCCAATCCATCGCAGGCTGTACATGCCCTTGCCACATGATACACATGAAGTGATAAATCAGAAGAGTTTCTCCTCCATGTTGGCTAAAGAATGAATATTTCATAGGAACCAGATGATCAATCGTGTGTCTTGACTCCATCCTCATTCCCTTATTCCTATTCGTCATCAGCATATCACTTCACTTCTCATTTGCAAAAAGCTAAACTCTATCAAATTCAATATACGTGTCCCATGATCAGTGTTCCTAGGATAGGCTCCAGATCCACCGGGACACTGATCAGGATAAAGCGGTTACTGAAGATGAATGAATGAAAGTTCTGGATGAGTTCTTAGCTTGAATTCTCTTTGGTAGGAAAATATTATTATAGGTTTAAGACTTTTTCAAGAGGGGAAAAAAAAACTGCTGAATGCATTAGAGAGAGACTTAACCATTTCCTCTCCCTTCCAGGAATGGTTTATTCCTCTTCCAACCTTACTGCTTTTTCTGTACATAATGTAGACTTTGCCTTCAAAAATGTACTTCAGTGTACATTCAGGTGTCATGTGACCATAATGAGTTTCATGATCTCTTAGTCTTAAATTAAATGGAACGTCATTAATTTAATAGAACTGATTAGTGGTTTCATGTCTTCAAGATTTTCAAGACTTCTCTGTTATGCTTTACTCAGCACACACAAATGAGGACTGCAGTCTTGAGCTAGCATTTTTGCTGGACAGCTCCGAAAGTGCCAAGGACAACCACGGCCAGGAGAAGCGCTTAGTCACTGAAGTGGTTGAGCGCATGCAGAACGTGCACCTCCAGAGTGGACGCAGCCTGAGTTTTAGATCTGCACTCCTTCAGTACAGCAGTCATGTCATTACCGAGCAGACCTTCAGCCAGTGGAGGGGCGTGGCCAACTTCAAAGCCAACATCGCACCCATTTCCTACATTGGGCAAGGCACGTACGTGACGTACGCCATCACAAACCTGACACACCTCTACCTGAACGAATCAGGAACTGGAAGTGTCAAAGTGGCTGTGCTGCTCTATGATGGAGAGTCCCATCCAAAGAATCCAGACTTATTTTCTGCTGTGGCTGATGCCAAGAACCAAGGAGTTCGGTTTTTTGCCATTGGCGTCACACCGGCTGCCAGAGAGACGTCCAAAATGGCACAGCTGAGGATGCTGGCCAGTTCTCCACCAACCCGCTACTTACACAACCTGCAAGATAAAGACATCGTAAAGACGATCATTAAAGAGCTGGTGAGTCCTCAGTCTGAGATGTTTGAACCTTTATGTTCTCTTTAATACCTACTCATGTTCTTTCCCATGGATCCAGGTCATCATGACAGGGTTTACAGTTCATCAGTTGTAATATTTCTTTTCTACGCTCCAATATAAATTAATTTCATCTCACTGATGACAACAATTTCATCTCACTGATGACGACAGAATGACACATCATTCTTTGTATCTGTTTATTTAAGTTGCGGCTATATCTCTGACTGTACCATGGAGGGAATCCATCATAGAAAGTCCCTGTAAATGAGCAATAATGTATTAGAACGAGCGTATTAATATAAACCTATGATTTGCAAGCTGCAGTATTGTCCGTGCTGCTGATATAGAAAATTATTCAACACTTTCTGTCCAATCAGAATCCAGAATTCAACAGCGCTGTGGTATAATAAACTATAAGTAACATTAAGGAAGTTTTAATACACGTGACTTTGTTCAAATGTTAAAAAAGACATCTGGCTGTACTCTTAACTGTTTATTTAATCCTATTTTACTAATAATCTACATAAATAAGCAGAAATTTAATGACAGCATGTTCCTAAATGTTGAGAATTTACTCAATTCTGGTCTCCGGGTGTAAATATTGGAACCTGCTTCAGCATCAGTTTCTCAATAAGGTGTTGTTCATTTTGTTGCGTAATCTTACTCAGTTATGGTGTAAATATTGGTTACTGTAGGTGGCTTATTTGTTTTTTTTTTTATATTTAAAAAAAAAAAATTCCACTAATACAAGTGTTTGGTACTTGAATAATGTTTTTAATGGTTTATTAATGCTGAAGTTTTTCATTTTATTTATTGATATTGAATAGTTCAATCATTTTAGACAAGAAAACCTTAATGTAATGTGCAAAATATTTAATTCAAAAGACCAGTCAGTTAGTTACAACTATAAAAACTTAATAATAACTATAACAAGTCAGCGTTTAAGTGTCAGTGGTATGCGATATAATGGAATTCCATGGATTTCCTTTGAATGGACACCAAAATGGTCTTTCGGACTGAACACATTCAGTCTGAGGAATATTGTGTGCCTTGTATTTTCCAGCAACTGCTTCTTCAAAATGTTTTATTTTCTCCCAAACAGAATTTTAAAGGGTTTCACCAACAGAGAGGACAAACATTGTTGTAAAACTTGAGTTGAAATAAATCAAGGTGGTTTGGTGAATGTGTTCCAGATACTCAGTAGTGCACAAAGCACTGGTTTGTTTTGAACCCGACCTCCAAAGTTGACTTTACTTTGGGCCGTTTGTAAAAAAAAAAAAAAAAAAAAAAAGGTTGTGTACAGCAGCACCATCAGAGGCGTCGCTGTTAACACAGCTGCCGTGGCTCCCGCGTCCTGCTGTCACGCCGGCGCCGTAACGACACCGAAAACCATCTGTAGATTTTATGTCTGTTTTCTCGCTATTGGATATTGGATAAAGCGAAGGATAAACGTGAGCAGCGTTGTGCTCTAACACATTCAGTTATGTTATTCCACAGTGTTTCTCAAATTGAATTCTCAAGAGCGATTGCTTTGACAGCAGATCTGTCATTAGTTCCGACTACAAATCCTAAGTATATTAATATTAATGTGTTCGTTTAAATGCATAATTGTGTCTATAGTAACAGCTAATTCACAGGCGCGTGGAAGCACATGATCTAATAATAAAGTGATTTTTATCATCATTTATGGAAGGAGTCTCCGGTGTCAGTCTGAGGTAAAGCTGTAATGTTATGTTTTCTAGCACGAGAAAGTCATTACGAGTTTTTTTTTTCTCTTGGTAATAAGACAAGCTGCATTTTTTTTTATGTTATAAACTTAAACAAAAAAGGGGAAAAATGAAGTGGTAACAGGCCCTGACTTGTCTCACGGACATTCCACAACATTAACTATAACTGGATAAAACATATCATGTATCACTTGTTAATAAATAAAACAAATGTAATCACTGGCCAGTTGCTGTAGTATAAAAGGAATAAAACACTTCTGTACACGTTCTGTGTACATTATTGGGGTGGTAACAGTAACCCTGTGTCATCACACCATCCCATTACTGATTATTTTCCTATAACAGCACAACATGGAGTGTTTTATTCCTTATTTGACAATTCTGTACAGTTTTTTTCAAATACTTTATTGTAAGCTAAACAGACATCTTTGACCTTCCAGTCACAGGCGCTACATATTACACTACTATATCTGTATTATAGTCCATTTTCATAATTGTTCTTTGAGCCGCACAGCATATTGAGGGACTGGTGATGTTAGGATGAGGGATGCGCAAGGGAGCGCTGCTTCTCCACTTTTGGCGCTCTCTGCCAGTTAATAAAAATGTAAATCATACTGGTGATGATAATAATAATAAGGACGTAATACCATTTTTTTCAGTGCTTCGTTGAGAAACACTTTCCTTTCGAAATGTTAACTGCTGTGATGAAATCAAAATGTAAATGGATGAAAAGTTCCCTGTTGTCACCTGTATGATGTGTCTTTGTGCAAGCACGTGTGTATTTCCACCATTCGCGTTGCCTAAAAATACATTTCATAACTTGTAATTAATTTAAATGAAACAATTACACACACATTAACTGTACAATGCGCAGTAAATTTTTGTTGTCTGGAAGTAGCAGACGTTTCCCCAGAGGAAATTCCTGTTTGAAGTGAGTTATGTAGCCTTTAGATTGAAACTCTTTGTTGTGGCGAGTTGCCATTTAGATTTCTGAGCTCATCCAGCACACAATCACCAACACACCCTCACACACACACACACACACACACACACGTACATATGCATGCTGAGGAAACCATTGCTGAACAACTGCTGGCCAGAACTTTCCTGTTAAAAAAAAACAACAACAACATGAAGAGCAGGATGTGGGTCTGAATTCAACCTTATATGAATCTGATATAATAAATGGAAGATGGATTAGTTATGAACACTCTGATTTATTCATTTATTCGTTTATTCATTTTACCGTCATGTCGGCGTAATATATATTTTAGCTTTTAATATATGTCTTTAATATATATGTTATATTTTAATGCTCCTGGGGAAATAATTGCAATATTGATCATATTCATTTATATTTATTCCAAGCTTGAAGGTTGTATAAAAGATGCCTCTTATCTCGACTGTCTGCCTGCCTAAATAAACGCCATCATCTGCACTTGCTTCCTTCCCTGCCACCTGACAGGTGATCTCTATGAGATCTTCCACATACAGCACTCCGTATTCCATTTCTTAAATATTATAAACAGGCTTAAGTTCATGATTTTTTAGATCATTGTCCTCCTGGGTTGTCCATAAGGGCAGGCGAAGCAGAGCCCGAACATATTCTACATACCGGCAATTCAACAAATGTTAATCTTCATAAAGTCCTCGTTCACAACTCCATAGGTTTTGATTTCTGTTGAAATGCTAATGATCACTTTTGAAGGCCCAAAGATCTTCCACTGACATCTTTCTAGATACTGGCCATACGTGTTAATTAGCTTCCTAGTGGTCAAAAATGGGATCTGCAACAGGCAGTACTAGAGGTCCACTGGGGCAGGAAACTTGCATAATGACTCTATGAACATTCCCAGTGGAGAATTAGCAGGACAATTAATGGCTAGTTTAATCTTGTTTTATAGCAAATATTCAGAATTAAATCTAATACATTTCTGCAAACGAAGGCAAAGTGTAAACGCCAAGATCCCTGATCCCTGATCTCGGGTAACTGTCTGTGTGGAGTTTCACATGTTCTCCCTGTATCTGTATGGATTTCCTCCAGATTCTCCAGTTTCCTCCCACCTCCCATAAACATGCCAGTAGGTGAACTGGCTACGCTAAATTACCCCTAGGTGGATGTCTACAATAGTGCTCAGTAATGAACTTGCATCCTATACAGAGTGTACAGCCCAACACCTAATGTTCCTGGGATAGGCTCCAGATCTACAGAGACCCTGACTGAGATAAAGCGATAACGTAAGACGAATGAAATGAAGGAATGAATAATCTTGAATGGGTGTTTTATTTTGGCATCACGGTGTGATTGAAATCCAGAGAGATAAAATGACATGAGGGCACGAAGCCACATTAGAAAGGAAAAGTACACCAGCAGAGCTCACCGATCAGACCGCTAAGAATGTTGTGATGGGCGTGGCCTAATATTCTAATATGCATGTATGGATGATTGACCTCAAATGCTAAACTGTAAATGTTGGCACATTTGCATAGACATTGGAAAGTCGCCATTTATTCGGACCTTGTACCGCATATTGTGTGCGATATCGTCCTGATTAAAAAGCAATCGCGCGTATAAAACGGCGTCTGTAAACCGTTATTGGGTTCTAGTTTGATTGTGTTCTTCACTTTGCTCTGCGGTACTGCGTCCTTGTTCTAGTTAGACTCATGAGGTACTGTACTGAGGCCATAAAGACAGAGATAAGCGGATGTCTTACTCATCTTTTATCGACATTTTGTAACCTTCTCTTGCTGCTGTTTCTGATTTTCTCACATGCTGAAACACTTGAAATATGAGAAACCCTGAAGAGAATCTATATATACATTTTCTCATTCCATGTGGCATACATCTGCTTGGAATTTTCACTTTTTCCTTCATATCTATATCTGGATACTGTTACCAATGCAGCAATACAAGTGTTGCTAGAAGATTAGCCAATACAGACGAATGTGCAAAGAAGCGAAATGTAAGGTTAGCACCTTATATTTATTTGTAACAAATAGCTAGTGGTTATGCGTTCTTAGCAGATTTAGCATCCCAGCCAATTAGCATGGTACACCATCACAACACACCACACTCTCTTGTTAAGTGACGATGACAGTGACCTGTTAGCATGGCGTCTTCTATCGAAAGCTAGCATACAGTATAAGCGGCATATAATATATAATAAGACTGTATTTATTGCCTCAACATTTGAGCGTTTAAGTCATTTGCTGGTGCCTTTAATATTTAAACAAAGGCTGCAGTGGAATTCGGAGAAAGGCGAGTGTGTTTCAGGGCCAAGTCGCTCAACTGTGTACTGAGTAAATCTAATAAATGCAGAGACCTGATGAGGCACGATTTACTGCTCGTAGCATTCACACAGTGAGTTCATACACTCTGAGTCAGTGTGTTTAATTCCACGGTAAACTGATTCGGCTTCTAAGGTTAAGCCATGACATGATGAGACTAGAGAGAGAGAGAGAAAAAGGTGGCACATATACACAGGTATTTAAAAAACACTCTGTGTTTGTGTGTGTGTGTGTGTGTGTGAGAGAGAGAGAGAGAGAGAGAGAGAGAGAGAGAGAGAGAGTGATTGAGTCAGGCTCAACAGTCTACAATGTACTTTTATTTCATCAGTTATCTTAAAGTAATACACACGGTACTTGATTAGTGATCAGTTAAAAAAAAAAAAAAGAGTGCTCAGTCAGCTTATCCTTCATACCACGGATATGTTTTCTGCATATTCAATTCACAAAAACACTGGCATTATTTTATTAATTTGACAAATCAAAATACCAAATTAAATGCATAATAATTTGATTTAGTATGTTGTAGCTACATTAACTTGTGGACACAATTGTCTGCTGGCTCATTATAATTTAAACAGTTTCATTTTTTTTTTTTTTTTTTGTGTCCAATCATTTGCTGCTACTCCATACTTGCTACTTAGCTTCACTCTTTCTGCTGCTGTACTTCTAGTTTATCATACAAAATAATAGGATGGTGCTGGATCAAGTGCTATTTTACAAGCTGCTGAAAAATAATGTGCTAATTACTACTAGTACTATTTGTTTAGCTCTTTGTAAAACAAACAAACAAACAAACAAAACAGATGAAAATAATGCCATGTGCATACGCTCTTTACGTGTTGAGCAATGGGTTTGCTTTTGAGTCTGGTTTAAAACAAATTCCCCCCCCAAAAAAAAAAAACTCCCGAAATGTTTTCCATCAGTTGATCAATCTGGTTGATGAAGAGGTAAAATTGACTCCATATGCAAGCCATGTGTAGTGTAATGACGGCTGTTGATCTTGAATCAACACAGATGTTTGTAGAGATTTTCATGACAAAATTGAATTAATATTATTTTCCTTTTCCTATTCTAGACGGCGCTGGCAGATGAGGCGGTGAGTGTGAATTTAAAAAAAACTCTAGTTTGGTCATTAAATCATCACCTCCTTCTATGGACCATATTCTTTGTGTGTGTATGTGTGTGTGTGTGTGTGTGTGTGTGTGTTTACAGTGTCCTCTGGAGAAGAGATGTATGTGTGAGAAAGGAGAGAGAGGACCAAGCGGGCCAGCTGTAAGTAAATACACCCCAGTCTATGATCCTGATGGGCGTGGTCTCTTCTATGATGACTCCGCCCCTATTCACACTGCACAAGGGCTCATTGAATGGTTTGATGAGGATGAAAATGCTGTAAATCATAGCATATGCTATTGCCTTCATAGAGACCAGCTCTCAAACCAGTCGAACAGATTTTTGAGCGATGTTCTAGACCAAAATCGTCACAACACTGACAGAAAATTCTAAAAAAAAAAAAAAAAATAGTATCTTTTGTAACATTTATCTTATACAGCCTATGTTTTTGAAGGGTGCCAATAATTCTGGACCTGACTATAAAACACACTCTTTCAGATGAGGAGTATAGCGTGTGTGTTTTTCAGTTGAACGAGGACTAGAAGTGGCGTGAAGCTGATAGGACGTCATGCAGAGCTTTGGAGTAGCTGAGCCGTGAGATGATTAGGGAAGATAAGAAAACTGTTTGTGGAGGATTTCGGTTTCTTTTCGCATCTCTCCTTCACACACAGTGATGTTCAGGATAATTGGGTGGTGAGACGTCTTTCAGTGTTCACCTCAAGCCTGGAGAATCCAGCGACAATTAACCTGCAAGCTAAAACACATTCACTGAATTCCTTCTCTTTCTGCGGGGCGTTTATTTATTCACAGTGGGGAGGCGAAAAAAGCGAAAACATTACTGCATGTTGCGTAGGTCATATCTGTAGAAGTGGATGTAGATTAGTGCTCTTTAATTAAAGGAATATTTTAGCCTGATTTCTATCCAGTGCATCTGTAGTGTGTGTGTGTGTGTGTGTGTGTGTGTGTGTGTGTGTGTGTGTGTGTGTGATTACAATGGACAGTAATTTCCCTGTAGTGAGAAAAGAACAGAAAACCTGTTAACTACAAATTACACATTATTTGTTCATGCCGAATAATGTGTGTTGTTAAGGGGCAAATATTTTGTCTGTACTTTACATTTCTCTCTCTCTCTCTCTCTCTCTCTCTCTCTCTCTCTCTCTCTCTCTCTCTCTATCTCCCTCTGTATGGTAGGGGAAAAGGGGTCGACCAGGAGATGATGGAAGTCCAGGGCCGAAAGGGCAGAAGGTCAGAAAAGCATTTACAGTCTTATTATAAAATGATAATTTATACACTATATACTTTATTTTTATGCGCCGTATTATATGGACACGCTGCAGACTGGACGTATGTTCGTTTTGTAACAATTATATAAACTCTCTGCAGATTGCGGTTAGAAAATCAGTTCAAACGTGTATGTTTTATTATTTGTTTACGTGAGAAACGTCCCATACACTGACACGCACTAGGATTTTATTAGCGACGTTGGCACCTCTGATTATGTATATAAGGATAATGTACTATTATTCTATTATTCTTTTTAGTCACTGCATATTTCTACGTATTATATTATACAGTATTTATTCGGTTATTCTAAAATGTGGGGAAAAGTGAGCATTTAGTGAAATAAATCCTCGACGTGATTAAAATCTGGCTTCCTGTGTCCTATAGGGTGAGAGCGGACTTCAAGGGCTGCCAGGGCAAAACGGCTCCGAGGTCAGTCTCCATTTTATTTATTTATTTTTTTTTTAGAACCTGATTTTTAACAAAATATGTAACCTGGTAGATTATGCTTTGTGTTGTCTGTGCTTTTGGTCATCAGGGCAAACCGGGGACTAGAGGAGAAAAGGTAAGAATCCTGGTTATTAAGAATGTTTCAGTTTTGATAAAATTCAACTGCTGTGGAAAAATAATGGCACCCTGCCGTTTGTGTCTCGTGGCCTTCTTTCCTTGCCAGGGAGAGAGAGGTGAATGCGGGATGCCTGGTGTCAAAGGAGACAGAGTGAGCGTGCGACTCCTCACACACACGTTATATCGACTGAGCGTCCGCTGACCATCCACTGGACAACTCTTACACATCTTCTGTCTGATTTGTTTCTAACAGGGTCCTGAAGGTCCAGTGGGCATCAGTGGAAACAGAGGACTGCAGGTTTATTTTTAATATGTTGTTATATATCGTCACACTCTTTCCAGCACCTTTTACTGCAGTTATCAAGATTTACAAAATTCCTTTTGGTTAATTTATGAGTAAATGATAAAACACCCAAACTCATTGATTGGAATTTATTATTTTCCCATAACAGCACGACCCAAACTGTTTTATTCCTCTTATAGGGTAGCAGTTTGACAATTCTTGTTATTAATTATGTCACGTCATACTTTTTATCCATTTGTAGTTACATTTAATGTTGTGCTAAACAAGTTCATTCCTGTTATCACTTACACTATAGCAGCTATAAACACTTAAACCATGTTTACCTAGCTAGTTCCATCGCCAGACTCTATTTTTCTTTCCCTCTCTTGAAGTTAAGAGAAAAACATGCAGCTAGCCACAAGTAAAAAAAAAAAACCACCACAAAGACTTTCCACTGGAGTCTCCTTCCAAAAATACCAAATAAATGTCTCCTCACAGAAACTTTCACAAGTATCTAAAAACCTCTCATACAACAGCCATGAAGAAATATATGAATTACAATCATTACATCATAACAGTGTGTCAGCCATTTTGCCTGAAGTGTGTAGGTGTGTGTTCTCATGGTTTTTTTTTTTTTTTTAACTTAGGGTTTGCCTGGACCTAACGGTGACACTGGACCCCAGGGACCACCAGGACACAAAGTAAGTCAGATACACACATCTCTCACACATCATTTTAGCGCTAACAGTGCAACATTCTCAACAGTGGAGAATTATGGTCAAATCACAGCTCAGATTTGTAGCATGTGCTAAACCTGCTACTTAAATGCACATAGACTAATTACATGAGCTGAGTCTAGTCTATTATGTAGTGTCTAATGCATTACATAGGCTGAGATTAGTCTATTATGAAGAATCTAGTGCATTACATCAGCTGAGATTAGTCTATTATGTAGTGTCTATTGCATGCATAGGCTGAGATTAGTCTACTAAGCTCAGGCTCAATATTTTATATAGTGCACTAGGCTCCGTCATCATATTTTATATAGTGCACTAGGCTCCGTCATCATATTTTATATAGTGCACTAGGC
>CM074917.1:2865314-2877298 GCA_037576815.1 Pangasius larnaudii
TGTGTGTGTGTGTGTGTGTGTGTGTGTGTGTGTGTGTGTGGCTCTGTTATGTTGTGGGGGTGTAGAGTGAAAATCTGATTTCTGAGTGATAACCTTTATCCTATGATGAATTTTTTTTAAAATCCTGATAGGTGTGGTCTCATACAGGATGACTCCGCCCCTATCCACAGGGCATGAGGGCTCACTGAATGGTTTGAGGATGAAAGTGATGTACATCATATTTTAAGAATGCCTTCCATCCCTCAGATACAATTCCAGAGACTTTGAATCTGTTCTGGCAGTTCAGCGTCGCCAAAAACCTTACTATCTCATGTTATGTTTGTTTTTCCGTTAATCTGTCACCTGTATAGTGTCGATATCATTATTTTCATTATGTACTGTCTACCTACTGTTTCGCGACAAAACTTGCCGCAAAAGGAGCGAGTAAAGAACCTGTAATGTCCATAATGCAGTTCTAAAATCTTGTAAATCTGATTGTAGCATCATCAGTAGATTACTAGGTGCCTCCCAGAGGTAAACCGATATACAGAATATCATTTAAAGTTAAGGATATTAAGGTTCCTGTGGCTCTGAGTGTGAAAAGTGGAGCTGTAATTATCCCATGGCGTCGCAGCTGAAAGATGTCACCTGTTGCAGCAGCTGTTTCTCATCACTGTCACTCTGACCTGAGACGTGTTAGCATTCACACACACACACACACACACACACACACACAAATAAAATGCAGATTTACACCATAAAACTATATAAGTTTGTGCATACTTATACAGTATCGTCCTCTCTGAGCTGAAGGAAGAGCTTTGGTCATTGTGTATTGAATCCCTGGGAATCTCTATGCAGCCTGTTTTAGGTGACAGCTGCAGTTCAGAGGTGCTGTCACATTTGGCTGAAATGTGGGTAGGGGGTAGAACAGAGGGAGGGTGCAGGTTAAATTTAGACCAAGCAGATTAAATAACAGCCTCTTCAGACCGGCAAGCTTTTCGCCACTCTGTCCTTTTCCAGCCGGGACGGCGTGGCAAGCAGGAGTGCAGCCACCTTCTCCTCTCCTTTTCTCTTTTGCTCCTTGTCCTCTGTGAGAATGGATCCGAAATCCCTGCAGGAAGAGCTGCGTCTGTTCCAGAGCACTCTGCTCCAGGACGGCTTGAAGGAGCTCCTGAATGAGAACAAGTTTGTGGACTGCACTCTGAAGGTAGGCGACCGCTGCTTCCCATGTCACCGCCTCATTCTGGCCGCATGCAGCCCATATTTCAGGGAAATCTTCTTCTCTGAGGATGGCAAGGTCAAGGAAGACCTCAAAGAAGTGGCCTTGGACGACGTAGACCCCAACATCCTGGACATGATCATAAAGTATCTTTACTCAGCCGAGATTGAGCTCACAGACGGAAATGTTCAGGAGATTTTCGCGCTTGCTAACCGTTTCCAAATCCCGTCTGTGTTCACCGTGTGTGTAAACTACCTCCAGAAGAAGCTCTCCCTGTCTAACTGCCTTGCCATCTTCAGACTCGGACTCGTCCTCAATGTACCAAGGTTGGCCGTAGCTGCCCGCGACTACAGCGCCGAACGCTTCGAGAGCCTCATCAAGGAGGAGGAGTTCCTTCAGCTGGCACCACACGAGCTCTTCGCCTTGATCGGTGCTGACGTCCTGAATGTGGAGAAGGAGGAAATTGTGTTCGAGGCACTCA
The DNA here is from genome assembly GCA_037576815.1 of Pangasius larnaudii. Taxonomy (NCBI): domain Eukaryota; kingdom Metazoa; phylum Chordata; class Actinopteri; order Siluriformes; family Pangasiidae; genus Pangasius; species Pangasius larnaudii. Next base: position 2,866,997 of record CM074917.1, read on the forward strand.
TGAAATGGGTGCGTAGTGACAAGGAGAAGCGAGTTAAGGCCCTTGGGGATGCGTTCGAGTGTATCCGTTTCCGTCTGCTGCCTGAAAAGTACTTCAAGGAGAAGGTGGAAACTGATGACATCATCAAGGCCGATCCGGAGCTCCAGAAGAAACTGCAGGTCATCCGAGACGCCTTGAAGGGAAAACTGCCCGAGAGGAAAAAGAAGGCGAAGAAGGAAGGAGAAGAGGAGGAGGAGGAAGAGCTCCTGCCAGGTTACCTGAACGACAATCAGAGATTGGGGATGTATGGACGCAATTTGATCCTCATGGTCAGCGATACAGCGGCAGTAGCGTACGATGTTGCAGAGAACGAATGCTTCCTTGCTGCTATGGCTGAGCAAGTGCCAAAAAACCATGTCAGCATTTGCACCAAGAAAAACGAGCTCTATGTCGTCGGCGGCCTGTTTGTTGATGAGGACAACAAAGAGAATCCTCTTCAGTGCTACTTCTATCAGGTAGTTAATAAATTAAACACACATGAATAAAATGGACTATTAATAGTATTGAGCTCTCTAAGTCCAAGCATTGGTTATGATTTACACAGTTACAACTAGCTAACTAACATTAGCCACTAGCTAACTTAGTTACTGTAAGTTAGACAACTAACATTAGCCGCTAATTATCTGAGGTTTACTTCTACAACCATTATCTCATTAACAAATATTAATCCCTGGCTATCCTAACTAACACTATTTAACTAGGTATTTATCACTAACTATTCTAAATAACCTTATCTAGCTTAATGACATCAACGACTAGCTAACTGAAGTTATCTAGCTAATCTAGCTAAAAAATAGTACCCGCTAGCTATCTTAACTGACATTAACTATTAGCTGGCTAATCTGCTTTTACGTAGATATTAACCGCACTCTAACTTAATACCACCAAACTTGTAGTTAGCTATCATGGCTAATGTGATCTAGCTAACTACCATTAACTAACAATAGTTAGCTTAGTAACATTAATAACTAGCCAACTTAGCTAGCTACGCAACTGAAATAACAAGCTGTAGCTAGCTAAAAGGCGTGTACTCATGCCTTTTCCTAGTAGTGTCATTGTAGTTACTGAATAATAGGCTTTAAGATGAATAATTGCATAGAAACCAGAGAAATTATTAAAAATTTAATCAAAGATTTTTGAAGTTAATATCTTCAACTCGTGCTATGTTATCTAGAATATTCTACTGTAATGCCGTTCCAAACTAGCACAATAGTGATAGGCTAATTTTGTACAGATCTAAAGTTGAAAAGTGGAGGGAATTTTGTATATATTTGCTTGTAATAAACGATATTTCATTCCCGCTAATAACCAAAGAGTATCAAATAAAAAAATATTTCACGTGTATATAGTAATGAAATGGTCTACTGTAATCAAACCTGGCTTTAGAGTCGATTAATAAAAGCTAAAATAAAAATAAAAATAAATAAAAATAAAAAAAACTCAATTCGGAGAGTTCATGGACAGTTCGTTTCTATGTATTTTCACTTTTAACCCTCAGAGATATGCCACATATTTGTGCCCATTTTTGATACCTAGGTTTATTTCTAGTCAATAAAATATATAAAAGGTCAAAGGTCTTTTTTCTGCCACAAATCACTGACAGTTGACACTGAAAGTAAGTCTCAATGCCAAATCATTTCTAAATTGCTAAGCAGTATATAAGACATGATCACTGTCTTCCATCACATCACATGTCTAAAGCTAAAAGCTATAAAGGATTATAATTTGTCCTGCTGTTATTCAACTACTAATAATACTAATAATAATTCATTGTTATAACTGTAGCATTCTGGTTATTTAAAAAAACAACCAGCGGGATAGTAATGACACAGTAATCTTGGTGTAACAAAATTAGATATTACACTCAGTGACCTAGTTTGTATATAGGAGTGCAATAGTAACCTGAATATTGCCATCAGCTAATAATAAACTGTACTGACGTTTTACAGAATTCTCATGTTTAAGATGGATTACGGTCAAATAACGATGTGTTTTAAAAGCAATCAATGCATTAAAGCGTAAATTACACACATTTATACAATTCTCGGTTTATATACAATAGTAAAATAGTCTAAATTGTATTATTATTATAGTGAATTAGTATAGAAAAGGGAGTCATCTGAAAAATATCTTGGCATAAAAATGTTAAAAGATGAGCATCAGCAATACAATTAGAGCCCAAACGCAGTGGTAGTGTTAATTACAGAAGGACTGAAGTATGGAGTATCTTCTTTAACTATATTGAAGCTAAAAAAATCTATAATAAGATATTAAATATTAAGCCTGTGATTATCATGGCTTGTCTTTCTTTTGTAGCTGGATGCGCTTGCAGCTGATTGGATGGCGCTGCCCCCCATGCCGAGTCCCCGCTGTCTCTTCGGCTTAGGGGAAAATGGGAATCTGCTTTTTGCGATTGCTGGAAAAGATCTGCAGACCAACGAGTCACTCGACTCGGTCATGTGTTACGACACCGAGTGAGTTACTGAGATTTATTCTTCTTATATATACCACAAAGGACAGTGTGTTAGAACATAAAACTAGATAGATAGATAGATAGATAAAATTTAGACAAATATTCAGATAGACAAATACAGACAGAAAAATATAGATAGACAGAAAAATAAACACATTATGGATGGATGGATGGGTGGGTGGATGGATGGATGGATGGATGGATGGATGGATGGATAGATAGATAGATAGATAGATAGATAGATAGATAGATAGGTGAAAGGAAAGAAATTGAAAGAAAAATTTAGACAAATATTCAGACAGACAAATATAGACAGGAAAATATAGATAGACAGAAAAATAAACACACAGACAGACAGACGGATAGATAGATAGACAGATAGATAGATAGATAGATAGATAGATAGATAGATAGATAGATAGATAGATAGGTGAAAGGAAAGAAATTGAAAGAAAAAATTTGACAAATATTCAGACAGAAAAATATAGATAGACAGAAATATATAGAGACATAGAGACAGACAATAAAATATTCAGACCAACAGATAGATAGATAGATAGATAGATAGATAGATAGATAGATAGATAGATAGATAGATAGATGTGAAGGCAAAGTTAATCACATAGTGGTCTCTCTTTACAGGAAGATGAAATGGAGTGAGACGAAGAAACTCCCACTGCGCATCCACGGCCACTCAGTGGTCTCACACAACGGCCTGGTGTACAGCATCGGGGGCAAGACAGATGACAAGTGAGTGTCTGTGTGTGTGTGTGTGTGTGTGTGTGTGTGTGTGTGTGTGTGTGTGTGTGTGTGAGAGAGAGAGAGAGAGAGAGAGAGAGAGAGAGATAGAGAGAGAGAGAGAGAGAGAGAGAGAGAGAGAGTTCAGCTTGTCACGTAACTGAAAAAAAAGGAAAGCACAATCTTGGCATGGGGGAAAGCTTGAAGGAACAGCTTCACCTCAGAGCTTCACACTGACTGAAGTCTTCTTTCATAAATGTTAAATAAACTTCTCCTTGCAAAATCTTCAACATATCAACATACTTTTTTTTTTTCATATATAGGCTTAGATGATGTGTAGTGTCCGACCTACAAGTCCCTGTGTAAGCTGTTGCTCTAGAAATGATAACTTATTACGCTGAGAGCATTAAAACATACCTTTAATTTGCCTTGCATTCAGAACTACGTCATAAGCATGCAGAAAAAAAACAAAAAAACAAAGGAGTGTGTTTTATGACAGCAGTGTAAAGATGATGTCACGTTCTGTCTCTCTGTCTTTCAGTAAAGCTATAAACAAGGTGTTTGTGTATAACCACAAGCAGTCTGAATGGAGGGAGCTCGCCGGCATGAAGACCCCCAGAGCCATGTTCGGAGCTGTGGTGCACAACGGCAAAGTTATCATCACTGGAGGAGTCAACGAGGAGGGACTGACCGCCACCTCTGAGATCTACGACTTCAGCACTAACAAGTACGTAAGACATGATCATAACTGCTGTCTATGTTAAAGTAGATATCCTGATTAATGATAGCTGATGGGACAGAAATTTCCTGCTACACATGACATGACAGCACATACACTGGACTGTAAATGTACATTAGTAAGTAATAAATGTTACTATATCTTGCTTTTTTTTTTTTTTTTTTTTTTTTTTTTTAGATGGGACACGTTCGCCGAGTTCCCGCAGGAACGCAGCTCTGTGAACCTGATGAGCAGCGGTGGGATTCTCTACGCCGTTGGAGGCTTCGCCATCGTAGAGCTGGAGAACAAAGAAGTCGGACCGTCTGAGATCACCGATGTTTGGCAGTAAGTTCTTCTGAAAATACACCTTCTATACACCTTATTCTAGTCTCTCTAAATCATTACTGTGATGAAAATGACAGGATTTATTATGTCATGCTGGAGCACTTAAGGAAATAAGTCTGGGTTGGCTATAGATATGTCTCTCTCTCTCTAATACACACACAAACACACATAAAGATATATGTGATTAATCATTTTTAATATGACAGGAGTGCTTGATTTTAGGTTTTATCTTGTAAACAGACAGTCTTCAATAGTTCTCCACATGTTATTTATTTATTTATTTATTTATTTGGGAATGAAGTGGTCCATTTTGGAATCCTGGTTAACAGACTTGTTGCCATTTGGCATCATGTGACACTAAATTTGACTATTTCTTTTTATCAGCATTAAATAAAGAAACATTACTACATTAGATTGTGAAGAATATGGGCACATTGTCATGTGGTCATTTAAATATTAACCAGCTCGATTTCTTGACAGTTTGAATTCCTCAGATTTAAGTAAACGTCATAAACTTACAGTTTTAATGTACAAAGAATTTTGCTGCCCCAATCTGGATGTACTCCTATTGTCTTATAAAAGGGACATGGCACCAGATCACAGTACACTTGAAGTCTATAGTGCTGAAGTTGAAACCTTCAACCCTACAGCACTTTATCTGATAAATCTCACTTTGATTTAAAAAAAAAAAAAATTGGCACAAACAGGATTCAACCACGAAACATGTGACTAATGTATAGGGATGAGAGTGCATTCCAAATAGCACTGAAATCTAGTGTTTGTGCATTAAATCATTCATTTGTGTGTGTGTGTGTGTGTGTGTGTGTGTGTGTGTGTGCTCAGATACGAGGAGGACAAGAAGCAGTGGACTGGCATGTTAAGAGAGATGCGTTACGCCTCCGGAGCCTCGTGCGTAGCGATGCGCCTCAACGCTGCCAGGATGCCCAAACTCTAAACACAACCTCTCTTTAATTGTCACTTCCTGTTCAGATGCCCTTTAACCCCAGGGCCCAGCTCTGTGCGTGGGGTCAAAGGGCATCTCCATGATCAATCAGTTACTCAAGAAGAAACAAAACAATTGGGTAACAAATGTGTGTGTTTATGTACCGTATGTTTGACCATGGCTTTGTCTCAAATCGTATACTTTTATTGTGAGTATTGTGAAGAATCTCAGTGAGACGTAGTGCACTATTAATACCTGGATGATGTGCTAGAACCAGAGAGACATTAAGCATGGACTGTTGGAAACTTTTTGCACATCCTGCATGATGTAGCAGAGGGAGCAGAGCCTTCAGAAGGTGTTCCAGTTTGAAATTTTCAACAATAAAGATACAGATTAGGAGAGTAAGATTTAGAGCAGCCATTTTGGGTTGTTGCTGTGGAGGCTTTTCTGACATGATGTGACATTAGTGTACTTACTGCTCTACAAACATCCAGGCACTAGGTAGTCAAATATGAAGCGTATAGTGTAAAAGTCCATAGTAAGGCAAATTTGAGACAGAGCCCATGCCTGAATTTAGGATAAATGTAGGATATTCAGCTTTATAATACTTCATTACTTCACTCAGATCTTAAACTTTTTTTTTTTTTTTAAATAATTATATGAAATAATGTAAACAACAGACATGGTCAGATTCTACAGCTTTCTTCTTCTTCTTTTTCTTGTTTTTTTTTTTTTTGTAAATTGAAAAATTAAACATTTTTAAAACACACATACGTCTGGTGTCCTCAACAGATCATTGCAGTTGGGAGGTTAAAGCTCTTTTTACATGGATGTAAGATGAATAAAGCGTTTCATTTATTGCCAGATGATTCCTCTGAGGAACGAATTCATTTCATTCAACAAGCTGGTGTTGTACACAACTAAATAATGTCGCAGGAGAATAGACAACTGCTGACACTCGGCTTCGTCACACCACCCCATCGTTGATTAATTTCCACTATCAGCATGACGCTGAGTGTTTTATCCCTTACACAATAGACATTCACTTTGATTAAAAAATACAAACAACAAAGAAGTATTTCCTGGTATATAATGAATAATACAAAATAATGTACAAAGTACAAAATAATAATAATAATAATATACAAAATTATTATTTTTTAAATGACATTATCGAACATTACCATAATAACATGTTTTAAATATGTGTAATATTAATTAAATAAAATTTCATTTGTACAAGCGCTCTCAAATGGCGGTGTGGCGAGGGGCGTGGCCACAGACGGCTGCATTTATATGGGGGCGTGGTCGGTTGCCTAGGCGACAATAACCTTGGCTTTGACGTTTGTTTAATTTAGTGTTTAATTTATTTTCATCAAGTTACTGTTAATAGGCTAGCTTCGGGCAACAGGTTGTGCACAAACACATTGAATAAATACATTAATGAATTAATTACAGATTTTTCCTAAAACAAGATTAAAAACAGAGGGAATTGTATCCCGGAAGTACATCGTGAACTGAGATTTTTAAAAAAAAATCTCAGGAAGAAGACAGCACAAATATTAAATCAATTATATGCCTTTGCATTTGTTTATATAGTTTTTTTATTGATAAATATTTGTTTATCTTTGTGTTACCAACCAAAAATCACTTTCGTCGGAATCATCTCTGTTCACGCCCGCAAAACGTCATTCGGCGCGCGCAGGTTCCTACCCACAATGCACCGCTGTCTTAGAGAGCGCCATCTTTGTAACGCCGTGTTGGAAATCAGAAGCTGATTTCTCGCGTTATTAGCCTTGTATTTTTTATGTGTGCCAGCGTTTTAGCATGTAAGTATGAGGTTTTTTTTTTTAATTCGGTAGTTAGAGTAGTAAATAATGAGCGCTCTGTTTCTGTTCTAATTTTAACCGCCAGCTTGCCTGCTTGCCCGCGCGCGCGCGCTCGCAGAGCCACCATTCAAGAACTTGTAGCTTTTCTATGGCGTTCTGGGCGCGCGCGCGTGTGTTTTTTTCCTACACCTGTATTCCGGTAAATCTCGCTCTTCGTGATGGTTTGTCCGAAAGCGGGTGGGGAAAAATAACGCATGCTAGCCAGGTAGTTAGCTAGATAAGCGATTAAAGCGTTAAAGGGCTGTCCTGTTATGTAATTGTTAATAATTAAACTTGGTGACAGAGTCGAAACGTTGATGTATGAAATATTTTACATGAAATATTACAAGAATCTGGGAATATGTGAGGAATTATTTTGACCGTGTTGGCTAGTTATGCTAGCTAGTGCGATTGAATAAGCTAGGTGCTTAGCTGGCTAGTGCAGTGCAATGGCTTCTTATAAAGAGTTATGGCACTATATAGTTTTTATTTTTTACTGTAAATTGCGATAATTTATTTTGTAGAAGCGAGTTTCCATCAGGCAGAAAAAAAGAAAACAATAATTCATAACGTATTTACACACAAATTTAGTGTTGGTAGGATCAGTGTGTGGAAATTGCGACCTGTTATCTCAGAGTTTCAGTTTTATGTCGAAATTCTGATTTATTCTGTCTGATTTATTCTCAGTTTTAATTATCATACCAAAACTCTGATTCTCAGAAATTCTGATTTCTCAAATCTGATTTATTATTTCTAATTTTTTTGGGCTTATCTTATATAGGATTTAAAAACGTCAAAGTTCTGAGATAAGAAGTCGATATTTAGCGAAACCGATGCTTCCAAAATTATAAATTAAAACTTGTTCTTTAATAAATGAAAATTGTAATCACTGGCGGATTGCGGTTGTATAAGAGGAATAAAGCGCTTGGGGACATGCGGTTATAGGAAAGGAATCGACTTCAGGGTGATAACAGTGACTCTGCTTCATCACACCGGGGCATTGTTGATTACTTTCCTAAGCCAGCGTGTCCCTGATGTTTTATTCTTTACGTAATGATTATTCAGAAGCTTGTGACAGACTGAAAACAGCAGCGAGCCCAGAATGAAGGTTAGAAGATAAACGGTTGGAGGAAGGAAATATAGACGAGACTGTTTTAATGTTTAATATTTAATAATGTTTAATATCGATTTTTTTTCTCCTCTCTGCCAGAACAATGGGGGTGAAGGTGCCACGTCCTCGCTGCTTCTTCGACATCGGCATCGGAAACACGCTCGGTGAGAACCGGCAATACACTAACGATCTAACGAGTCGATCAATCGATCGTTTGTTTTATCCTGCGCCGATTAACCCGTGTCGTGTTTTCAGTCGGCCGCGTGGTGTTCGAGCTTTTCTCCGACGTGTGTCCCAAGACCTGCGAGAACTTCCGCTGTCTCTGCACAGGTCAGCGTGATGAGTGTCCATGATGTACACGATAATCGATCACTGTATTTCTGCTGATTAGATTTTTTTTTAAAATAAATAAATAAATGACAGATTTTTACAGCCCTTGTAGTGTTAAGTAATAAATATTTTTCCTACACAGTAGATAAAAAATATCAAAGATCTTTTCACAGCTTTATTTTAATATTTTGATGGAATTTTCTATATATCGTGATGCATAACACGTATCGTAGAGTTGTCTTTAAGAGTCGTGAATATATTTTTGCCCCCCTATATCTTCTATATAAGGTGTAATGAAGTAAATTTGACATGTTTTTATTATTATTTATTTATTTTTTTAAGGTGAGAGGGGGATTGGGAAGACGACACAGAAACCTTTGCACTATAAAGGATGTCTGATCCACAGGATAGTGAAGGATTTCATGATCCAAGGAGGAGATTTTAGTGAAGGTGAGGCTTTAAACGTTATAAAACGTTCACTGTCTTTGTGTCTCTGTGGTTTAGTTCACGTTTGCTTATGAATCCTGATCTCGTTGCCGCGAGTTACACACGTGCGCGGTTTTTATTCTGTTCTTTAGGAAATGGCAGGGGTGGTGAATCCATTTACGGAGGATTCTTCGAAGGTATTTCTTTCTGTCTGGTATTTTTCTTATTTATTAATTAGCACCAGTATTAACTATTTTCTCTAAACTTTCTCTAAAGTGTGTACGTTGATGCGACTTCTACGGCCAAGTGAATTCCCACGTTATATTTCTTCTCCGTTAGGCTGATTATGTCTCGTTTTTTTTTTTTTTTTTCCTTATACGGCAGGAAGGTCACTGTCTGCCGTTCTAGTTCGCTAAAGCCTTAAAATCGAGCTTCCATGCCATGATTTTATATGAGAAAGTAACATTTCTTGTAGTCTGCAGTATTTATAGACTGAAGTCGTTGAAATCGCAAGTGGCGCGTTTGTAATTCCGTCTCTCTCTCTCTCTCTCTCTCTCTTTTATTAATTTATTTATTTATTTAACAGACGAGAGCTTCTCCATGAAGCATAACAAGGAGTTCCTGCTGTCTATGGCGAACCGCGGCAAAGACACCAACGGCTCACAGTTCTTCATGTGAGTCAGGAGACCATCAGTGGGCCACCGAATCCCAGAGTCAATGCTTCATCGCATGTTGTTTCAAAATGCCTTAGATTGCATTGATGGTCCAGGTGCATTTCCACCGAGGTTCTGAAACTAAAAAGGCTCCCGATCCCGGACATGCTTCCGTTTTTTTTTTTTTTAGGGTGCTTTCAGATATGCAGTGTGTCGTCGGTGTGATTTGAGCCCTGATCCGCTTTCCTCTTCGGTGCGGTTCGTTTATGCGGATGAGAACACAGCGGCGTTCAGGAGGTTTGAACTGACTATCAGAGAGAGTAAATAAACGCTGGACACTGAATTATCTAGTAGTATATTGAGGGCGACTCCGTTCTCAGTATTCAGGTGATTTTTTTTTTTTTTTTTTAATGAATACTATGAAGTCTCGTCAAAGATTTGTTCACCCTTTTCTTGTCGTTTTCACCCCTACACGCTCCTCAGCCTACGGTTTTTCCCTTTTTTTTTTTTTAGTTTTCATTATTGTTAAGTGAGAAAAGAAACCAAACCAAAATAGCAAACGAACCAGAAGTATTAATTTCAGTCTGATTCGGACTCAGGATGCAGACTAATAGGCGTGAAAGCACCCTAACGCGCTGTAGGAGCTCTGGAGCTCTGG
>CM074917.1:2903784-2923983 GCA_037576815.1 Pangasius larnaudii
TTAATGGCTAGCTGATAGTTTGTAATGGTATTTGTAGTGGAAACCATTAGAATTTCTGTGATGGTTTCTATTGTTTTGTTTTTTTCCAGCAGGGTTAAATGTTAATGAACGACAACGAAAGATGTTACTCGCGATGTGAGATGTTACTCGTGACGAAAGATCTTCCTTGTGACAAAAGATCTTCCTTGTGATGAACTCGTGACGTAAAATCTTACTTGTGACAAACCTCTTACGAAAGATCGTACTCGTGGTGTAAGTAGCTGAGCTGGCTTCACTGGACATAACAGTAGCATGGTAAATAATGTTTAATGCCATCTGTGAACCTACTTTTAATATTAGATTCCTTTAACATGCTTGCAGGCCACGATGAAGAAGAAGACGTTAGTGGTGTTTGATTTTGATCACACGCTGGTGGACAGGAACAGTGACACGTGGGTGATCGGATGCACGCCTGAGCAGAGCTTACCTGCCTGGCTCGAGAATTCCTACCAGAGAGGACGCTGGACCGAGTACATGGGTCGAGTGTTCACGTACATCGGAGAGCGGTCTGTCCACCCGGACGCCATACGGGAGCTCATGCAGACGATCCCGTTCACGGACGGAATGATCGAGCTGCTGAAGTTCATCCGTCAAAACCATAGCGACATCGATTGCATCATAGTCTCCGATTCCAACACTCTGTTCATAGACTGGATTTTAGAAGCCGGCGACGTGACAAGTGCCATCCATAGCGTCTTCTCGAACCCGGCCAGTGTTGACCCGCGCGGGTACATCGAAGTCCGCTGCTTTCATTCGCACTCCTGCGAGCGCTGCCCGGTTAACATGTGCAAGCAGAAGGTGTTGACTGATTTTCGAGACAGGCAGGCGGACACTGGCGTCCATTACCACACTGTGTGTTACGTAGGAGATGGAACCAATGATTTCTGTCCCATTAAGGTTTTAAATGAAGGGGATATCGCGATGCCACGTAAAGGGTACAGCCTTGAAAAACTTCTGGCCAAAAGCAGGAGCGAAAGTAACAGTCCGAAGGTGCAGGTGATTCCTTGGAGCAGCGGGACTGAAATACTAAACCAGCTGAAAATCATCCAGAAACAGGCTGAACTATTTTAAAACATTAAATCTCAAGGGCTGCTAGAACTTTTAAAAATAGCCTCAAGATACAGTCAGAAGAATACGATCTAAAATGTTTACATTTATTCATATGTCGGATGTTTTTTAGCGGATTAGTCACTGCTCTTACAATTCTCCGGTTTAAAGGAAACCTTTACCGTGAAACACTTTAAATACATTTGGAGTAAAATATCTGATTGATTTGTTGCTCGATGCTGTATTTTAATTCTTTTTTTTTTTTGCGTTTAGTCACAGAGGGATGTTGTTATTGCAAGCGCAGTCACTAATAAAGTTTAATAGTAAGCACTTATTTTTCTCACGCACTGTTTTTCCAAGTCACACGAAGGAGAAATCCGGCGTAAATGTAGCGGTTGGTGCCAATACAGGACTCTTAAGTCCCAGAATGCAATGCGGACACGGTTGTGCTGAGGGATTTAATAATAATAATAATAATAATAATAATAATAATAATAATAATAATAATAATAATATGAGAAAAATAAATCTGTAACAGCATTTGTGGTTGTAATTGACATCACATTTTTAACAACAACAACAATAATAATAATAATAATAATAATAAATATTAATATTAATATTAAATATTAATAATATTGTCATGTATTTAATTAATAGTTTGTCCCTTATACTTTAAGGTCTTTTACCTATACGTAACCATTTGTTAATTTGTTTTATGATTGTCAATTATAATAAAGACAATGACTTTTATGATTGAATAATTATGAAGTGTTTATGGTTGTAATTTGCACATCACATTTTTCTGCAATACAATTCAACAACAGCAATAATAATAATAATAATTTTATATACTAATTTTCATATTTAATGAATAGTTCGTTCTTTTTCGGCCATTTTTGTAGGCTTTATGAGACTTCGGACACAATTTCCCATGATTCGTCGATAAATGACGTAACGCGCATGCGCGGTTGAGAAACGCGTGTGTCAAACGTGAGCGAAGCCGAGCTGCAGTTCATCCAAAACGCAGATAGACATTAAGGCACAAAAGTAAGTGTTTTGCTGTTGAAATGTGATTTTTTTAATTATATTGTTTATATTTAGCTTTAGGTCCATGTGTGTTTTGGAGTAAATAACGCGTGTATGGAGCATGATGTGAAATTTTATATCCACGTAGCGTGGATTCAACTGGATAGCATTTTAAGATTATTATATATAATCTTTTATATATCCAACTCTTTCAAATTAGTGAAAATAAATGATTTAAATGCTTTACTTTAAACAGGACATCTCAGTGTTTGTGACTTGCTCTTATGCTCCATGTGTGTAACAGTTAGCTAAAGCTAAAACCTCCGCATGGCAACACAAAAAACCCCGGAAGTGCACATTTTAAGGCTTTTCCACTGTAAAAGTGCGAAAACTCTAAGATCTAATACGAACCTGACTTTAACTGTAAAGAGTTTCACCTTTTTTGAGGTCTTTTTTCCTCCACCACTTTGTAGCTGCTGAATGGTTTGGAGCCAAATCTCGTCGGCGGTGCAGAGTTATCGCGAGATTATAACGCGAGCTCGTCGTTTTCAAAAATGGCGGACATCCAGTGCATGCGCGCGACTTGCACTGCCACTTGTGTGTACATGGATTTGTGCTGAAAGTGTGCCTCGTTAATATTTATGTATTATATCATAATAGGATGACTCCAAAATATATTAATTGATTTTTTTAAATAATAAACCTTTATATAAATTTAATAATGTATGTACATTGGGAAGAAATAAACCAAATACACAAAAAAGGTCGTTCTTCCTTAATTCTTTAAAAAATAACCCGCTTAATAAATATCCCAAAATTAAATTATTAATTATCTGCTTAATTGTTACCACAGCTTGTGTGTTGTGGAGTTGACAATTGGACAATAAATATAATGTCTCGAAGTATAAAGTATAATAATCTAAATCTTTTAATTAAAACAAAAAAACAAATGCAGTTCTAATCCACTAATCTCTGGGACCTTTTGCTGTTTTTTGGTGAATTTTCTTACTTTAAATTGGGTCACATTTTTAATATTTACCTTTTTTTTAAAAAATATTATTATTCTTTAGGGATGGCTGAAGAAAAAGAAATGTCCCCGCTGGAAAAGAAGGTGGCTGAACAGATAGAGGTGAGGCATACACTGATCCGGCTCCTTTACCATTGAGCTTTAAAATCCATATACAGGTGTTAAATTATGTCGTTGTTCCCCCTCATCTTTCTTTTCAGTATTATTTCGGAGACCACAATCTCCCTCGAGACCGCTTTCTAAAGGAGCAGATACAGCTGGATGATGGCTGGGTTACTCTAGAGACGATGCTGAAGTTTAACAGGTACAAGACGCACGATGGCACCGAAAATTACACCGGATGGAATGGACAAAATAGCAGTCGTGATTATATAGCTTCGTATTTAATATCTCTTAAAGATAGAACAGGGTTCTTTGCCTCATGTTTGGCTCGAGGAGTCTTTAGTAATACGTCTTTCTCACACATGTTTGTCCCCACAGGCTAAAAAGTTTGACCTCGGACGCCGCGGTTATTGTCGAGTCTCTGCGGAAATCGAAAACGGGGCTGCTGGAGATCAGCGAGGATCAAACCAAGATCAGACGCAGCCCCAGCAAACCTCTGCCCGAGTACAACGAGGAGTACAAAGATTCCCTCAAACACAAATCTATATACATGGTGAGTGACTTGCCTAGGCCACGCCCCTGACACGCCTTTATCTTACGCCATGCAAATGTATTTGATACAAAGTGAGAGATATGTTTTTGACAAATCTACAACTATAGTTATTATTTCACAGTTATGCATGGACTGTAGTCATCTTCAGGCATCTCTCTGTACTTCCGGCTCCTGCTTTTAGGCCACCGAGATTTATCCGGGTCATGGCACCAATATAAACGTGTTAAACACTGAAATGTTATAAATATTATAAGTAATTCATGTGGTAAGGTGTTCGTGTCACTGCTGGAACTGCTTCCATTACAGGGGTGATGAGCATGAACATCATTCTTTCCTAAATACCTGGATGGTAATTTATTTTTGCTCTATTATCACTGCAGTTATGGTTTTTTTTTTTGTTTGTTTGTTTTGTAAAAAAAGATCATCGGCTTGCACGCTACACACACCGTACTAGGGTTTATGCTAACAGACAATCATTATCCCACAGAAAGGCTTTCCTTTGGACACGACGCTGGATGACATTAAAGACTGGCTCGCCGATAAAGGACACGTGGAGAACATTCACATGAGGAAAGGACCACAGAAAACCTTCAAAGTAAGGCTGCTGATTTAAAAAAAAAAAAAATAATAAATTTCCAGTACAATAATGTGACTTCCTGTATCGCTATTGCACACTGCAGTGGTAGTGTTAGTGTAGCTCCATGTAAAACTTCATAATTGAAATAAAGCAGACGCTCCACAACATTTAATTTAACACTAAACAGATAAATAGTACGTTTTTCTAAATCCTTAATAAATCCTTGTAAATGTATAACGGTTGGGACACTACTGTCATGTAAGTGGAATAAAACTCTTTAGGATGTGCTTTTCAAAGAAAATAATCAACTCTTCCTCCTCCTCATCATCATCATCATTATTATTATTATTATTATTTGAGGGATTTGACTTTGGATGGAAAATTATGTTCTCAGAGCCAGAAGTACAGCTTGTAAAAATCCTCCATGGTAGTCGTGATTTATTGATTTATTTATTTATTTATTTATTTATTTTACGCTGAGAATTAGGAAGCTCTCATCTGATTATGAAAAGGTTCCACTTTTAAATGGTGAAACTGTCGACTGTTTTATAATAAAAAAGGTTTTTTCTGACCTTTTTTGGTGGGGAAGGGGTATTAATTTATTGTTCTTGCTGTTTGCAGGGCTCCATCTTTGCAGTCTTGGAGTCAGAGGAGGCAGCCAAGGCCTTCGTTGCGAGAGAGGATGTAAAACAGTTCAAAGGAAATGACATGATAGTTCTGATCAAGTAAGTGATTAAGCGTCGCGCTGTGTGCAAATACGTCAGCCTCCGCGCACACGGTGTAAGGGCACCGCCTAGGTTAGGGACAACAGTTTTGCCTTCAAAACTGCTTACTCAGCAATTGTAGACGTGACAGAATGTTTGTTCTCCGCTCCAAGAGACGTGCTCTGTCGGTGCCGTGACCCGAGAGCGAAAAGTATACAATCTCAATACATTGGTTTAATCAGAATCACTATTCAATGTAGTAACAACAGACGCGGTATTTATACTGTGTGAGCTGAGCAATCAGGTCTGAGTTCAGTCTTTGGAGGGCGTTGTTTAACCTCTGACCTCTTTGTGCAGAGACGACTACTTTGCTAAGAAAGCCGAGGAGAGGAAGCAGGGTCGGGCAGAAGCCAAGGCCAAAGCCAGGAGGTGAGAAACCAGAGCACGACACTGTACATTAGGAACGCTTTAGAGAGCCGGCAAGCGATTTGTCTGACTTCACAAGGCTTTGTCTCGTGAGCCAGTAGAAACATAGAAGGCTGGACTGTGATCTCTCTTCTCAGTAACCTTTTGCCACTCCTGCCGTCTGCGCATGCCTACGAAACGTGACGGAAATACCGCGTAAATGATATGGTCGCACACGTTTCACTGTCCCGTGCTGATGCGTGGGATTATAATGTCCTTCACTCTTCTAAGGGAACCATTTTGATTTCAGTGAAAAAGAAGAGAAGCAGAAACAGGCTGAGAAGGAGGAGATGGTGAGTTTCTTTCCATTCATCAGACGTCAGTATTTAGTTATAACAGTGTGATCTCGCCTACATAACGGGGAATCTGTACATAAGAGCTGCTGCTGTAATCATAAAGACTGTCCTGTGCTCATCCCAGGACACTCTTATTCACTCTCATTCCCAACACACACTCTCCAGTTTGTCTTTACACTTCTACACCGGTGTATTGTAATGATTCATAGTAAAGGGGCGGGGCTGACAAACTGCCGACTTTCGTGTCAGAATGGCTCCCTCTTTAAAGACTTTGTGTTTCCAGAAATCTCTGGAGGAGCAGAGAGGCTGCGTGCTGAAGTTCTCAGGTGAACTGGATCAGGTTTCCCGAGAGGATTTCCACCAGATCTTCGCCGAGCACGCTCAGATCAAATGGATCGACTTCACCAGAGGCGCGAAAGAGGTGAGGCCTGCACTGCATTGTGGGAAAGGTTTGCGAGACAGCGTCACACTTGGAGATTTTTTTTTTTTTTTTTTCCCTGCTCTCAATTCACCTTAAAAAAATCATCCAGAACAGATTAAAAAAATGACAGTTGTGGGTGATCCTGAAGTTTTGTAGTGAGTCTTTTGTCATGACTTGTGTGTTACTGATATTATTTCATTTGACCCTTTTTCATCAAGTCTGAATACCAAAAAATAGCCAAATTGAAGCAGAACAAAGTTTTTCATTTGCACAAAGCCTGCCATTTTCATCTCCCAATTATGATCACAGGGGTTTCATGCAAAACCAAACCAAACTTTCACAATTTGTAGTATAATATAATCAGAATAAACATAAACATAAACCTACTGCTTTGTGAGTTACAGTTGGAGCGGGAAAGGATTGCGCTAGCAGTTATACACTTCCCGTAATATCCTCACTTTGCTCTTCCTATACTCAGGGCACCATCCTGTTCCGCTCGGATGCTAAGGAGGCCCTGCAGAAGGCTCAGGAAGCAGCCGGAGGCTCCGAGCTGAAGATTAAAGATAAAGTGGTGCAGTGGGAGGTGCTGGAGGGAGACGCCGAGCTGGAGACTCTAAAGAAGATCATCGAGAGCCAGCAGGAATCGCTCAACAAACGCAAAGGAGGAAGAGGTCTCGTGCTCATTTTATTATAGGGTCAGGTGGTGCAGAGTAAAGGGTTTACCCGAAATACGTTCACGGGAAACACTGACCACCTTTAAACCGAGGTAATGCCGAATAGCAACAGTTGATTGGACAGCCAAGAAAATAAGGCGGGACTTATTCGGCTCGTTCGTTCATCAGAGTACGAATGAAGTATTGATATCAAAACTCCGCCTCACTCGTTCTTGTTTTTGACCCGCAGGAGGTCACAGGGGTCGCGGCCGAGGGCGGGGTGGCCGTAGGGACAGAGGAGGACGAGAGCAGGCGCAGTTCCAGGGCAAGAAGACTAAATTCGACAGCGATGAAGAAGGCGGTGATGGCGACGACGGCGAGGACGCAGGTAAGAAGGAGACGGTCTCGCCGTCTAACACAGAATTACATCAGGAGTAAAACACTGAGACGTTATGTATGATGTTATAGGATAGTAATCAACGATAAGGTGGTGTGATGAAGCAGACTTCGTTACCACTAAAATTGATAGTGTGGTAACATGTAGAGACTATTCTCTTCTTCTCACACTCTGGAGTGACTTCCTGTGTTTTGTGTTTTTTTTTTTTTTTCCCCCTCCTTCTTGATTTGTTCTTACAGAACCCGCAGCACCGAAAAAGAGAGCCCTCGATTCCAACGGCACAGACGCTGACGCTCCAGCCTCCAAGCAGGCGAAAGAGGAGAACGGCTCTTAAACGCGGAGCTGCGACGCGGCTTCCTTCGCGCGCCGTACTGTAAATATTCCCCACAGTTACAATCCGATATCTCCGAGAAAAAAAAAATGTCCACCGTGCCTGCTCGCCTGCAGCTTCCCGTCTTCATGCGGAACCTCGCACTGGACCGAGCGCTCGGCTGAACGTCATCATTTTGCGGTTAATATTTCCGAAGGCGCGAGACGGCCGAACGCGCTTCATATTGAACTTTGAAAAGGATTCCAGGCAAACGTCCTGATCCTTGCCTTGGATTTAATCAGCCGGTCACACACATGATCGTACGTCATTAAACTTCTTCCGGATTAAAAAATAAAACCAGGAAACTTCCACTATAATTATGCGAAATGAGAGTTTAGCTAACCTCGCACCAATCGACTCGCTGTTCATGCTCCTCTACATCATCAATGTCTGTCGAGGGTTTGTGTCATTTTCCCTCCCAAGATCGAGCTCGGTCCAAATCTTCGTCTTTTAAGTGCCTGATGAACGTGAAGGTCATGAACAGTGAGGTGTTGGTGGTTGCCGGTGGTCAAATTCCTTATTTTGAGTGTTGTTTGGTGTATTTTTTTTTTGTAATTTCTAATCAAAACAAAGGCAGTTGTTGTGATCAGCTGTGTGATTGGCTGATGAAATAAACGTATTAAGCCCCGCCCTTTTCGGCCCTCGGCAAAATCAGGACGACGAGGTCATGTGTCCGGATTTCACTTTCACCGCGTGATCATCTTCATCGCGGTTCATATCGTCACATTACTGTGTTTTTAGAAAATGGTCACTGTTTAATCCATAAATTTGTCCATAGTAAGGAAGACTGTAGGCTGCCTACCGAGTGGAGCGCAGTATCCCAGTCGAACAGGCTTTTGTAATATTTCATATCAGGACAACACACACTCATTTCTCAAGAAAGAAAGCACGTGGACTTTCATGGATTCTGCTGACTGACCTCAGGACGGGGTTTCGTTATTATTCTCCATCGCGGCTCGATGTTCTCTTCTCCGCTGTGACCCGAAAAAGCCGCTTAGAAACACATCTCCTGACTTTACCGTGGATTTCAGGCTCGATTTTGCTCGTACGCTGGATACATCCTCATTACGATCACAGAACTCAGAAACTGGTGTTAAAATGGCGTCTAAAGCCGTACATTATCTGCTATTAAGGCCAGAATTAATTTTTTTTTTTTTTTTTTTTTTTAATTAATTTGATCATTTTGTTCTGACTGAAGCGTCCGACTCCCAAGTGCCATTTTTAATTCACTTTTATTTTTTTTCTTTAAACCCACCCCGAGGCACTCTGACATTCTTTATACTTTATTTTTCCATGTGTGGTGCATTTAGCTCATTTCATATTTTGAATTTGAATAAAAATGTGAAAAAGACAAAAGTTTTGGTTCGTGTGTGTGTGTGTGTTATTAATCTCCTCATTCGTCAATTTCTTCTTATTATTATTATTATTATTATTATTATTCATCTTAAGCCACATGTTTATGGTTATGTCTGGTTGGAGTGTCTACAGATTTGAGCACAATATATTTGCATCTTGCAAACTGCTTAATTTGCAGTTAAATATATATTTAAACTCTCAGTAGCACTTAGAACAATTACAAGTACAGTGAGCAGAGTGTGAGTATAAAAACTAGACAAGGCCCAATGCCATGGTTTCTCATATTATTGGTATAGAAATTAAAATCTTGGGTATTAGATGATACTCCTCTGATATTTTGTCCTTTAAAAGCTACCAAGCTTTCAACTGATTTGTTTCTTACTGAAGCGTAAAAAAATACGTAGCTAATAAAACATTGCAAACATAATAAAGTATAAATATAATAAAAACAGAGACTTTGTACTAAATTGTAAGTAAAGCATCCTCATGCACAGAAGAAGGAATTTAAGTGCTCAGAGTTTTTTTTATTTTTTTTTATTTTAAATATTTATTTTATTATACGTCTTTATTTTCAATGATGATGTGAAACTGACTGATGAGGTCACACCGAATGTCCAGGTTATAGAGTAAAAGTAATCGTTTACTTCAATAATTACAAAGAAGTAAATCATTAGAACATCCTTGTGTTATTAGCAGGGATATAAGTTTTTTGTGTATTTGCTAATTATATATGCGTTAAAAAAAACTCAGTTGTGTTACTCATTTAAGAGCAAAATGCAGAGAAGAAACTTTATTTAAAAATGTTAGTGTTGTGAGGTGACATCGCATTTTCTGAACAGTTAAATAAGTCAAGGAATAAGGACACAATACATGTACGAGGAAGAAATGAAACAAACTGCACCTTTAAAACTATTTTTCAACGTGTTGGGGACAAAAAAAATGAATTTCATTCAAACAAAGAGGAGCAAAAATGCCTGAAATGGCTAAAGTTAGTTGTACATCACTTTTTTGTATTGTTTGTATTGTTCGCTTTACGTTTCATTTAACGTTCGCACAGGAGTGTGTGCACGTCCCTGTGGAGCACTAGATGGCGATGTTGCGATGTTTATGTTAACAATATCAATATCACCTTGTAAAAAAAAAAATAAATAAATAAATGTCTGTCTTCTATTGGAATACTCTATTCTACACATGCTATTATTATTATTATTATTATTATTTATCCTGTCCTAGGGTCACATGACCACCTGTTATACTGCCTCATGTTTACTTGTGTACTGGAAAACTGGAGGCTGTAAGCTTTCATTACTTGTTAGCTACATCATTTAGCCTTGTGCAAAACTAAAGACACCCCCCCCCCCCCCCCTTTAAAAGAGATCAAGAGAGATCTTTGCTATTTGCATTTATTCATTATCTTTTTTAAACGGTTTCTTTAATATCCAGACTCTCTTCTCAGGATTGAGCAAAATCTCTGCAGCATCTTGACAAACACCTTCTTCCTTTTTTTTTTTTTTTTTTTTTTTCCTCCTTCCTTCTTCCTTTTTGATCCTAACACTCATCTGTGCCATTTCCGGTTTCTTTCTAGCTCTCAACATTCTGCCGGAGTTTCCTCTTGTATTTATGATCCTGAAAAGGAAATAGAGTCACATAGCCTTGGCATCAAAGCCTGTTCATGTCATAGCTGTATGATTTGCTCTGCTAAACGAATAAATGTAAATGTAGTCATAGATATTAAATACAAGTGAATAAAAGAAAAAAAGAGAGATAAAATCTAAATTAAAAAGCAAACGCAAAATCGATTTGGAAAGTCGGCTGCGTCTTAAACATATTAATAGAGGCAGAGTAATGGAGGGAGGCCTTTAGGGGTGTGTGTGTGTGTGTGTGTGTGTGTGTGTGTGTGTGTGTTGGGGAGAGAGAGAGAGGAAGGCTTATGTCCTCTGTTGTAGGTCATCACTCTGAATGTGATCTGTTTTTCGAAAAGCTCACCAGTTTTCTTCAGGCTGATGTCGTGACTCCATCTTTTCCCCCTCCCTGTTCTGAACAAATGATTCATCCGTGGAAATGAAAACGGATTTAAAAAAAAAAAAAAAAAAACAGAAATGAAGCTTCCCTCAGCAACACATTGTCTCATTCATGGTGTTCATTTTTGATCTTTGGTTTTCACGTGATAAAAAAAAAAACAATCAATTAATCACCTGTAACTTCACACATCCATCCTAGAAGTAACATCACAGCCTCACAGCTCCAGGGTCCCCGGTTCTATTTTGAGCTCAGGATATTGTTCCAGATTTCCCATGTTCTCACATCTGTGTGGGTTTCTTCTGGGGTTCTCCATTTTCCTCAAACTTCCCAAACACATGCCAGTAGATGTATTGGCTATGATAAATGAACGAGTGTGTGACTGGTGCACTGAGATGGACTAGAATCTGATCCGGGTTCTGGGGTAGACTCCAGAGCCACCACATGTTCCTGGGATGTTCCTGGGATAGACTCCAGATCCACCCCAACCCTGACCAGGATGAAGCGCTTACTGAAGATGAAGGTGTTTGAGCTCTCATTATGCCTGGGATTAATACAGAGCTTAATAAGAATATTTCTGGTATTGATGGACTGTGTGTAATCCAGATTATATAATCTGATAAAGCTGGGTTTGTGCACAGGGGCATCGTCATGCTGGAACAGGTTCGGGCCTCTTAGTTCCAGTGAAGGTGAAATTGTAATGCTACAGCACACAGAGACGTTCTATATAATTGTGTTCTTCAAACTTTGGGGAAAACCCACATATGGGTGTGATGGTCAGGTGTCCACAAACTTTTGGCCATATAGTGTATAAATGTTTGCATTTATCTGAGTATGTAGGTAAATAGACATGAGTTTTTAAGGGCAGTTGGCGGTTTGTAAAATGCAAGCTACTCATAATGCGACTAGCCAAGTAGGCTTGCTAGATTCTAGCAGTTTCCTCAGTGAAACTCACAGATTTTTCTTCTTCTAGTATGCAACTGTACAGTATCTTACCGTTTCCATAGTAACCTACCCTACACTGTGTCGGTGCTGATGGAGTGATGGATGAATTGTATCTCAGGAGGTGTGTGACCCAAATTAAAAGATGTTCTTGTCGTATAATGGAGGACTCGTCTTACTGATTTTTAATTTTCAGGCCACAGTTTACTTTTGGTATTTTGTATCCTTTTAACTCGAGCATTACATCATGCTGTATTATTAAGGACACGCTTACGCAGCTGCCATCAGCTGTACATCTGAGTCAGAAACGTGTTGATGTTGATTTGTTTGCGTTGCTAACATGACACCAGACTGATCCAGGTGCATGCTGGGTAAGAAAGCCGCACAGGTTTACAGAGATAAACGGCTTCCTTTTTGTCAGCACTGGATTTTCCTGTGCTGAAACTTACATCAGCTAAACTGCTCCTGATGTATACGAGCTGTGTGTGTGTGTGTGTGTGTGTGTGTGTGTGTGTGTGTGTGTGTGTGTGTGTGTGTGTGTGTGTGATGAATGAGGTGGCAGCTCGGCCGATAGCAGCTGTTTGGACGTTATTAATGTGTGTGGATGAACAGAAATATTGGTGTTATCTGTAGGCCGTAATCATAACTGTAATGGAGTGATCTGTAACTGGAATACACACAGACATTTATCACACACACACAAGGAGGACATCCACTGCCTGGGCTACGTGTGTGTGTGTGTGTGTGTGTGTGTGTGTGTGTGTGTGGGCCGCATGCTTTTGTGTCTGTGATGGTACTAAATGAAGATGTACTGGACTGGGCTCAGGGTAGATTTCCTTTCTCTCTATCTTAGACTCGTATTCTGTCTTTCTCTCTGTCTGTCTTTTCCTGTCTCTCTCTTTGTGGATTTGTGCTTTTCGCTCTCTTTCTACGTCTCCTTGTGTCTCTGTCTTTGTTAACTTGCAAATTAAATAACAATAACAATAACAGCCCCTTAGTGTATATTTAACACCTTAATTTATATATAAGGAATAAAACAGTCCCCTAAGTTAATTATTGTCCTTTAACAACACATCCTGAAGTGTTTCATTCCTCTTACGCCACAACAATTTGCAAACAATTACAATTTGACGCTTTATACACTTTATGCATCACAATGTAACACTCGGAGGAAAGCGCTATCTGCCCTCTTCCACATACACGAGCTCACAGACGCCTATGATTGGCTAGTGTCACTGTGATTGACAGGGGAGAGAGTATTCTATCCGTCCCATTCATATAGCAAAGCCAATTTTGCTATCTTGGACTCCTGGCTATGACTGTGACATCAGTATTCGAACCTACGATCTTCTGAAGATAAGCGTTCGCAGCTATTTAAAGACGTAACTGGATCGTCGCTGGATCATACAGTTCTCAGTATGAACGATGATTGCAATCCGTTTATCCTCCATCTTCCTCAATGTTAATGTGAATGACAGAAGCCACACCCACTCTCCTGTTGGCTTACATGTCAATAAATTGGAGTGCATTCTTTGAAATATTGCACTGTATCACAGGTTTTCAAAAGACAAAAAAAAAGCATTTCTGTGGGTTAGAATGTGTTAGTTGTCCATCGAAACATTGTTTTAGAAGGATTTTCAAATGTCCTTGCAAATGTAGCGTTATTATATACGTGAAAGTGTGTTGTGTGGATTGTGTATGGAATCAAATGCAGTCCGTGTTAGTTATCCTTACATGTGCTATATAAAAAATGTATGTGAAGGTCATGTGAAGGTCACACTTCCATTTGATTTGCACACACTGTTCATCTGAAGATCATTTGTAATTTCTGTCTAAATTACAGCATGGTAGATTGAGTCGATAAAAACAAATTACTTTGTATTTTTTTTAGTTTTCTACATATGAAATGGGATTTTTACAATCCTTTGACCTTGTGTGTGTGTGTGTGTGTGTGTGTGTGTGGACTCAGATGTTGCCGAATTCCCCTCCGGGTTGCTCTGATGTGTTATGAAGGCTGTCCGCCGTGATTAGCGGACACACATGCGAACGTCCCCTCCAGCTATTTACGATCAGCTTCAGGCACTCGTGCGTGACCGCTGTCGTCACGGCAACCATGAATGAGAACCCCTCTAGTCTGATTGGCTGAGAGCGTGTGTTCATGGAGTTCTCCCTCTCATCATGTTATGGGTGTCATGAATATTTATGAAGTTTTTTTTTTATGAATTTAATATTCAAACATGGCTGTAACAGCTCGTTTACAGGAACTTGTATGAGAGATAGATAGATAGTATACTAAGAGTAATTTAACATTATAAAATAAGAATAAAAATATTTTTAAAAGATACAACAGTGGACGCTTAACATAAGTTAAGTCTAATCATAAACCAATGAAGAAATATGGTGTTATTTAACAAAAATTTATAATCATTGATATGGTAAAGTTTTCTGGAAGGAGATGTTTATTTAACATGTAAGGAGTCTCCAGTGTCAGCGCTTTGTAACAATGAGACGTAAAGCAGTAACTTTAATTTTTCCCAAATCGAACTTTAGGTTGGAAAGTTTCTATGTAACAAGCATATTAACTTCAAGAGAGGAAGAGAGAGAAAGAGAGGCTGGTGAAGGACGGCTGTTTATAGCTATATAACATATATAACATATATAATACGTTCTATATGTAATAAATGAAAATTGTTAGCGTTGGTAAATTGCTGTGTTAGGAATAAACTGGGATGTACGGCACCCGTAAGGGGACATAGTGATGGAAAAAAATACGAGATGCTTTTTCGTTCCCCCGAGAATCTCAAAGATATTTGTCTTCTCTCGCAGACGCAAATATCTTTGCGAGCGAACGCAAAATGATTTTCTTCCTTGTAGTTGTTAACATTAACTAATGAACTTTGACTGTTTAAGAACAAAATGTACAAAGAACTGGCGTAAGCAGTTAATAAACTACGTAAACAGTTTCCTTAATAGTGGAGTATGTCTTTTTTTTTTTTAAATCAACATATAAATGTACAGTAATTGGATTTACATTATCATCCAGATAATTTCTTACACGATGGCTAGCTGGTAGCTATAACGCTCCGATTACTCATTAGTTACATTTGCCTCATAGCACCGAGTACGAAAACTACCTTTAAAAAAAAAGGCAAACGATCGACTGCATTTCGGGGAATATTCTCATTTCTAGCTAAAAGAGATAACTGATCCCTGAACAATGAGGATCGGTTGACGGAAAAAATTGCTTATGAGTTAAATAATGTTGCTAGTGGACTCCATATTTCCTCTGACAAGGACAAATTCACATCCGACATGTCTGCTGTGTTGTTTATGAAGATGATAAATGATGAAAACGCTAAGCTGTTTTATTGCGAATATAAAACGATTATACAGCGTATACACTGTGTAATGTCATGTGATTGATCGTGTGTGTGTGTGTGTGTGTGTGTGTGTGTGAGAGAGAGAGCTCTCTGATTGCTGATAATGTGTCTGTTATGTGTTTTACTCTGAGCGTTCCCCTGAGCCAAGTCCTTTGTCTGTAATGTATGCAAATGAAATGAAAATGTAGCAGTTAGCCGCAAGTGGGCGAGATCACGGGCAATTAGCATGAACATGCTCATTAGCATACTGCTGCCAATCAGCAGAGTGAAGCAGTGAGGCTTATCCAGTCACGTGACTGCGCCATGCGTCAGAGACACACATCTTCACATAGTGACGTCAAGATATGTGTGTGTGTGTGTGTGTGTGTGTGTGTGTGTGTGGGTGAGAGAGAGAGAATGTGGGTGTGACGCACAACAGTAAAATCGCCTCCTTTTCACCCACTGTAATTTCTTCTCTTGGGCTTTTCCTCCTCTCTGGCAAAATTATAGCTTTTCATCACCTGCTGGTGATCTGCCTCTTTTTTTTTCTGCCCTGTAAAATTGCGTGTTCTTACTGGACCTCATTTAGCAGTTTGAGTTTCTCAGCTGTGGCTTACGTTCACACTAACAAGCAAGAAGTCACTTCATCTTCGTCGTTTCTGAATGTGTAATATAACTTCTAAAGCTAACTACATGAACAGGAATTAAATAACGCACTAATCATTCACACTAATCACACTAATCATTGCGAAAATTGATTGTTTACGTGCTAGGCTTCATAGCATCTTGGCAAATTAGCAAAACAAACAAAGAGATTATATAATTTAAAATCATTTGAGCCAGTTGTTTGGATTTGTCGTTTTACTGTTTCCTACCTAATTCGGATAGACTTCAGAAAATAACTTTAACATTAGTTTATGATTTAGCTGTTATGCTAGTTTGTGGATTAGCTTGTTTACTGTAATGCTAGTTTGCAGGTTAGTCTGTTTCTTTGATGCTAGTTTGCAGGTCAGGCATTTACTGTAATGCTAGTTTGCAGGTTTAGCATGTTTACTGTAATGCTAGTTTGCAGGTTAGCATGTTTACTGTAATGCTAGTTTGTGGGTTAGGCATTTACTCTAATGCTAGTTTGTGGTTTAGCCTGTTTACTGTAATGCTAGTTTGTGGTTTAGCCTGTTTACAGTAATGCTAGTTTGCAGGTCTTTTTACTGTAATGCTAGTTTGGAATGATAATTTGTGGTTCAGCCTGTTTAATGCTAGTTTTTGGCTTAGCTTGTTCATTGTAATGCTATTTTATGGTAGTGTGTGTGTGTGTGTGTGTGTACATCCAAGGCTCTGTAGGTTAATTTCTTAGCACCTCGGTTAGATATCTGTGTATTTATTGATCACAGAGTGTTTTACAGCTAACATGCACAACAAATACATTTCAGTGTCCTAAATCACTAAAGGACCGTGTGGCCCTGGAAACTGAAGACCCTCCTCTTTGGTCTCTCTTTCACACACACACAAAACAGAACACAGTGTGACCTGTGACCTTTGGCCCTCCGCTGGCCCGGTGTGCAGCGTGGAGGTGTGTGTCGCTCTTATCAGCGCCCGGCAGACGCTCTCCGCTCGCCGCCCTCACTTATCGGTGGAAAATTGCCTTTCTGTCTCGGTAGGAAAGCGAACGCTAATCCTCTCTCCCTCCCCCGCTGCGCTGGATTAAACCTCCACACCACACACTTTAGGCTTATTTTAGAAAATGCTGAAATGCAAAGCGTGATGTGAGTGAATGGCCCGGACCTTTTCTGTGCTATAAAACGAAAGCGCTTATTAAAACTTTTTGATTTATTGTAAAAAAAAAAAATAAAAAAAAAAAGTGGCAGTGATGAATGTGCATCAGACGCAGTTACATCCACAGACACGATATTAAACGGGGGTCGTGCTGGAAAATGAGAAATGCTGATTAACCAGCAGATCCAGTCAGAATAAGTTCCTTCTGTCAATCAGAAAACACCAAAATACACCTGGGATTTTTCACACTCCTCTATAAAACACACAAATTATTGTACAAAGGCACAGAATGAAAGATCACGACAGTCTCAGCTTCCACTCACACATCCAATATAATCATCATCGTGCGGCAAGCAGACGCAAGGACATTAAAGGAGTTAAAGGAAATATAAGAAATAGATTTATAGCTATAAATCACACTATGGACACAATTTGTCCGGCTGCTAAAGTGAGTAACACTTGTTATTGGGGATCTTAGGAAATCAGGGCCACAGTGTTTTATTCATAGTTGCCCAGTAGAGAAGTAGGTTTAACAACCAGGAACGAACCAGTTTAACGAACCTACGACTTACTGACTTTAACAAAACGAAACTTTTCATTTGGCTTGTATAAGCATAATTCACGAGGATAATGGTGATACGACATACCTCGAAGCTGTAACTATACCATACACTCTAATTCCATCAGCCCGAGGAAAGATCGGACTGATTGTAGGATGGTTTGATGGAAACACTG
The DNA here is from genome assembly GCA_037576815.1 of Pangasius larnaudii. Lineage (NCBI taxonomy): Eukaryota > Metazoa > Chordata > Actinopteri > Siluriformes > Pangasiidae > Pangasius > Pangasius larnaudii. The sequence continues at coordinate 2,921,649 of CM074917.1, forward strand.
GCAAAAACCAAGCAATATAAAATTTAGCTACAAGCGCTGGAGTCTATCCCAGGGAACTGGACGGGGTGCCAACCCATTTCACACACCATGGAGGAGGGAATCGAACCCCCAACACACACACACACACACATCTTTTGTGTGTGATGTGACAGAACACTGCAGTTCATAGCCGAAACGTTGGCCGACGTTATTATGCTAACTATCACTTTTTAGCCTGATCAGTCAGGTTGCCAGGCAACTGGGCTTTTTCTTTCTAAAGCTAATACACTTATCATTTCTCTTCCCCTGCTGAAATATCACTCACCCCACCTTTAGGTTTAAAGTCTTGTACATGTTGTACATTACGTAGATGTCCCATGAAAGTTTACCACAAAAAAAAAACATCTCTGTGCTTTGTACAGTCCCTGCTGCTGCTTAAAAAGTTGCAGGTGCTGGAAGTTGCACTGAGATTAAGAAAAAAATGTTCTGGATCTAGACATGGCATACTGTCACTGACATCATAATCTGTTATTTCTTCTTCAGGCCTCTCGCCTCGATCAGCAAAAGCCAGATTCCCGAGTCACGCAGTCATGCAGTCACGCAGTCATGCAGTCACGCAGTCATGCAGAATGCTAAGAAGACTAAGTTGGAAATCAAATTCAGTAGCCGTGTTAATGACTAACACACACAAATTACATCACATCGACACTACGTCTAGCATGGACATTAGGATGGATGGATGGAGATACATACACCACACACACACACACACACACACACACAGGTCTTTTTTGTATAAGAATAGGATGCGTCATCTGGCTGTACAGTGCTGCATTGCTAAATGTGATGTGGTTACGTTTATAGACACGCAAATGCAGAGGCTGTTCAGCCTATCGTGTGTGTGTGTGTGTGTGTGTGTGTGTGCATGACATGACTCACTGGCATTCCCTGCCCTTTTCAACAGAACTGTCACTTTGGCTTTACATACTTACTCTGTGTGTGTGTGTGTGTGTGTGTGTGTGTGTGTGTGTGTGTGTGTGTGTGTGTAATCTGTCAGTTTGGCTTTGTGTCCTTTCCTCTCAAAGATCCTTGTTGTCTTGCTAATCTTCCCTGCTATTATTCCATGTAAATGCCTAAATAATGATGTGTGTGTAGGTTTTTAGCCCTTTATGAGGACTCAGTGTCCCCATAATGATGGACACACATAGGAGTTTTGTCCTTGAGGGGACACTCGTCCGGTTCCCACATTCGGGGGTAACGATTTTTCATATATAAATTTTTAACAGCTGGCAAAGATTAAGCTGCCAGGCTTGTGTTTTGGTAGCTTGTCAGACCAAGCTGGATTTACACACACACACACACACACACACACACACACACACACACATTTGTCTTGTCTTGTATTCTTGTGAGGACCTTCCCTTAATGAAATATTTTTCAAATTCAAATTCAAATCTTATTTGTCACGTGAATAAACGTACGCAGTGCGACGACTGGCAGCGAAATGCTTCATGCGACTGTTCCGACGTAAATAAAAGAAAATATCGAGAAATATTAAATATAAAGGAAAATATAAAGAGAAATATAAGGGAAAATATTCAATATAGGAAAAAATATATACATAAAAATATATGAAGGGATTTTTAAACAAAGAAAAAGGGGAAAAAAAGTGTATAAGAATATTTAACTTAAAGGGTGTTGGTTGTTTTTTGTTATTCTGCGGAGGATCTTGTCACATGTGAGATGAGGTGCCGCAAGAATGAAGTATTTTTACACATTTATAACTGTTTCGTATTATTATTATTATTATTATTATTATTATTATTATTATTATTATTATTTAGATGCATATGTTATCAATTAATATTTTGTGTTGTGGTAATTTGATTTTATCTTTGTACAATGTAATAGGGGTATTTTCCTCTCTCTCTCTCTCTCTCTCTCTCTCTCTCTCTCTCTCTCTCTCTCATCATTTTCTTCTCTCAATCATTTTTAATCTCTCTTTCTCTGTGCCTGTCTATTTTTATCTCTCCTGATCTCCGTTTGTCTTTTTGTCCTTTAGTACTACTGCTCTCTTTTTCCTTTACTCGTTCTCTCTCATTCTCACACTCTACGAGTTACTAACTGGCCGTAGCTATTTTTCTGATCCTGAACACTACTAGCTAGATGCAAAATAGCTAACTAGTTAACTAAGCAAGGATAACTCAAGAGTTAGTTTGAGGTTGTGTTAACTAGTTCATCTTAACCAGAGAGAATTTCTCAAAATCTAACAACAAAAACATGACGGTTAGCTATGAGACAATAATTCACTTACATTTCTAATCATAGTGATGAGAGAGTGATGAGAGAGGGATGA
>CM074917.1:2956822-2969478 GCA_037576815.1 Pangasius larnaudii
CACACACACACACTCACACACACACACACACACTCACACACACACACACACACACACACACACACACACACACACACGCATACACGCCCCCTTTTTCCTCTCTCCCTTTTTCTTACACACCAAATGAATAGATATATCATGTTTTGCTTTCTTGTCCCCATTCTTTATCTCTATCCACAGTCCCACACATGCAAACAAACACACGCACACGCACACGCACACACACACACACACACACACACACACACGCGCACACACACACACACACACACACAAGATGTAGGCTATAGTCCATTCTATACATTTCTGCCCTGAGTTGAATTTATACCAGAAAGCACACACCAGACAGATTTTCTTTTTTTTTTTTTTTTTTTTTTTTGTCTCTTACAAGTTCATGTGTGTGTGTGTGTGTGTGTGTGTGTGTGTGTTCCTTTGTGATGTTCGTCTATCAATAAGGTTTGTTAATGCAGGAGCGCAGTCCATATCAGAATTTTTTTCAGTGCAAGCCAGACGAGTTGTCCCGCATCATTAGTTTCAGCCCTGACCCTCATTTCATGCTCGACATTATTTTAAAGCGCCTCTTTACCGCTGGTGTGTCAGTTTCTCATCAGCTTCTCATCAGCTTCTCATCAGCTTCTCATCAGCTTCTCATCAGCTTCTCATCAGCTTCTCATCAGCTTCTCTCAGCTGCTACAGGGTCCAGAGATTGCAACGTTTGTTGCAGTACCTCATTTGTACCTTTAGTATGTAGATTTTTCCCTGAAAACATGAAAATAATGTACCTTGAAAACTAACCTAAGTTACATACAATTAATATTTCATTAAACCTTAAACCTTAATGATTAAATTAAAGCTTGATTGATTTCATGGACGTTATTTAAATGCATACAAAAATATGATTTTCCTATTTACATTTTTCCTCGTCGCTCAGGTAGTACCATCATGTATGTATCTATGTATGAAAACGTGAATATAAATATAAATAAAATTAATAACAAATGATTAAGGTATAGATTTGGACCTTACGGACCACTGATGAGCTCTAAAAGTTACTGAAAGCGTAAATACTGCAGAGGCTGAGAAGGTGTTGCGTAGATATCCATATTTTAATGAACATCTACAGACAACTTACTGAAATTACGACCCACGTGAAACGCACGTGTCTCTAATACAACTCTAATACATGTGTTCTTCAATATTAATGCTGCTAATATTAATAACTTTCTGTAAGAAGATGTTTATTTAACGGTACTGGAATGAGTCTCCAGTGTCAGTGCTTTGAAATAGGAAAGGAAAGAACGTCTTCGTTGCATTTTCCAGGTTCTTGGTAACATGACAAGCTGCATTTTGGGGTTTTTTTGTTTTGTTTTGTTTTTTTTGTCTTAATAACTTCACTAGAGAGGAAATTTGAGGCTAGTTAGAGAACCACTGCGTGTTACTGCGCGATAACAGGGACTAACTCGTCTGCGTGACGTTCCCTGTAACTGTAAATGGATAAAAAGATCTTAATTTTATATATTCAAGAATGAACAGAATTTATGCTTCATTATCATGGATGGGAAAAAAAAAGTAATAAACAATAAAACAAAAACAACTGAACAAGTACAATACACACATGGAATTAAATCTCAAGTAAATTATATTTAAAATAAATAAATAACAGAAATGCACAATAGGTATTTTGTAAGAAATTGTTAACAACTAAATAGCACACATAAATGACAGTAAAAAAATTATATAAAATAAATACAATAATTAAAATAATATAAAAAGATAAATTATAATACAGTTATAATGCTTTCTGGATTTTTTAAATTTTTAAAAAAAAATTATTTATTTATTCACTTTTTTTTTTTGGTGATTGACCTTTTTTTTAATCTTTAAAATCCACAGTCTGTTGTCATAGTTAGACGTAACGAACCAGGAACTCAACGTGTGTTAACGCCTCTTACTCTAAATACGAACGCTTCACGTTTGCCATTTCTTCGTGAGCTGACGTTAGCTGCGTAAATGATCTTATCAGTTACGTGAATTGCAGTTTCTGTTCTTTTTTACACCACAAGGGGGCTCCTGTGACTGCCTGATACATAAACCTTTCTCGTCAAACAGTAGTAAAGTGTGCTTTTTTTTAATCTGTTTTAAAATCATGGGGCCCTCTGGTGGTCCTGGGGCTCTTAGAGCAAGAAACGGCCTTGCTGACATAAATTAGCTCATATAATGACATCATTATTGGTCTATTTTAGGCTCGTCTATGTCTGCCTTAAACTGGTCCTTATATAGACGTCCTTGGAAATCGTCGACGTCTGGGTTTGAAAAATGTAACGAGCATTTTAAGGGTGTAGAAAAGACAGATGTTGTGGTTCTGTGGTTATTGGTACATGACATGGACCAATAAATGGATGTAGGCCTCAAGGTAGAGCAGAAATGACCTGAAATGGACCAGTGATGATGTCTGTCTACGGGCTAATTCAAGTCAGGCTTGGCTGGACAAATAGGTCTAACGGATGCACATTTACAAGACATGGTGTGTGTGTGTGTGTGTGTGTGTGTGTGTGTGTGTGTGTGTGTGTGTGTGTGTGTTTTTAATCCTCTAGCGCAACACCCAGAAACAAAACTTGTGTTATCATCGTTTACTCTCCTATAGCTAAATGGTGTAACAAGCCTGTATCAGATCTCCTTAACTTCGATTCAAACCTGTGTGACTATTTCAGGATATATCCATAACCAGAAAGAAATGAAGGAGACACACACACACACACACACACACACACGCACACACACACACACACACACACTTGGTAACAGGCTCACACACTGCAAAATGCCTGCTCAGTGTTGAGTTCATTCATCACAGTAGGGATTTGTCACTGCATCATAGGCTCCATTTGGCGCTCTCTCAGGCTCCATTTCTCTCCACCTCATAAACATCTAAAATGTCGGCTACACACACTGAGCAGCTTTGATCTTCTCTGTTTGCAGCGTGTGATGGATGGTACGGGGTCGCGCACGGCTGCACCCGCAAACTGGGCATGAAGATCTGTGGTGAGTTTCTTTTATTTCTTTCTTTCTTGACTCAGGCATATCTGCGGCCCAAAGCGCTGGCCTTTTCTCACGTCAGACGTGTTCAGACCCGACCTTGGCTTTAACCCCATCATCCTCTGGGACAGAACAGTGACCTGACCGTGACCTGCAGGGTCTCTCTGTCTCTCTCTCTCTCTCTCTCTCTCTCTCTCTCTCTCTCTCTCTCTCTCTCTGTGCTGCTTTACTTCTTCTTTATTATCTTATCATCCTGGTTTTTATGCCCCAAATCACAGATGAAAAGAGCAGCGCTGTCATCACATGTTCCCATCGCCCTAAAGGCTCAATCTCAAATGACTGCCTAATCCCTTCCCTTAAATGCACTACATATAGGTTATTTAATAGAATTGAAGTTTTAAGGTCATTATTTTGTACTTAGATGTAGTTAATGAATCCCAGATAGACATCTAGGGCACTAAATAGTCTGTAAAAGCCAGCAGACCAATTTTAAACCCTATGAGCTATTGTCGTCTATACACATGTTAGAAAATGACATTATAATAATAATTATTTGAATGTAATTAAAATAAGAAAGTTGTGTCGAAAAATCAGAAGTGAGAATAAAACGCACATGTCGTACATGTGGAAAACGTGTGAAAGAGCGCTGTGTGTCAGGGGGACGGAGCTGAAAGGTCAGTGAGCAGTGATGAAGCCTCGAGGCTGGAGTGAGCTCAGTGTCGTCCCTCTGTAACGCTCAGCGCTCCACGTCCTCCCAGGAGACCTGCGGATTATTTACAATGGGAGGAAAAAAAGATCAGAACTCTCTCTTCTTTCTAACAGCCTCGTTTAGAGCTGAGATTATGGACCAGTCGCGGGAGTCTGTCTGAGCGCACTTCCTTTTTACTGTCCACTAGAAGCTAAATTAGGAAATTCATTCAACTATAATAAGGCAAATAGGACAATTAGTGCAGACAGAGAGAGAGAGAGAGAGAGAGAGAGAGAGAGAGAGAGAGAGGAAGTCGGAGTGACAGAATGAGGGAGGGAGAGACAAACTGACAGACAGCTAGACCAGAATGAAGAGACAGACAGACAGACAGATAGAAAAAGTGAGAACGACAGAAAGTTAGAGTGAGAGAGAAATAGACAGAGAGAGGGAGAGAGAGAGAGAGAGAGAGAGAGAGAGAGAGAAGGAGGAAGTCAGAGTGAGAGAATGAGAGAGGGAGAGACAAACAGCTAGACAGCTAGACCAGAAAGAAGAGACAGACAGACACACAGACTGAGAGACCAACACATGGAGAGAGAGAGAGAGAGAGAGAGAGAGAGAGAGAGAGAGAGAGAGAGACAGACAGACAGACAGACAGACAGAGTAAGTGAGAGAGTGAGAGAGAGAGACAGAGAGAGAGAGAGAAAGAGAGAGAGAGAGAGAGAGAGAGAGAGAGAGAGAGAGAGAGAATGGTGCTAGGAATACAGTGGATAATTACAGGCTTTGGTTTTTTAATTTCTTACAATTATTAAGTTTATATGAAAAAATTAATTAATTGAAATAATTGAAAATCTTTGTGATTATACCGACTCTGAGATGTAAAAGGATTACCAAAACAACGCATCATCACCAAATAAGCCTGGTAATAATTTACATTTTAATTACAATGCAAGAATTATTCTAAGTGGTAAATGATGTGGTGATTTATTCTACTTTATTAACAGCCCCTTTACAGCCCCAAACAGCCTCTAACAGCCCCAAACAGCCCCTTTACAGCCCCAAACAGCCCCTTACAGCCCCAAACAGCCTCTAACAGCCCCAAACAGCCCCTTTACAGCCCCAAACAGCCCCTTACAACCCCAAACAGCCCCAAACAGCCCCTAACAGCCCCAAACAGCCCCTTACAGCCCCAAACAGCCCCAAACAGCCCCAAACAGCCCCAAACAGCCCCTAACAGCCCCAAACAACCCCTAACAGCCCCAAACAGCCCCTTACAGCCCCAAACAGCCCCAAACAGCCCCAAACAGCCCCTAACAACCCCTAACAGCCCCTTACAACCCCTAACAGCCCCAAACAGCCCCTTACAACCCCTAACAGCCCCTTACAACCCCTAACAGCCCCTAACAGCCCCAAACAGCCCCTTACAACCCCTAACAGCCCCTTACAACCCCTAACAGCCCCAAACAGCCCCTTTACAGCCCCTTACAACCCCTAACAGCCCCTTACAGCCCCAAACAGCCCCAAACAGCCCCTAACAGCCCCTTTACAGCCCCAAACAGCCCCTTACAGCCCCTAACAGCCCCTAACAGCCCCAAACAGCCCCTAACAGCCCTCACTGTGCCCCCATCTGAGAAAAAGCAAGTTAATTTGTCAAAAAGAAAAAGACAATGAAAGTGAAATTGAATTAATTATTAGGAAAGTAACACGCAGTCTTTGAGGCTACATCATTTAGGGTTAATTTGTGTTATCAAACAAAACCTTAACATGATTAAAATAAAATAAAATAAAATAAAATAAAATAAAATAAATGCAGACGATTTGGCTGTGCTGTTTTAAAGCGCAGTTTATTGGGAGGAAAAAATGATCATTTTATCACATTGTTGTTGGACCTGATGTGAGAAAAACTGAGAAATCCAGCAGCACTGAATGGATTTGCATAGAATTGAGCAGCTCTTATCTGAGGCGGAATACGAAGCGCCGCTGCACTGCTTCTCTCTCTGTCTGTTTTTCTGAGATAACACACACACACACACACACACACACACACACACACACACTGCACAGATATAATCCATGTCCACTGGGAATCAGATGACCAAACCATTCCCAGGTTTTCTGCTACGACTGATTTGAACAGGAACAATGCATTTGGGAAAAGCCGGATTTTTTTATGATCTCGTTCAGAGATTTAACACAATGAACCTCTTCGTCTGCTCCACAGCGACACTCTGAAACAATGCCAACGTTAACGATGTCATCTTCCTGATTATATTCTACAGTAATAAACAACTCAACCACTGCTGCTGTGTAGAATATTATATAAAAGTCATTTTATTGTTAAAAGTATTGTATTTTATAATTTCTTTAATTTACTTTTTTTACATTTATTGTATAGATATTATTTTATAAATTATATTTTTTAAATTGTATAGAATAAAATTATATTATATTATATTATATTATATTATATTATATTATATTATATTATATTATTATAAATATTATATAAATAGATATCACTATATAATAGATAGATAGATTGACTGATTGATTTTTTTGTTTGTTTGTTTAATTTTTAATATTTTAACTCATTTAATAAATAAATAAATAAATAAATAAATGTGTTTATAGTGATAGCAATAAACAATAGATTTGATAAAAGCTAAACTTTTATTTTGGGCCTGACTTATCATTTATATGATAAACCAATAAATAAAAATGAAAGGGTTTATCTGTTGTATTGTATTGTTACTAATAATGATAATAATAATAATAATAATAATAATAATAATAATAATAATAATAATAATAATAATAATAATAATAGTCAATACCATTAAAATGAAAGTGTTACTGCTTATAAAATAAAGCAGTAAATGAATCAATAAAAAAAGAAACTGTTTACCTCATTTGTAATCCCAAGATCTCATTTGTGATCTTATCAGTGATAATGCATTTAGATTTTTTTTTTTTTTAATGAAACATTTAAACTTTTAATATAGCAGCTGATACCATTACTACATTTTGATCAAATTCTGCTTTTTTTTTTTTTATTCCAGACAAGTGTTTATAATATAACAATAACTGAACACTCTGTCCCAGTGATCTTATTATTTCCTGGCGCAGCTTTAGAGAATAAAATGTTTATTTTATGTCTTCTGTTTTATGAGCTTGTTATACGGAATGGCTTCCTGAGCCGTGCTATCTGTCGCAGGTGTAATAGCTTTAGACACGTCTTTAGACACGTCTTTAGACACGTTGGCTTCCTGCTTGTGCTTTTCGCTCTTCTTCACACCAGTTACGGCTATAAAGCCTCCCTGATAGATCGGTGTCATGGGGAGCAGTGTGTATCAGATCTATAGAGCAGTGTGTATCAGATCTATAGAGCAGTGTGTATCAGATCTATAGAGCAGTGTGTATCAGATCTATAGAGCAGTGTGTATCAGATCTATAGCCCTATCAGATCTCGGTGCCTCCGGTTAAATGACATGTTTTCTGTTCGGGTCAGGCAGCTTGAGCACTCGGGCGGAAATGTGTTGGGGGTGGAAATCACCACTAAAGTGTATATATATATATATATATAAATATATATACTTCAGCCGAACAGGCTGCTAGTCACTCGAACACAAAGCCATGTGTCAGGAGAATTAGCTTATAAAGATCTGGACATGTTTCTAAGCGGCTTCCATTCCTCATCGTCTCGGAATGATGCAGGGTTTCTGCAGAAGAACAACAGCTTGGAGGAGAAAAGCAGGATGATGGGATCCTTCAGGGAGAAAGAGCAGAGTCATAACAGGGAGAACCGGGAGAAGGAAACGCGCTTCACCCGCACCGAGACTGACTTCTCCAACCTGTTCGCCCGGGGTAAGACTCCTCCATCACTTACTTCTTTACACATGATGTCACGCTGTGTGATGTTTGCTGGGTTACTGCAGGAATAAATCGGGGGTAGATTTAATACCAGTCAGATTTACTCCTTAATACTCCACCGGCTGTGCCTGTGCCCTGAGTTTACACTTCAATTAAAGCAAAGACTCTACATTTTGTGTATGTTTTACTATAAAATGATTTCATCAAATCACTCTTCATACCCCGGCGCTGTCGGATGCTCAATTCTGATTGGTCAGAATCAGGACAGTTAAAACTGAGCAGCCTTTATTTTCATTCCTGATAAATCAACGAAAAAAACTTCTGTTACTGTTCCTAAGCCCCTGAAATGGAAATGTGTGATAGAAATAACATGGCTTAATTCATGTGACATCATAAAAGTGGGTGTGGTCAGCATCAAACAGGAAGTGGACCCCAAAAAGCTGAAGGTAGAAAAAAAAAAAGCTGAACAAAATAAGCATTATGGGTTTTTTTAATCATGTACATATGGTTCTAATTGATTGATTTCAATTATTCAGGTTCAGTCTTGATACAATAAGTGGAGAAAAGAAAAGTGAAGGTAAATAGTGGATAAAAGAAAGAAAGAAAGAAAGAAAGAAAGAAAGAAAATATTATAAATAAAATCAACCACACAAAATAAACCAATGTACAAACAAATAAAGTAAAGAAAGAAAGAAAGAAAGAAAGAAAGAAATTGAAGGCATAATGAAGGAAGGAAGGAAGGAAGGAAAAAGAAAATAGTGTAAAAGAAAATTGTATAAATAAACAAATAAATAAGAATGAATGGAAGAAAATAAGAAAGAAAGGATAGAGAATGAAAATATCATAAATAAAACCAACCACACAAATAAAACAATGTACAAACAAATAAGGTCAAGAAAGAAAGAAAGAAAGAAAGAAAGAAAGAAAGAAAGAAAGAAACTGAAGGCATAATAAATGAATGAATGAATGAATGAATGAATGAATTTATAAAGGAAAGAAAAAGAAAACAGTGTAAACAAAAAAACAAAAAAACAAACAAATAAATAAATAAATTTATGAAACAAAAGAACATCCTATAGACAAAAAGAAAGAAGGAAAGAAAGAAAGAAGTTGCAATCTATAGTCAGATGGTCATTTTACTTCTGTCCACATCCCTTTTCCAACAATTATCTCAGGTTAGTTAATGTGGATCCATTTAACAAACATTCAGTGAAGTAATAAAGTTAAAGTCTTGGTGATGGTGTGATTAGATGAAAAAAAAACAGAGTCAGACAGAAAAATCTGCTGCATGGAAGTAACGATGGTAAAATTCAGCTGTCTATGTGGCAGCCGTCGAACAAAGCCCATCATGTCTTTTCATGAACTTCCTCCCTCTCCAGATTTACTTCCTGCTAAAAATGGCGAAGAGCCGACTATGCAGTTCCTCCTCGAGGTCGTGGAGATCCTCACCAATTACGTTCGCAAGACTTTCGACAGATCCACCAAAGTTCTGGACTTCCACCATCCACACCAGCTCCTGGAGGGCATCGAGGGCTTCAACCTGGAGCTCTGCGACCAGCCCGAGTCGCTGGAGCAGATCCTCGTGGACTGCAGGGACACGCTCAAGTACGGAGTCCGCACAGGTACCATCTCAAATCACCTCCTGGGGTTCTGTTCTACACGTATGTATGAGTCTATACGACTGTTTCCTATAGCTGGATGATGGAGCAAATGAAGGGGAGAGCGATGGAGTTTAGATTGTGATATCATAAATATTTGAAGTATTAGCTCAGGGTATGAATTTGACGGTTTTAGCCTCCATTGTGTCTCAAACTAGTAATATACTACCACCAAGTACGACTGGCTGATGCCTTCATCCCTTGGAGACAGGATACGACTGATCAGTTGAGGTTCAAAGTTCTTGTCTAAGGACCCAACACAGCTGACAGCTTGGCAGTGCTGGGATGTGAACTCACAACCTTCTGATCGGTTTCACACGTTCTCCACAATGTCCACATTGGTTTCCTCTGGGTTTTCCCAAAAACATTCCTAACAGGATCAGACACGACATCCTGTCCATAAATTCCACCAAAGCCTGAGGGGGGAAAAAGATCAAATCGATAGCTGCTTTCAGCTCAGATTTGATCTTTGCTTGAATAAGTTGGAGATAACCAAAATCCCACAGCAGTTATGAGCAAGCCAGATAGCTGTAAATGTACAATCTCAGCATAGCTAGCTACCTAACACTAAATTAACACGTAGCTGCAGATTGTTGTGACTAGCGGCAGAAGATCAGTGGCTGAGTTCAGGTTCTTGTTTGGCAGCGTTGTATCGGAAAAGCAGTTGCCTTTTCATCGGAAGATCGCAAGTTTGAATCCCAGCGATGACACAGCCATCCAATCGTAGGTGTCTTTGAGCTCATGTATGCAGAAGAGGGTAGATAGCGCTTTTTCCCCTATATGTTAAATATACTTGCAGTCATGTGTACGCTTCCATCCAACACGACCAATAACTTTCACCATAAAAGGGTTTATTTATAGTTTATTACTTTAAACTGTGTTAAGTAAAGTCATACATGATTAGGACGTGTTCCTTTTATGCTCAGCTTCCAGCAGCGCTGTTGAGCTTTTCATTAATTTGAATAACCTACCACAACAGAGATTTATTTATTTATTTATTTATTTATTTATTTATTTATTTATTTATTTATTTATTTATTTATAACAAGTACAGTCTAAGGGGGGAAAAATCAATCCCCATTAGCACTGTTACATCTTATAGCAGCCTTAAAGCAGGTCTGTAATGAAACAAGGGTCATTAAGGGGCATTTCGAATAAAAGAGGCTGTAACGTGTGTGTGTGTGTGTGTGTGTGTGTGTGTGTGTGTGTGTGTGTGTTTCAGTGGAAGTACTAAAACATGACAATATTTGATTGCAAATTGAGTTCATGCAGTTTGCATGATGCTGAACTGGCCATATTTAGCTACATTAGCTAATAAATAATAATAATAATAATAATAATAATAATAATAATAATAATAATAATAATAATAATAATAATCCAAATGGGCCAAAAAAAGCAAATAAAATCCCATAGGTGTAGGAGCAAGAATAAATAAATAAATAAATAAATAAGTGACATAACATAAAAAAAATATTAATATATTAACATAATAATATAATAAAATATTTACAAATTGGGTAAACAAGGAATTGTATATCAGGCAAGGAAGAAATTAATATTAATATTAAACACTTTAAAAAAATTCTTTTTTTTTGCTTATAAAATGTGACAAAGCCCTGATATATATTTCTTTTTTGGTTTGTTTATAAAAAATGTAAACTCTCTGGAGATTTCCATTCGTCACTGTTCGTAACTTTCTTTTACTTCGACCGCAGTTCCTGAATAACGTGATTATAACGATTAACTGAACAATACACCAGGAGATGGAAGTAAGGGATAAAAATTCGTTTATCCGCAATAATCTGGACGCGATTCCTTCGGACCTGGAACTGTCCGTGGTACTGAAATGTGGTACTGAACCGTAACACGTTGTTTTTTAACCAAAAAATGGAATTTGCGGCTGTTTTGCTCAGCATTGAATTAATTTGGATGTCACAATGCACAGCACTGGTTAATGGCTTATATGAAAGTTGATACTCAGGGCTTTAAGAATTCGCAGTCTTTCCTAAGTATGCTTTACTTAGCTGTCTATGTTTAAATGTTTTACTGTATTGCGGCAGTTCGATACGTTTACTCTCAAAAACGCTTCAGCTGTGCTGTCCGTTTTTATCTCCGTACCATTTTTATTACGGAGAGGTGTGAATTATTTACCCAGCAGGGCGGCTCACACCCCTCCCCTTTCCCATCACCCTGCTCACCAGCCGCTAAGCAAAGAGTCACGATACTCTACATACAGAAACCCAACAGTGTCCTGACTAATCTAATAACGGACTTCCTTAGTGATAAAACGACTGATTTGTTTTTTACTGATCGAAAACGCCCGATGAGTCGATTTCCATTTTGCCGGTGGAATGGAACGCCGATGTTAACAATCTTTTCCGTAAATATCCGTCTGAAACTGCATCCAGTGAAGGAGAAAGATGGATGTTTTAGGATGATGATAAGTTCGAAATGAAATGTGTAAATATGGACTGACGGAAGGCTAGTGTACTGCGAGAAAGGGTTAATTTACTGATATTTACGCCTTCGTTTTCATAAACCAGAATCATTACGTGTGTTTGAGCAACGAAACGTTGCTGACGTCTGACTCTTTTTTTCTTGTCCTGTTCTCAATTCTGCTTTCTGTCCTTTCCTATTTCCCCTCTCTGTCCCCTTTCTGAATGGTCCCTTCCTTTCTTTATTTCCTGTGCTTTATCTTTCAGTGTTAAATAATAGAGCAATTAAAACGTATCCCGTTAATGGAGTTCTGTGGCGAACTCGGTCCGTTAAGCTCAAAGATGCGAGACAGCTGGGAAAGAGGGATGATGGGAATATTCAGGAACATGTATATGACATGGATTTGCATTTATATTACAGAATATGAACTCTGAAACTCTCACTCAGCTCAGTAGGTGGTTTTGGTTTAGTTCAGTTTTCTGTTTTAATTTCTGTCGTCTCTGTTATTTTCAGGTCACCCAAGATTTTTCAATCAGCTCTCCACGGGTCTGGACATCATCGGCCTGGCTGGAGAGTGGCTAACCTCTACTGCTAACACCAACATGTGAGCGACTTTCCTTTCCTTTCCTTTCTTTTCTTTTCTTTTCCTTTCTTTTCTTTTCTTTTCTTTTCCTTTCCTTTCCTTAAGTGTCCTCTTGTTTTCTTTCCTTTCATTTCTTTTTATTTCATTTCCTTTCATGTCTTCCTGTTTCCTTTCCTTTCTTTTCCTTTCCTTTCCTTAGATGTCCTCTTGTCTCTTTTCCTTAAATGTCCTCTTCTTTCCTTTCCTTTATTTCCCTTTCATGTCATGTTTCTTTTCCTTTTCTTTCCTTTCTCTTTCATGTCCTCCTATTTCCTTTCCTTTCCTTTCCTTTCCTTTCCTTTCCTTTCCTTTCCTTTCCTTTCCTTTCCTTTCCTTTCCTTTCCTT
>CM074917.1:2969578-2979578 GCA_037576815.1 Pangasius larnaudii
TTCCTTTCCTTTCCTTTCCTTTCCTTTCCTTTCCTTTCCTCCTGTTTCCTTTCCTTTCTTTTTCTTTCCTTTCCTTTCCTCCTGTTTCCTTTCCTTTCTTTTTCTTTCCTTTCCTTTCCTTTCCTTTCCTTTCCTTTCCTTTCCTTTCCTTTCCTCCTGTTTCCTTTCCTTTCTTTTTCTTTCCTTTCCTTTCCTCCTGTTTCCTTTCCTTTCTTTTTCTTTCCTTTCCTTTCCTTTCCTTTCCTTTCCTTTCCTTTCCTTTCCTTTCCTCCTGTTTCCTTTCCTTTCTTTTTCTTTCCTTTCCTTTTCTTTTCATGTCGTCCTCTTTCCTTTCCTTTCCTTTCCTTTTCCTTTTTCCTTTTTCCTTTCCTTTTCCTTTCCTTTCACGTCCTCCTGTTTCCTTTTCCTTTCCTTTCCTTTCATGTCCTCCTCTTACATTCCTTTCCTGTCCTTTTTCCCCCAACCTCTTCACGGTCAGGATGATTATCCCGGCTGTCCGCATGGCTGTGTATGATCTCACACCCACTGCTTCTGATGTCAGGAGGTTATGTAAAGTGATTGTTTTTTCTCTCTGTGGCCAGAGGTGCTGGTTTTTGTTAGCGCTGTATCGAGTGATGAGCTGATAGCGCAGGCAGCTCTGGTACCCCCGAGACACGTTAGATTGCATATTGATCAGGACATTTCATAAGAGCACTGTATAATAATAATAATAATAATAATAATAATAATAATAATAATAAAGAACAGAGCAGGAGACTTTGAACAGGCAGCATAAAGTATGTGGCTGCATATAGATTCAAAAGCAATCAGAAGTATTAAAAAATGGTTTCTGTTATTTCCTGAGGTTCTGCTCACTTCCTGAGCATTTCCCCTCTCCTTCTTTTTCAGACACTGATACACAAAACCTAAGGCACATGCAATTTGTACTCTGATTTTAACCTGATATTACGAATTTTGCTTTGAGTCTTTTTCTTTACAACGGAGCTACTGTAGCTCAGAATGGTCTCGTCCCAAATCTAGTTAACGGCCCATTGACTGATTGTGACTGATGGCTGGTAGGAGCCGAGTGCCAGCTGAGACCGACCAGTCGGAGCGCGTGTGCCCCCTCCCGCCCCATATCCGCCCCAACACCCCACCCCACCCCCTGGGCCTTGGAAACCCCACACAGTGCCTCCCTCCGAGTGGCTCTCCAACTCCCACAGGAACGAGTCGCTTCATTAGCGCCGTCCTTCTTTATATAAACGCATGGCTCCATTATAGAAGTCACTTATGATGAGGAAATGCTTGTTAAACCGCCATTACAGGAAGAATGGCTGGTGGCAGAGGGGAATTACTTCGCTTAATACACTCTTATTCACATCAGTCCCACGCAAACACACATTTCACTTGCAGCCAAGAAATTATAAAAACTGTACACAGATATACTCAAATTAGCCATAAGATGTTTGGTGATTAAAATTTAGTTTTTTTATATTATTTAGTTTTTTTGTATTATAGCTACAAGGCTAATGTATCAAATCTATCTATTTATTTATTTTTTCCGGCAAAACACATAATGCAAACTAAGTAAAATGCCTACATAATAGTGACCAAAATAGTGTTTCGGTGCATCTGTGTTGCTGATAGCTAGCTAACCTTAGCTAGCGATCTAAAATACAGAATAGACTGTGTTTGAATGCAAAAACGTGGACACCTCACGTTAGTCAGTAGCCGTCTGTTACAGGTTCCATAGCTGAGCAACTTCACAACTCCATAACAATACAAATTCCACAACAAGAATAAATTGTAAGCAAATCAATGCCTGTTTAGCCAAAAAAAAAAGCCTTTTTTCACTCTCTCACTCTACTTCTGCCAGTCACCATGTAATCAGACTTCTTTCATGCCTAAAGTTGGAAAGTGCTTACGCTTGATGTATCTTAGCTGCAGAATGACGTATATATATACAAATTTCCCCTGACACACTGAAATTGACTGTGAATTACTAGTACAGGATTGTCAGGGTGACTCACAGCAGCTCAGGAACATCAGATTATAGATTAATCTCAGTCCCATGATTCAGTAATGATTTTTTTTTTTTTCGTTCTGCACATTGTAGCTTTAAATAAATTGGCTGGACCTGTCCAAATTTACACATTATCATCCAAAAACATCCATCTTTCTGCTACATTGGATGCGGTTTCAGACGGATATCTACAGAAAACCCTTTCTATCAGAACATTGGCGGAATGGAAATGGACCCATCCATTGGATGGATATTTTCAAATCAGCAAAAAACAAATGAATTGTTTTATCATCACAAGTCCGTTATAAGATTAGTCAGGACACGGTTGGGTTTCTGTATGTAGAGTATCGTGACTCTGGGTTTAGCTGCTGGTGAGCAAAGGGGAAATAATTCAACTGTCTCCGCAGTAACACTGGTACAGAGATGAAACAGTTGATGGGACTACCACAGTAAAATTATAACATTTAAACCTAATAGGCTTGGGGGAAAAAAAGAAATACTTATGAAAAACTATGAAATTCTTGCATCTACTATGTCAATAAGTCAATAACCACTACTATGGAATGTGACGTCACAAATCAATGTTGATCTTTTGGCCTCTGGTGAAAAGAGTTAAACTAAAATAGCAAACCTAAGACACTGATTGACTACATTTGGGATAAAGGGGGGAAATTATGCACATTAAAAGTTTTCTTCCTTTTGGCAGAGAAAAATCACAATCCATCATACGCGGATTGAATTGAATCGAATGGGTTTAATCTGAAACTTCCTAACGTAAACACAAGTTGCCTATAAACGATTTCATCTTGGGCTTAATGTGTCCTGTGGGTGGAAAGTTCAGGAACAAAAAATGCTCTACGAGGTCAATAAAATAGCCAGAATATTATTGAGCACATTTGAATAACGAGGCTAATTTTTAATGTAGGATTATGTCCTTAAAATCAATATGTATTTTGAGGGTTTAGTGAAATTTATTTTACAGTTAAAGCCGTCCAGAAAGGTTAAAGACTCCAGGAAGGTTCATGCCTTGTACTGAGACACTCAGTATATACTATATACAGTATATTATACAGTATATATTGGATTATTTCTCATTTCTGGGTGTGAAAATGTGTGTGTGTGTGTGTGTGTGTGTGTGTGTGTGTGTGTGTGTGTGTGTGTGTGGCATATGCATGACTTTGGGTCACAGCTACTATGTTCCAGTTTAAATGTTATAAAACAGTATATTTATATACGAAGATCACTGATATTTAAATGACAAAAAAATGTAGAAGAGAAAAAGGACAAGATGGAGGCGCTGTAGTTGTAGTGCTTTTATCTTTCGAATCTGTTTCAGAGAAGGTTCCAGGTAGAACGGATTTAGAAAGCCAAGAACCCTTAACTGTCTGAGTGTAAATTGAACAGAGAACAGAATAAAGGTGCAATGAGAGAACGTGAAATATCAGAAGAATAACTATACAAATGTAAGACTGAATAAAAATCATAATAAAAGCAGAAAAACAAGGAAAGAAGAGTTAAAACGCTGTAAACCCATTTGGAAAGTTTCGATCTTTTAGTCCTTAAAGGTTCTCTGGAGAACCCTGTAACTCTTTTATGGAAGCATGAATTATCCAATGAACCTTTAATGAATCCTCGAAGAACTCTTTTGTCTTTCGTACAAATTCCTGAAACGATATTTCATTAAAAGTTCGAAAGAGACGTTTTTTGAGTTAGAGTCCGTTTAATCTTTAGATTGTTTTAGATCGTGTTGAGGCTCTGAAAGTAAATTTCTTTCCTCTTGCTGTAGTTTTTTTTTTTTTTTTAATGTTTGGATTCAGACCTGCAGGAAATATTCTAAAAGGCTAGTAAGTGCTAGAACACTAGACAAAGTATTACTTTATATTTTTATACTGTATCAATAAAATTTGTGAGTAAAATTTTCCGAAAATCATCACGAAATAGATATAATCACTAAATGGTAAAGCGAACAATACACTGAACTAACTTTCTGAACTCTCTCTCTCTATCTCTCTCTCACTCTTTCTCTCTCAGACAAGATCATTGTAACTTTATGATGTTTTTCTGGTCTAAATACCCATGTTAAATATTTAATAAATGTGGAATGATCCTAAAAAAAAGATTTTCCCCACCTGTGTTTTACAATTCTAATAAAGACTGAAAAAAAATTCATACAAATCATAACTTTCAATTATAGAGATGATCTTCAGGTCATTTGAAGCTAATGTTAATTAAAACATGAACAAAAAGGGTGACGTTAGCGACGTCCAGTTCTCTCCATCGCTTATTTCCAGTGAAACCTGCACACACATTTGTTTTTTTTATTGTGAGAATCCTCGAGTATGGGAAGGGAATTCAGAGCTCTGACTGTGTCAGGATTGTTTGGGTCGATTAGAGGTGAAAAGATGAGAAATTGCGTCATATAAAAATTAAAGTATGTTTGTATTGCTGTAAAAACTGAAGTGACGGGCTGTGTAGTGAAAAAACTGCCACTTCGCTCTCTTCTCTTTCGCTTTATTTCTCTCTCCCCTTCTGTGCATGTGTGTGTGTGTGTGTGTGTGTGTGTGTGTGTGTGTGTGTGTGTGTGTGTGTGTGTGATGGTATTGTTTTGCTCCCGGGATGTTGCACCCCGCTGGGCAGAACTGGATCTTGTGGAATGATGCTACATGTTCTCAGCCCCATTATGTCTGATTCTTCACTGCAGTGTTTAAGCATCATTTGCTACCTCAGTCATTCGTACTTTAAGCCATTCCCCCCCTCCTGCTCACACACACACACACACACACACACACACACACACACACACACACACACACACACACTCACACACAGGCTTTGTGTGCTGAAAGCAGGGTGTTCCTTTGTCTCGAGGCTCTGGCAGTGTGTGAATGTGGTGAAAGCGCGGGTTCTGCCATCATCATCACTCACTGTGATTAATTAGAAATGATCAAAGCTGACACGTATCGACTGGCAGCTAATGTCCCAAAACACACACACACACACACACACACACACACACACACACACAAACCCACTTAGAGATAATGCACATGCACAAATTAATTCATAATCATAATATTCCAACTTTATAGTATAATCCATATACTACAAATATATTTTTGTGTTATAGATGAAACATTCTTTTTTATATGGATTAATTTCAGACAGTGTGCAGAAATAATAATAATAATAATAATAATAATAATAATAATAATAATAATAATAATAATAATAATAATAATATTGTTTTGTAAAAATGTTGTAATAAAAAATACATCAATTTAATAGGATCAAAATGATTTAAAATATTGGAAATAAATCTAATAATTAAGCATAAATTTTTAAATGAAATAATGCACAAGATAATCAAATAATAATTATCAAGTTTTGTAATATTTAAAATCAATATTTAAAAATAATATTAATAACAAAAACAAATTATAATGTATAATAAAGTTTTTAATTGTTCACCGAGATGCATTGCATGTTTAAAAAAATAAACATCTTGGTACATTTCTTGGTTTTTATCTGATGTTTATAGCGCAACGCTGCTGAATTCTCAATTCTGATTGGTCAGTAGGTGTTTCTATAGTAACAGCTTATACAGGGACTTGTAAAGTGAGCACGCCATGTAAAAAAAAAAGGATTTAAAATAAAAAACATGGTGACAAGGTGAAGTTTTCTGTAAGGAGATGTTTATTTAACATTTAAGGAAGGAGTCTCCAGTGTCAGAGATAAAGCTATAACATTGCAACGGGGGAAAATCTTCACAACAAGCTGAGTTTTGTTGTCTAATTAACTTAAATAAAGAAAGAAAGAAAGAAAGACTGTTGATAGCTGCTATAACATAAGCGAGAACAGGAACGAGCTTGTTTTGCTAGGTTTTAATAAACAACCTATTGTTCGCATTGGCAAATTGCTGTGGTATAAGTGGAATAAAACACTTCAGGACATAGGACCATGAGAGCAAAGACGAGCTCATAATAAATTTATCTGCTCAAGATCTGGAATGTCACGGATATTATTTATTGACTCTGAAGATAATATTAAAGATAATAATCTGGAATTTGGGGTTCGATCTTTAAAAAAAACAAGGGAATTTCTGAACCTTCTCGAACCTTCTTTAAGTGTGTCGAAAGCATTTCGAGGATGTGATCGCAGACATTATTTAAGGTAATTGGACAGATAAGTGGACCTTAAGGAGTCCTGGTGTACTTTTTAGGGAATGTTACGGAGCAAAAACGCAGCTGCGTGGGACCTTTTTGTTCAAGTGTAAAGACCGAATGTCTGCAAAACCAACATGAAAACCATTTATATCCATAAATATTAAATGGGCTACACTGGGAATTTTATCCATCCTGATTCTGTGTAATACGCGTACATTCTTTAATCTCGGACCTCCAGTGAGGCTATGCTCTCAGACGTCCTGTTTTGTCCTTTTTTGCTTGCAACACCCCTCCCTCTCTCTCTCCCTCTCTCTCTCTCTCTCTCTCTCTCTTTCAAAATGACATAGAAATGTGCCATTCCTCTCTTTGAATGAGACGGATTGAGGCCCTTATCTCAGCCGAACAGCCATTGCCCTGCCTGTTTCCTGTCGCTCTGAACTCCGCCATTGAGACTGACAGATACTCATCACGCCATCACACCCCTTCATTAAACCCCCACAGAGTGAAAAGAGCGCTTATCGAGCCCATCGCAGCCCTCGTTTAATTAGCGGCATTCACAGCAGAATATTTTATCTGGGATGGGGTTCCACATTACGCCAGGCTTTTATGAGGGTTCGAAATTAGCCGCAACACAATCGAGAGCAGGTATCGATGATATCTGGGGAGGTCTGTTATTAGGTTTGTCGATGAAAGGCGTTAGAAGGGTCTGTGCATTGTTTTTTTTTTTTTTTTGGGAAATGAAGCAGAATCATTGAAGAGGAGAAGGATGAGGAGGATGAGGAGGAGGAGGAGGCAGGTTTCCACTGCAGCTCAGTCAATTTGTACTAGTCAGTCAAAGAAGCACAGACGTGTGACAAGACAGATTTTTCTTCTGTCAATCAAAATGTCCTGGTTTTTTTATTCAGTCCTAAGTTGCTGTCTGCCTCTTTTCATGGCTTTCCAGGTTCACCTACGAGATCGCGCCTGTGTTTGTGCTGATGGAGCAACTGACGCTGAAGAAGATGAGGGAGATTATCGGCTGGACTAACGGAGAAGGAGACGGACTTTTCTCACCGGGTAAACTCCCAGAATGTGGTTTCCGGAAAGAAAATATTGCAGCAAATAATCATGTCTCCTTCTTCTTCCTCCCAAGAGACACTATTAAGACCTATAATTAAGCCCAAACCTAAGTATCTCTCAGCCAAGGCATGTTTGATTCCTTCTTTTCTTTTCTTGTTTGCACAAAAAACTAAGCGTCTAATGCTGCTAGCAAATAATCCAAGCTTATAGCCTCCAGTTAGCATCATGCAAACACGTCTAAATCCTCATACACTCACATTTGTATATAAATAGTTTAATAAAAATAGTAATAGAAAATAATAATTATAGAAAATAATCCACACCAAGGTGTGGCACAAAGCAGAGATACCCTGAAGTGGATTATTTTCCTACGACAGCACGACCGTGAAGTGCTTTATTCCTCTTATACCTCCAACAATTTTTCAATTTTGAACTTTTAGTTCATTAAATAATGACACTTCACACTTTTTAATCCATTCATAGTTACATTGAATGTCTATACTGCTGTTATAGAAAATTGTTCACCTTCTGACCAATCAGATTTGAGAATTTACTGTAACAGCGCTGTGGTATAACAATAAACCAGGTTCTGATTGGTCGTTGGGGTCAGATGTGACTCACAGTCTGAGGATCGGATGGTTTTTGTTTTCTACACACAGGTGGTGCCATATCGAACATGTACAGTGTGATGATCGCCCGCTATAAGTATTTCCCCGAGGTCAAAACCAAAGGCATGTCGGCTGCACCGCGCCTCGTTCTCTTCACGTCAGAACACGTGAGGAACTTCGAAGAACTTGTCAATCTTTTACATTTCGTCCAGATGTGCGCCATGATTGCCTGTAGACTGTAGACTTACAGTGTGTGTGTGTGTGTGTGTGTGTGTGTGTGTGTGTGTTTGTGTCTTTGTAGAGTCACTATTCGATCGCTAAAGCCGGAGCAGCTCTGGGTTTCGGTAAAGAAAACGTCATCCTGCTCAGCACCGACCAAAGGTAACCAATCAGTCCACAATCACTGTGTATAAAACATAAAACACAATCCCACTGCCAAAAAAAATGGCAAAATGTTTATTTTTTTTGCTTGTCCTGGAAGCAATTTGTACCCGTAAGCCTTTATCAGAATATCTTTAGATGATGGTATTTAGTATCTTTCGATTTGTGTTTCAGAGGTCGGGTCATACCTGCAGACCTGGAGGCTAAAATCATCAACGCCAAACAGAAGGTGAGCGCAGGAGTGCGTGTGTTATAGAGAAATCGGTTCTTAGAGCTGTTCAGTGCGAGTGTGTGAGCTTAACGTCTGCTCTAATGGAGCTCAGTGGATCGATGAAGCGGCGTGACGAGCCTGTCTTCCTCTGACAGATGGACTGCACTTCGCTAGCCCTGCTTTGTTTGCTTCATTACCCACATGCATTCTGACTCAATAAATGGAGCCTTAACTGGACAGTACCTGTCTTTAATGCTTCTGTTTCGTGTGTGTGTGTGTGTGTGTGTGTGTGTGTGTGATATAGGGTTATGTTCCACTGTTTGTGAACGCAACAGCCGGTACTACAGTGTACGGAGCGTTCGACCCCATCAACGACATCGCAGACATCTGCGAGAAATACAACGTGTGGCTCCATGTGGACGTAAGCGTTCTTCACACGTTCTTAACTTTCTTAACTGCTAAGAACTTGCGATCCTGGGAAGAACATTCTCTCTGTGATACCTCACAATCCCACAAGGACACAAGGACAGGAGATTGAAACATGCCAAACACGTCCAGTTAACCTACAGTCACCTTCCACTTTATTAGGAACACCTGGACACCTGCACATTCATGCAGCCAATCAGGCGGCAGGAGCGCAATGCATAAAACCACGCAGATGCAGGTCAAGAGCTTCAGTTGATGTTCACGTCAAAAAATAAGTTCGAAAAATGTACAGATGCCGGTTTGTCTGCTTTAAAATTCTATCTGTTGCAGAAATTACACACCTGAAATGCATAATCTTTTGAAATTAATGCTGCAGTGTACACAGAACAAATTAACCAATTAATTATGGAGAAAATGCATAATAACACAACACTCTTGAAATTATTTTTTTTTTTAAAACACACACACACACACAAATTCTTCATTTCAGTTTTCTTAGACAATTTATTTAATTTTTTTTATTTAATTTAGTTGATGAATTTTTTAGCTACAAAATTCTCCTTATTAAAAAGATTTTTGAAAGATTTTAAAGATTTATTTTTAAAGAATTTAAATTTTTTAAGATTCTTTTAGAATAAATTTGTAAATAAATTCAGATTTTTTTTTTCTAAATAGAACATTTTCGATTCTCCAAAAAAAAAAAAGATTCAAAATATACCTCTTTTCAATACAATACAATACTGATACTGAATATATACTTATATATATATATATATATATATATATATATATATATATATATAAAACATGTTCTTGCTACAAATTTTTTAATTTTTTAAAAAATTTTGCTTCTTTGTTAGAGACATTGAGCCGAGATCGTAAAGCTTCATGT
This sequence comes from Pangasius larnaudii, assembly GCA_037576815.1. NCBI lineage: Eukaryota > Metazoa > Chordata > Actinopteri > Siluriformes > Pangasiidae > Pangasius > Pangasius larnaudii. The sequence continues at coordinate 2,979,321 of CM074917.1, forward strand.
GTTTTTGTTTTGTTGTTGTTGTTGTTTTTTTTTTTTTTTTAGTATTTTAGTATTTCTTAGTATTGTTCCATTTTTGTTAAGACTAAATATTTTAAATTGGGTATCTTTCCAGAACAGAACAAAAAAAAAAAAAAAAAAGCATTCTCAATTTCTCAGTAATTTTTTTATTTTACTCACTGCAATAATTATATTAAAAATATATTGGTATATTTACATTACGTCACTTTTTCATGTGATTATTTATTTTTAATTTTACAT
>CM074917.1:3028919-3041419 GCA_037576815.1 Pangasius larnaudii
CTCTCTCTCTCTCTCTCTCTCTCTCTCTCTCTCTCTCTCTCTCCCTCCCTCTCTCTCTCTCTCTCTCTCTCTCTCTCCCTCCCTCTCTCTCTCTCTCTCAGTCGGCGGTGATGTCAGCAGCGTTTGCACAGTTTCACCCGAACCTGGTCGTGGGCGGGACGTACTCGGGACAGATCGTGCTTTGGGACAATCGCAGTAACAAGCGGACACCAGTACAGAGGACACCTCTCTCTGCCTCCGCACACACGGTACTCACGTCTCTATTCTTACTCTTCCATCTTCATCGTCATCATCATCATCATCACTATCATCACTATCATCACTCTCCTTCTCCCTGCAGCACCCGGTGTACTGTGTGAACGTAGTCGGGACTCAGAATGCTCACAACCTCATCAGCATCTCTACTGACGGCAAAATGTGCTCCTGGAGCCTGGACATGCTCTCCACACCTCAGGTAACACACACACACACACACACACACACACACACACACACATACACACAAAGAGATAGAATGTGCATTTATAAGCATGTATTGCATTTAACTTGCGGATACCTGGAGAAACATTCATGATCATTTTCATCCACTTAAACCAGGAAAGAACACAACTGTGTTATTTCATTGTGTGTGTGTGTGTGTGTGTGTGTGTGTGTGTGTGTGTGTGTGTAGGACAGTCTGGAGCTGGTGTTTAAGCAGTCTAAACCAGTGGCAGTAACATCCATGGCATTTCCTCTGGGTGATGTTAATAACTTTGTGGTGGGCAGTGAGGACGGCACAGTCTATACCGCCTGCAGACACGGCAGGTGCGCGCGCACGCGTGTGTGTGTGTGTGTGCGTGTGTAACACATAGGCATTTTAATGTAAGCTGGACTGTGATGCCAGTTTGCACCACAGTACATGTTAAATACATATAATGCTCACACTAAAGGTTATTACAGTGTAACTACTGAGTAATAACTGAGTAATTACTAATGAGTAAAGCTCTCGGAGCAAAAGCCGCTGTGTTGAATTAAGAAACACTGTAAAGATTTAATCCAGCCCCGGGGATAAAAAATGTCGGATTACAAAATGTAATTGTGTGTGTGTGTGTGTGTGTGTGTAGTAAAGCGGGGATCAGCGAGATGTTCGAGGGTCATCATGGACCGGTTACGGGGCTCGACTGCCACACGGCCACCGGACCTGTCGATTTCTCTCACCTGTTTGTGACGTCGTCCTTCGACTGGACCGTCAAGCTGTGGAGCACCAGGGTATAACACACACACACACACACACACACACACACACAGTGAATAGATGTGGACTTTAAGAGGATGTCTCCTTGTCTCTCGTCCGCGTGTCTGTGTAGAACACTAAGCCGCTGTACTCGTTCGAGGACAACTCCGACTACGTGTATGACGTCATGTGGTCTCCTGCTCACCCTGCGCTGTTCGCCTGCGTCGATGGAGTAGGACACCTTGACTTGTGGAATCTCAACAACGAGACTGAAGTAAACACACACACACTTGTCTATCTGACTATACTTATGAGGACCTTCCTCTAATATAATTATTAATGCAGCTATATTAATGCTACACTATTCCTAACCTTAACCTCATTAACCAAAAGAACTCATGGCACGTCTAGTTAAAAAAATAAATAAATAAAAGTTGCAGCTTTTGTCCTCATGGGGACCAGCCGAATGTCCCCACAGTGCCAAAACTTTCAGATATTCCTAGCCTTGTGGGGACACAAGGTACGCAAACAACACACACACACACACACACACATCACCTCCATGCAGTTATTACGTATCTAAGGTTTGGTATTTTGTGTGTATATGTGTTTTGTCAGGTTCCCTCGGCTTCAGTGACAGTAGACGGGAACCCGGCGCTAAACCGCGTGCGCTGGGCCAGTTCCGGCAGAGAGGTTGCCGTCGGTGATTCCGAGGGTCGTGTACACATCTACGACGTAGGAGAGGTGAGGCAAACCTTAGTTTAGATTTCACACATTGCCTCTTAAACGCATATTTAAAATAAACCATAACTGTCGTTTCACACACACACACAGATTTAAGGAGTATTCACGTGATGCCTAATAGAGCTGAAAAAATATACGGTACAAGTTTATAATTGTATAGGGTCAATTTCCCAATGGCTTGCGATTCACTATATATGCTCACTACGTAGGGTAGAACATAAAGCCCATTAGAAAGTCATGTGAGATTCACGGTAAAGGAGCAGTAATTGGCGTTTTATGAAAGATTTCGAGGTTGCTTAAACTCTAGATGTCTCCTGCTGTCCCCGAATTTACTGACGACGTATTAATACATTTATTTAACTGCTTTCCTCCTGCAGCAGATCGCCGTGCCGCGGCAGGACGAGTGGACCCGCTTCCTGAAAACACTCAGCGAACTCGGCGAGAACCAGGAGGAGGCGGAGGATCTGGCAACCCAACGCCTCGCGGCCTGATTTGAGCTCCAGGCTGCCCACGGTGATCTTCACACTCCGAGTCAGGATTTATATTTCTGTAGAGCAGGGAATTGGCGCTAAAACTTCCTGAACGACAATCTCGAGCTTCCCTTTACTGCGCTGAAACACTTCCACATTAATCTCGGTCAGGGAGAATGGCGTTATGAATGATAGGATGGAAAAAGCCAGGCTAGTGTGCGAGAATTACGATTAAAAAAAAAAAGTGTTAAGGGATGTGTTTTTAGAAAGTAGGGAAGACCACGAGAGCTAAATCTCACACTCGTCCACTACATACCATGATATTAAGCACTGCACTGACACACGACTCTATTTTCCGGATTATAAGACAAGTTTTTTTGTTGTAATTTCTGCTTTTGTTTAACAGTCTGTTTGTTTCGTGTATTTACGGTAATTTGCTATTTCACTACCGTTGGCTTGACCCCTTAAATTAGCATTATATACATAAATTAGCATCACCGTAGCCAGTCATGGACCAAACAGAAGCTAAAACAGTATGTTAGCTAAGATGGCTAAAGTACTGCTCAGGCAGCTAAAATTACAATTTCATAATTTCACAAGGGATTCGAATTTTTACATAATTATGTTTCAAATAACAGAGGTCTAACTTAAAGTCTTTAGGTGCGTGTTAGCTAGTTAAAGTTAGCTAGTTTATAAATTTACACAACAAAATGACACGTATATTGATTTTTTTTTTAAAATCAGAATTTAGACTTATAATCCGGAAGATACGGTATTTATTTATTTTTTTAAAAATCCTCCTCAGCCTGCTCCATTTTTTTTCTTTTTTTAATAAAACCACCTCTTATGATACTGTTTTTATGAACTAGCCTAGCATAACATTTGGAGTTGTTTGTTGTAAAGCACACTGCAGGAAACACACACACACACACACACACACACACACACACACACACACACACACACACACACACACACGCTGCCTCTTCACTTTGGGAAACGTTTTTACACAGTAATGTTCAGCTAATGTCTAAAAACCACCAAGAAATGAACGGAGATGACGTTTTTCAAAATGGCTGACACACTAAACGAGCGGCGGCCATTTTGTGTCATAAAATGTTCCTGTGGAAATTGTTTGTCTTCTGTTCTGTTCCGCTCCGTGACGTGAGGTGAGGTAACGTCACACACTCGGGCACTAGAGAGTCGAGTGTAAGATTATAGCGCATAGCGTGTGATTTGAAACAGAGCCATGCAGTAAATATGTATTTAAAAAAAAAAAAAACATTCAGCACAACATGATCCATTCATTTTGACTGAATCTTTTCTATTTTTTTTTTTCTTTTTTAATTTATCTAAATTATTAGTGCTCCTTTTGAAAGGACTAGCATTGATGATTTTGATGTGCAAAATTTATACTTTAGTGTATAGCTGTTTAATTAATGCTTCCTTTTAATCACTAATATTTATATATTTATATACGATCCCTTTTTAACAGTTACATTAACAGAGGAAATGAAAGGGATGGTGAATCAGCCTGTAGCACGTTCACGTTAACGTCAACGTCAGAATTACGTTAATTACCGAAAAAATGAGTAATGGATACACTGAAAAATATGATTGTTAGCAGTTAAGCTAGCATTTCTTTATAATTAGATTTTAATACAAATCTAAACTCTAAATCGCAGAACGCTAAACGACACGTTAACGACAGGATTGTTAAGTGTTAACTAACTTAATCTCAAACTGAGATTTCTGTCGTTACTGTAACACGACGTGAACGTGCTAATCGTCCGTATTTATATCCTGTTTAGTTTAACATGCTGCACTGTTTTTTTTTTTGTTTGTTTATTTGTTTTTTAAATACTTTCTTGTACTACATTAAAATAACTTTTTACTCCAGTGCTTGTCTTTCTCTTTAAAAGACTGTCCACACACTTTCTACTGAAATGAAACACAATTAAACTTCTAGCTAATGTAGCAGTCAGGTGGTGTTGATTAATTTTCTCTTAACAGCAGCTCCGACAGTGGTGTAGCTGCAAATCCCAGGTTTACGTATATAATTAATGCAATAATCATTTCTTTAGTGACGTTCTTAAAAAAAAAATCTTAGCAAGAGAAGATATATTGAATCTGATATTTCGCATTATGAGATTCTAATTCTAGACATATTAATTTCATACTCATTTCAATCTTCAATTTCTCTAAGAATTTAGCACATTTCAGATAATCGAATGACAAGTTCACGTTTAAAAATGTCTAGAAAACAGGTTTAATATTTTTAAAAACAACCTGATACAGAGAAATGTCGAATTTATGTACAGACAAGATCTTCTTACTTGCTAAGATGTATTATTTTGTGATTTGTAAGACAAACGAAATACAAATATTTAAAACATTCATCAGAGAAAGTCATATAATCGTTGATATGGTCACGTTTTCTGTAAGGAGATGTTTATATCGCGTTCGTGGAAGGAGTCTCCAGTGTCAGTCAGTGGTAAAGCTGTAACTTTACGTCTTCAGGACAGAAGTTTCTACAATTTTCATCTTATTAACTTCAACAGAGAGAAAATAAAAGTCAGTTGGGGTCGTAAGGTTACATACGCCTTTGCAGAATCTGCAAAATGTTGATAATTAAAAAGAAATGAGGGATTTTTATTTAGTTATTCCCTGAATAAACTATTTCACATAGCAGATGTTTACATATAGTCCATAAGACATGATAATCACTGAATTTACACAAATGATCCAGTTCAAAAGTTCACATACGCTTGATTATTAACACTGTGTGTGTCACCTGATGATCAGCGACTGTTTGTATGTTTTGTGATAGTTGCTCATGAGTCTCTTGTTCATCCTGAGCAGTTAAACTGCACACTGTTCTTCAGAAAAATCCTCCAAGTCCTGCACCTTCTCTGCTTTTCCAGCATCTTCTGCATATCTGACTCCTTTCCAACAGCAGCTCTATGATACTGAGATCCATCTTTTCACACTGAGGACAGCTGAGAGACTCGAACACGACTATTACAAAAGGTGCAAATGTTCACTGAAGCTCAAGAAGGCAACACGATGCATTAAGAGCCAGGGGGGGTGTAAACTTTTGAACAGCACGAGCGGTGTAAATTGTTTGGGTTAAAGATCTTATTTTTTTCCCCATTTAGCTCTGCCCTTCAGAAGCTACATAAGATATTAAAAACAAGATATTTCCAATAATTTACACCGTTCATCCTGTTCAAAAGTTTACACCCCCCTGGCTCTTCTTGAGCATAGCTTATTCAGGGCAGTACTAAATTATAATCCCTCTTATTTTTATTTATTTATTTTTTTTAAATAAAGATTCTGCAAGGCGCACTTATACTTATGACCTCAACTGTAGCGGCTATAATGCTCGTGATAACTTGTTTTGTGGCAACAATATTAAATGTAACTATAAATGGATTTAAAAAAAAAAAAGCGTCTACTCTCTAACCTTTAAAACCTCGGAATCAGAGGAAAAGGGGGATGTCGGATGTCTGACAGCTTCTGCGTGTTTATTCGTCTGCTGTTCCTGATTAACCAGAAGAAACTGCAGATGAATTTTTAAAAAAATACGTTAAAAGATGGATTGAAATAAAGCTCAGTCTTGATATAAAATTTTAACCGTTCATGATTTATTTCCATAAAATACAATACAAGAATGAAATGCATTTAAATTATCTCCTACACATCATCATCATCATCAGGTCGATTACTCCATCTTATATTCGATGTAATTTGTTTTTTTGTTTTTTTTCGTGCCTCTCGTCTGATTTTGATCAGCGAGAGGATCTGGGGAACCTCTGTACACGCGTCAGTGTGAGGCCGGGATGAAGACGACTGCACCGCGCTCCTCTGTGCAAAAGAGATGTACAACTATGTACAGGGCCTGTGCAAGCTACGCAAAGCATTACTGGGGGAAGGAGGGGAAGGAGGGGGGTGTGGCCAGGAAGAGGCGGGGCTCTACAGAGAGCATGCTTTAGTAACACAGGAGGAGGAAGAGGAAGAGGAAGAGGAGGAGCTTCCTAAACACCAGCAAAATAATAATAATAATAATAATAATAATAATAATAATAATAATAATAATAACGAGAGAGAGAGAATTAGATGCAGCATATACACACGAGCACGGGAACCTCAGGTCAAGTGGGACAGGAGCAGAAACACGATCAGGAAACTAGTTTATTTGTGCGTAACTGTACGATTTTACTCGTCACTTTAGTGACACAGGAACGTTAAGGCTGTGAAATGATTCATAACAGGATCGTGAAGAAGAACGGCGCGTGGCGATGGCGTGAAATGTCGTCAGGGCGAGCGTGTACGCGATAGCTGCCTGTCAACGTGGCTCAATCCGTTCAGTTAAATTTAAGGATTTAAGGATGGGGTTCTGTCGAATAAAACAAAACAATGAATGAATAATAATAAAACGTACACCAATTTACCCTTTCAGGCATCGCAGTGGACGTGTGGACGTTTAAGCTAAACAATATCATCCCGAGCAACTCCAGGACGACTTGGGCAGAGTCTGGGGCGAGACGGATGTCCGCTATCAGACGCACAAACTTGACATGCTAAATACATGGCTGATAGACATTTCCATTCGGATTAAAGCGAACATTACAGTCTTTTTTTTTTTTGGGGGGGTCCTTTTTTGATGCTACTTCTTTTAATTTAGCGCCACGCTGATGTGGCATAACCATCAACCTGCATTATTAGACCTTAAGACTGAAATCAGTGTTCGAGTAGATTTTCTGATCTGATCCACTGCTGTGTTTGTTTTATTTGTGCCCTAAAACAAAGTGATGGCGTGATTTTTTTTTTTTGTGCAAAGTCACATCACTTAGTGAGAACATTAGTTGCATCTTAGGCTCATTATTAGCTAGGAAAAAAGAAAAGAAAAAAAAACACACAAAACAAACAAACATACATCCTCGTGTACCCTTTTTCAACGTCTCCTATACTTATAAAATAGTATTCGATCAGTAACAGCCAGCTCGGTGCTCTATTGGTCTCGTATTTAGTAAGAGGAGGTATATTTACTGTAACAGTAGCAGGTACGGAATGTAACACAGCCAGAAAAAGCTGACAAGGAAAAAGCACTGCAGTGTTGAGGTCCAATTAGTTGATGCAAAAAAAAAAAGTGTCAATCTTTTAATTAGACTGGATTTTATTATTCGGAAGAACTACGATCGAGGACATGCGCGTCACAGGTTTACTTTCGGACCTTACGTTTAAAAACGATTTGCCGAACCGGACTCAAACATCATCGATGGTTTAAAAGCTTCCAATTCTCTCTGAACCTTCCCGAAGCTACCAGTAACCAATGTATAAGTACATCCACATCTACGCAGGAGTCATTTTCATCAGTACGACGTGAGAAGGGATTAGAGAAGATCTGGCAAACACGACTGTCCCAAGTCACCTGAGTTATGGGGAAAACGTCCTGGATTAAACAGCCAGATTTATTTAAAAAAAAAAGAAAAGAAAAAAAAAAGCACACGCAGCTCGTTATAACGCATTAACTGAAACATTCAGTCGAAACAGAGGAGGCACTGATGAACTCCTATCGGTAAATAAAACCCACCGCCTCCCGCCACCACACCGCGACGACGACAACGACAACAGACTGAAACTAAAAACAGGAGCGAAGCAGGCTGGATGATGGACACGCACGCACACACGCACTCTCAGCCGCTGGAGGACTGGACCGGAGTGGGCGTGGCCTGCTTAAGACGCCGCCTCTTTAGCGGGCTGGATGCTGACCACGCCGGACGATTTGAATTTTGGCAGATGGAGTCCGAATTTGCTCTCGACGCCGGCGAACGTGGCGGCGGCGAGCCGGTAGCCTCCGACGTGCTCGGCGTTCACCGGAGGGAGCTCGGAGATACGGGACTTCGGCGTCGGCTCCGAACCGGACGGACGGCTGTGGGGACAGAAGAAAGGTCAGAGGTCATATTCCACATTGCTGAAAATGGTGCTTTTTTTTTTTTTTTTTTTTTTTTAAGAAGAGTCCAGATGCATGAAACTCCTCTGATTCTTCAGGGATGCGAATAAGGGGCCGTTTACACGACGTTTTCAGCCAAAAACGGGAAACTTTTTATGCGTTTTGCCTGTTCGTTTACACGACAACAGCGTTTTGGGGACTGAAAACGCATATTTTTGAAAACTTTAGCATCAGCATTTTTGACTACATCGTTGTCGTGTAAACGTAGCCTGAGCCTGTCGCGGTTTTGTTTCGTATTGGCCGCTTCGCGTTACCACTTTTGACTCTGGGAGCGTAAACGCCGTCTCTGTCCGGTCATCTTTAAACACTGTTTTCCCTCGCCGACTTTATTTAAAAAAAAACAAAAAAAAAAACAAGCAAAGTTATCGGAGAATAAAATTCTAAACCTGTGAAATTGTTTGTAAACTATCCACTTTTTGAGTTAATGTCTATCGCTCTGTATCTAGTCTCTGTTGTGATGAGCTACTTTTAGCTAAATAATCTATATACATGCATTTGCTGCAACAAAGAATCTGCTACAGAACAGATTATAATCAGGGTTTTTTTTCAATCATTTTTTCATCAATTTTTTACGATCAGTATTTTTTCAAGTACTCAGTTCGGTGCATGAAAATGCATGACTGGGATTCGCGTCAGGCTTATTAAAGATCGCAGGAAACCCCGTAGACAGAAGCAGATGCCTCTAGACATCCCCCATACTCTCGTTAAAGCAGCGCGTCTGTCTTTCTTTACTGATTCTAGACTGAGAAGATGAACGAGGACTCGTGAGATCAGTACTTACTGTCCACCGAAGTCGATGTAGAACCATCTCTGCAGGAGCTCGTAGGTCAACAGGGTCACGGCGAACTGAGGCGATGAGCGGAAAACACGAGCTAGCCGAGGGGAAAAAAAAAAAAGAGAGAGAGAGAGAGAGAAAGCGTGGGATTATAAACAAGCGTTTCTGATGTGTTTAGTGTGGAACCTGCATACTGTAGATTCGTACTTTAATCATGATGTGCTCATCAAATGCAAACCTACATCCGGATTTCTATAAAGCTGCTTTGTGATATTATTCGATTTGCCTAAATATGATTAAAAATGTATTTATATTATGCTGCTACATCGCAGTGGTTCAGTCAGTTAGCGTCAATCTCCAGTCATTGATGTATTAAGCCTATGTTTAATTCCTTACCACTTATTATTAGTAGTAAGTAACTACAGACAGGTCTATAGTAAATATAAATGCAGGAATCACCTCAGGTTGTGCCTGCTACCCAGGTGTGTGTGTGTGTGTGTGTGTGTGTGTGTGTGTGTGTGGAGCTGGTGTTTTACCTCCAGCTCCTTTCCAGAAAGCTCTGAAGCCCTCCTCTCTCATGATCTTGCGGAAGCAGTCGATAACCCCGGTGTAGGTGGTCTGACCTGCACGAGCCGCCACCTGCAGGCGCGTTTTGATGACATCGGCAGGGGTGACCAGTGAGGCAGCCGGGACTCCTGTTCAACCCGAAGAGCCGAGAACATTCAGGAAGCGATGTTAGCGGCATGTCCATGCTTTCTGACCAATCAGCTCTCAGAATTCTTACGAACGTACGCTTTTACGTTATATTTTAGAGTTCTAGGTCAGATCAGTGATGAGGCCTGACACACTCCTCATAGCATTTTGCGCTTTGATAACATAGAATGAAATAACGTGATGTGAAAAGGTGAAAAGGTGAATGAGTGACAGGTGGGGTGTTTGCCTGCGATGGCTCCGGCGGTGAGCAGCTGCAGCGGGCCGAGTCTTCCTTCCTCATCAGCGAACGATGATTTAGTGTGAGCGTACACAGGGAAGTAGATTGCAGAAAAGGGAATATCACGCAGGAAACAAGCCTTTGCACCCTACACACACACACACACACACACACACACACACACACTTAAATCAGTAATCAGACATATGTATAGCCGATAAATAATAAGAGTGTTCCTAAATCGGAACGTTTGACCATCGGATGCTATCGTGCTGAGATTTGCTGGGTGTGCGTTACCTTGTAGAGACCGAAGAAGCCGAGGTCTCGGATCACGCTGAGCGCGCTCACTCTGGGGCCCGTGGTGATCTCACCGGCGACCTGGAGACGGATCTTCACGATCTCAAGGGGATTGGTGAAAATCACCTGAGAGGCACCAGCCTATGGGTGCAGGAATAACACCGTTAATTCTGAAATATCAAACCATCATTACGTACTTACTACGAGTCGCTTGATGCAGGTCGTTTATAGACTTTTTTTTTTTTGGGAAGTAAACAAAGCAAGAATATAAATAAAATATACGTTTCTATGGCTGAATATGGCTGAAATGGTAAATATGAAGCCATCTGTGCGAGAACAAATTCAAAATTTGCACACCCTCACATCCTGATACTCACACATCCACCAGCCAGAATCTCAGCAGGCAGAGGGACCGATCCATCTTTGTCAGTGAATTTGTCCCTCACAAAGTCGTTCATCTGTCAAGATCAAAAAAAAAAAAAGAAGGTTGAACTCACTAAAAGGACAACAATATTTACACAAATCCTTTTACAAATACAAAAGATTCCTGGTATTTGACATGAATGTAGCAGGTGTTTTTATTTGCTGCAATGTGTATACCGTCTCTAGAGTGTTTTTTTTTTTTATAAATGTAGCTTTTCTGTTGTGAAATGGTGTTTTAACATCTTTCCAAGTTTAGATCTGTAACATAATTCTGTCGATTTCATCCCAGATTTATTAACATGATAAGACCACTGATCATTTTAATGAGATAAAGACAAACAAGACAGTGGATCTAAATGTACGTCATTTCTCTCCGTTTAACCAAATAGAAATAATTCATAGAGCTCTTCTTAATATATTTATCAAATTCAGAGACTAGGCATAAAAAGATGACTTCGCTCCATGGCAGTTACACTTTTCTGAACCAAAGCACTGGAACGCTTTTAAATCGGACTCGGAAAAAAAAAAAATCTACTTGGACATTTCCAAGTACGACAGATTACGTCAATGCAGAATTTATCTTGTACATCACTTTGTATAAATCAAAGCACCTCCTAGAAGACAGTGTTGTACAAAAAAACAACAACAACAAAAAAAACAATTACAGTAAACATAGGAAGTGTAAGATTGTACACAAACGGGAAGGTTTGAAGGTTCGATGGAAGCAGGAAAAGCACTTACAGTGAGTTTGATAGCTTTCTCTGGAGCCACGCCAATGAGCTGGGGAACGAGACCTGAAGATGGACACACACACACACACACACACACACACACACACACAGATTAACCAACTCTTTCCATATTAGCAAAGTAAAATTAGTGCCATTTTTCAGATACCACGGCTTCCTGGTCTTCCAGCCTGTCTCTGGGAATCCAGTTACGTTTTTGTTCTTTTAAGGATTGAACTTTCTCTCACACACACACACACACACACACACACACACACACACACAGTGTGTTACCTCTGTAGAAGCCGAAGAAGCCCTCGTAACGCAGGACTTTCTTGGCGCAGTCGAAGCTGTTCTTGTACATGAGCTCTCCGACGAAGGAGCCGGTGGAGCGCTGGTTCTGCATCCGCGTCTTCACCAGGTCTATAGGGTACACCGCCGTCGCTCCCGTCGCTACACACAGGCAAAAGCTCATATTACTCACCTTACATCAGCATGTCTAAGATTCAGGGGTGTAGTATTAATAAACAAATAAATAAATAAAAACAAACAACTACTTCTAGTACCACCAGTAGTAGTACTGACAGTGGCGGGAGGGGCGTGAAAGCCTAAATTATTCCACATAACGTAACGAACCACTAAGACATTCTTTCCAAGAACATAAACTCAAAGTGACTCTGGACATCTTTCACTGCATGTGTGTGTGTGTGTGTGTGTGTGTGTGTGTGTGTGTGAGAGTGATCTTTCACCTCCAGCAATAGAGCCCAAAGTGAAGCGATACGCCGACTCGGCAGCTTGGAGCCATATGGGACGAGACGGATCTCCGTGCACCTGAAAGAGACAGACAGGTAGACGGAGACAGAACTGATAAACATGTCTGTCCATATTTCCAGATTTAAAAAT
>CM074917.1:3080321-3093540 GCA_037576815.1 Pangasius larnaudii
CAGCAAGTGACAAAGCAGCAGCACGACAAGCGACATTTAAATAAAGATTTCCTCAATTTTATGCAATTTAGATATGCAGCAAAGAGACTAAACCCAAACCACTGGCTCGAATGATTCCTCGAGCTAATACTATGGCGCATGTGGTCTATGAAGCATGTATCGCAAATCAAACAACCAGTTTTTACTCTGATTAGTGCATTATTTAATCAGTGTTGAAGAACATAGCTATAGAAGCTACGTAGTATAGCTGCTATCATTTCTTATCTGAACTAATAAAAACTACTGTCGCTTGCTAGCGTGAATGCAGGGTAACTGATCACGTGATGTCGTCACGTTGATTGTTGGTTCTTGTTGGTTTCAGGTTTGTTCTGGAAGTGTGATAAACAACAGTAAAAAAAAATAAAAAATAAGGCAAAAGTATGGCGTGAGGCGCTAAATAGCACGTCCTCCATTTTCTTCCGACCAAAGACACCACAGTCTCCTTCTTGTTTACTATTGGCTCACGTGACCGAGGTTCGCAAAAATTCACAGCTCACAGTTCACCTAGATAAAGTCAACATGAAAAGAAAGCAACAACTACCAGAGGCAAGTATGCATATTTCCCTACGCACGTCCTTTCCCTTTCAGTGAAATGGCTTTTGCGTAGGGGTGGGAGGAATAATCGTTCATATGATTTGTCGCGGTACTTTCTTAAAAGTTTCTGCATCGATTCAAGAAACTTAAGAATTGATTATTCAAAGCACAATTCTCAACAGACTTTAAAAAACTTTTTTAAAAAATTGGTTAATTCTGGAAGCTGTGTAGCTACATAAATGTCGAGCTACACAGCTTCTGGAAGTTGTGTTTACTTACAAGATAAAAGAGAGATTTGCAGCAAGAAGTCAAACCAACAGCTTTTTTTTTTTAAAGCTGACATTTGGAAACAAAAGAGTTTTGCAGTTTGTATCTCTGTTATGCCATGATTACATGCATGAATTTAAACACCACCACTATGACAAATCACATCAGACGTTTCCTCCCAGAGCTCGTGCTAGCAATAAAAATGGTCGTGGAGACCAAGGGACCCTTTTAACACGCACCAAACTCTGATCTGGCGAAACCGATAGGGATTACTATATCTAGCGTAACTTTTTTTTTTTTTGCTAAAGATCTACGCTCTTACTGAGTTGTAGCAAACTAAGGCTTCTGTTTTCTCCTAGTGCAATATCCCATCCCGGCATTTCTTCACAGACGCGGCTATACCGAAGCTGTACAGCAGCAGCACATAAACTCGAGTAATGGAGATGCATCAGAAATCATTTTAGAAGCAAATTGTAACCCGCTGAATAGGATGAGTCGAATTATGAGGCAAGCGAGCACCCACTTTTCTGCTGGGTGAATTTCTTTTGGTCTGATTGCTACTTTAGCTGAGAATAAACATAGTGTCTCCTGTAGCAAGGGGTCAAAAATGATGCTAATATGGAGTAAGGAGCCATTTTAGACACTGCTATATGGATAGCTATGGTGGTCACGGCTACAGAGTCCCTCTGTCTAACTGCACTGATCACCTTACAGCCAGTAGCACACTAGCAGCTCTGTGTGTGTGTGTGTGTGTGTGTGTGTGAGAGAGAGAGAGAGAGAGAAACCCATTTAGGGTCTGCGGTCAGGAAGTGGAGAAGCTTATTAATTTTTGTGGTGTTTTGGTTTCGGAAAAGGTAAAATGTGTGTAGGGGTGAGTAGGGGCACAATTGACCTGTCCATAACATTAACACTATCTCAGAGGCCACGCCCACATTACTGTGATTGACAGGCTTCAAAGCCACGCCTCTTGCACGGGGTCAATCTGTGTAGCTGTAATAGTAACACTGATTAACTATATATGGAGAGCTATGGAAAAAGAGGGTGTGTGTGTACGACTGATGGTGCTGAGTGTGAGTTAAGGTAAATGTTGTTACAGTAAATTGTGTGTGTGTGTGTGTGTGTGTGTGTGTGTGTGTGTGTGGAGAGAGAGAGGGGTGGTGTGTGAGGAACAGGGTGAGTATTGAGTGAAGGGGAAACCCTTATGAATAAACACATGGACAGGTTTTTCCATGGCATATTGCTGAAGCTGTGTGTGTGTGTGTTTTTGTGTGTGTGTGTGTGTGTGTGTGTGTGTGTGTTTCCATGGTTTGGCATAGCTGCCCATCTGTGTGTATTGTATCACGTTAATTGCACATCCTCTCTTCCTCCTCGTAGTGTGTGTGTTTTGTGTGTGTGTGTGTGTGTGTGTGTGTGTGTGTGTAAGCTTGTGTGTATTTCTGCTATCAAATGAACCCAAAACCTTTTAGCGATCTGATCAAAGCAAGTTGTAATGAAGACGCATGCCATGTGATGACTGTGGATATGGACCACCTATACATAATGACATGATTTTTCTCTCCTTCTAGTAATGTTCAGTAAGTGTCATTATCACTCACTCACTTTTAGTAAGCGCTTTATCCTGATTGGGTTTGGGGTGGATCCGGCACCCATCCCGGGAACACTGGGTGTGAGGTGGGAATACATGCTCGGATGGGATGCCAGTCCATTACAAAGCACATGTGTCAGTATTTTGTGTGTTTATAATTTACACACCAATTAGAATAAGATGATAAAGTTAGCTCCATCACCCACAGCTGATTCTGGGAGGCGGGGCTTCATGTACATTGAGAAATAAACAAATCATTATAGAGTTTTAGGTCACCTTTGAACCTTGGAAATTCATCAATGATTAATCTTCAGTAACCACTTCAGTGGATTCAGAGCCTATAATCGAATCGGACACCAGTCCATCGCAGGACTCCATGCAGGCATGTTTTAGGAGGTGGGATGAAATCAGAGTACTTGGTGGAAACTCACACACACACACACACACACACAGCTCAGGATTGGACCACTAGACCCTGAAGCTGTGAGACGGCAACGCTGCTTGCTGTACCAACTGGTCACCAATAGAGCCTAAATACTACCCAATGCACATTTTTTAATATATCAGGCTTGTTTTTTTTAATTTTATTTTGTACAAAGTTAAAAAGACACTAAACAGTACTTTTCTTTGCCACTGAGGTGGTACCCTATAGCATACACCTTTTTGTTTGTTGTTGTTTTACATATAGACTGTATCTTTTACCTGGGTCCATGGAGGACTATTGGTTAGGCCTCGGCGTTCTCACCGGCATTCGGTATAAAATCTGTGCCAAATCAAATATGCGGACCAATGATCTGCTGTGGAGATCCCTAACAGGAGCAGCTGAAAGAAGAAGAACAACAACAGACTGTATCTTTTACTTAGAAAAGTGTATGTAGGATACCTTTAAATGGTTATTAGAGTCCAACTATGTACCTCAAATGATTCTGAAACATTCACACTATCCACAGTTCCATGCGAAAGATATGGTGGGTTTCCTCACTGTGGTTGGTTTCCTCACTGTTTCTCTATGGCGAACTCTTGTGAGCAATACGAAAAGACAGCAAGAACGTAAACAAGACAAATCGTAATACCCTCGAGGAGTGGTGTGGCTGTAAGTCATGACCGACTTTGGTTTTTAAAAGAACAAGCAGGTAATACAAACTGGTATGAAAAAAGGAAACACTCCAACTTTTTTTAATTTACAAAGTAATTATGCGTACTCATAGCAAGCTATTTTGCTAGAATGTGCCTGTAAATCTCTCTCATTTGCTGTAAAGTTACACACACATCGCCCTTCACCCTCGCCACCCACGCGTGTCTGAGATTCTGCGTCTGAAGCGTGTCGTCGACTGTTCCTGAGCAAGATGTATTATGCCGTGACTTAGGGCTGGAAAGGTTAGCGAAATGCCATAATGCCAGACTGCTCCTGTCCTGCGCTTCACTGCATCTGTGTCGTATTTTAATGATGCATGCTGAGGGATGTAAGCGTGTAATTGCCATCATGTTTATGCTGCCTGCTGGGTCAGCCTGGCCATCTCGCTCGTGTTTTTTTCCCTGTCAGGCATTTTCAGATGAAGACTGGCATCTCATTCTGTTGCTCGGACATGGACTAAGTGACACTGGGGCATGGCTTTTAGTGAAACTGGAACCTTGATTTCACACTGAGATTCAATTTATTATAGAAGCAGTATGTGCAATATTTTTTACTTTGGATGACAGAACGGTTTATGTCTCAGACACATACAGTTACTTCTTACTTATGCCTGCTAAAACCAGGCAATAACAGTGGACTTTATCTTTATTTTGGTTTCCGGTGTGAATCTTGCCCACTTTTTTTGACTAATAGCTGCAGAAGAGAAACATTTCTTAAAATTAACTCCTTATATTTAGTCCTTTTGTTTTTTTCCATTCTTTTTGCAGTTCAAGTAAAAAGAAAATGGAGCTAACTAGCTACTTGCTAGGATAAGAGGTTTGCTAGCTAGTTAGTTTCCAATGTTTGTGACAAAGAAAAAGACTTGTAAAAAAGACTAGAAATGTACAAAAATGCTAACTAATTGTATTTAGTCATTGTGTGGGTTTGTTTTATTTTTGTGGTAAGTAGAAATGCTGGCAGCTGACTAGCTAGTCTCTAAGATAAGAAATGTTCAATCACATTGCTAGCTAGATACTCATTAATTTACTAACCAGCTAGTATTTTATATGTTTAGTGACACTGGAAATACATACCCAAGAAGAATGTCAACATTTTCCTGAAACAGTGGTTGGTTAAATACTATGCTAAGGTTCTATATGGCTAAAATGACAATGTAAGTTTACTTCAGCCGCTAACTGAACTTCTGCCATATTGAGAAACATCGATGCTACATCACAACCGTAGAAAAAATTTCGACTTCCAAAGTATTGAAAGCTACAATAAGCTCCGTCCAAAGGATGTGGCACAACTGATATATTTTGTACACTTTTCTGGACACAACCTTCAGAATGTTGAAGGCTGAAACCTGATTGGCTCCTCGGGTCTTCCGTGTACACACACTTCTTTGTGCTGGTTTCAAACAGGAAAGTTTTGAACACTGAGCCTTTCCGAGCAAGATGTAGTCACTGGAGACACTTCATCCTTCAATGTTATTCAAGAGTTGTGTAAGAAGTACTTAATGGTGAGAGAACACGTCATTCTTCATGTTTGCCAACAGTCAGCAGGAAAAGGTCTGAAGTTGATCATCTGCTATGTCTGTTAAGTTGCCTCTTCCTGTCAAAGTAGGCGGCTCTTGGCCATGTTTATTGATGAAACATACCAGCAAATATACCAGACTCTCTGGAGGTCTGGCTTGCGAGACAAATGTGAAATCTTCTTGGAAACACTATTTGAGTGCAACACGCAATATTAGACCATATTTGGTCATTTGGTTAAGCACTGCTCCCTATGTAGCAAGCTAACACATTCTCAATGTCTCTGAAAACATTTTTTTTTAAAATCAAGTGCAGAAAATACTGAAAACGTACTTTTATCCAAAAAAGGGGGCGGGGTTAAAGAACCCTAAATTAGGATGTCCGCCCTGAGAAATGTTCAGAAACGGTCTGATGAGTCTGGTTAAGTGCCAAAAATGTTTTGCAAATCAAACTAAGCCCTCAGCATAATTGTGGCAGCTCATTATAAACTGTATTGTTGTGGGACCACTAGCAATCTATTTATGCTAATCAGTGTAAAACAATCTTACTGCCAAAATTAGAGTCCCACACGCTGCACTGGGGAAATGCCCTCATTAGCTCCGTGTAGTAATGACACATTCTGAGATTTTGGTCCAGAATGCCTGACACTGTCAAAACTTTGTTGTGCTCTGTCTTTGGGTGTAAAAGGCAAAAAAAATCTGGGCAGCTGATGTCCATTTTTATGCCTAAATTTATCCGTTTCGAGACATGCATCCACAAACATGGGAAATTATTAATTGAAACTTAATGGATTCTAATCTTGGTGGATTTAATTTGATCCAACTTAATGAATTGGTCTTCTCACCTCTTATACGTGTTGGACCACACGTAAACCATATGGACCTAACAGCTTGTGACATTTGACTCATTTACATTTATGGCATTTAGCAGACACCCTTATCCAGAGTGACTTACAATTATTTCATTTTATACAACTGAGTAGTTGAGGGTTAAGGGCCTTGCTCAAGGGCCCAGCAGTGGTAGCTTGGTGGAGCTGGTATTTGAACTATCAACCTTCCACTCTGAAGTCTAACATCTTAACCACTGAGCCACCACTATCCCTTGAAGATACCCTGGCAATAGACTCCTCTCTTCTGTCCCAGTGAGTGTATTTTTATACATTGTGACGCTACAAAAAACACAGTGGTGCCTGCTAGCTTTGAGTTGACATTCCTGTATTTTTGTCTACAAACCTGGTCTGTGTTGCTGCTCAGTAAGTGGCACTCAATGCTCATTCTCTCTGCCATGGCAGGTTATCCTCTGCCTCACCATGCCCTCAGCCATCGATCAGGATCAGTCAGGAAGGACGCCTTCCTGAAGACAGCATTCAGTACCATTTCTGGTGTTATATATAGAGTATAGAGTATAGAGAATATAGAGTTATGTTATATGGCATGGTCAGTGGCTCCTTAGTGGTCCAGGTATTTGTAAATAATGTCTTCCAGGAGTCAGATCTTAGGACAAAGGAAGACCATATTCATTAACATGAATGATGCTTTTACAGCGATGCATTTACAGCATTCGTTCATTCATCCTTAGTAACTGCCTGGTCAAGTTTGCAGTGGCTTAAATTGAGCTACTAGTTTGTCTAGATTTTGGGAAACAGAACCGACTAAACAGGTAGAGATACAGAAACTGGCATTAGGTTACACTCCTACCATGTAGTTGTTTCAGTCAGCTTGCTCATTGTTTTCAATAGCTTGGAGAAAAAGTAAATGATGAAACATGAACACAGGAGTTTGTAGGATGATCGTCCCTTGTCTCTCTACATCTCTCGTGCTCATCTCATTTTCAGCTTGAGAGCAGACCATCGCTTCTGTCATTCTCTCTCCTATCTGTCTGAAGGGGAAAGACTTCCTCCTGTTTTTTTTTTTTTTTTTTAACCTTTGTGGTGCCTCAGGGCTGTTTGGTTGCAGGATAAGATAAAGAATGATGGTATGAGAAAATCTGAAATAGTTTTAAGATTTGTTATTAAGATTCGCTGTTGTGATGCCCGGTGTTATAGCTACACGGGCTATATGTAATCTGGATTATGTGATCTAAGTAGATTATATTTAAAGATATCACATTACAGTTCTTTTCTATGGTATACCAAATTCTTTTTTTTTTTTTTAAACATTTTTACAATTACTGACTGATTTCCCTTCTCTGTACATCTCATAAATCTGAGGTGTGAGACATAGGAGTGTTTTCTGAGACAGTGAGTGAGCTGTACTGAGTGAAATTCACCTCTGTGTGAATGTTCCACATGCTCACCGGTGTTTTTCGCAGTTCTTAAAACAAACCTGTTTACTCTGCCAAAATACATTTTTTTCCACATTTCCTTGTGATTAAGCCGCGCTCGTGGAGACGTGTCAGAGCTGCTGTGTGATCCTTACCCAAAGAGTCCTGTGTTCCTCGAGGCTCTCTGATTGACAGCTAGCAGCTCTGTTCACTGAGAATAACTGCACAAATATTTCTGTATGTCTCACACACACACACACACACACACACACACACACACACACGCGCTGAAAGCTGTAACATGTTCCCTTAAACTTAGCTAGTATATATAAGTGGTACATATAATATAAAGTTTTTATATTTATGTTATATATTATTATATATTTTATTACTCTTCTTCTTCATATGCCTTTAAGGTAAATTTTCTTATTTGATTTTGAAAAAGTTATACTCTAATTAAAAAAAAAAAAAGTCATAATAATCATGTCATAATAAATGTAGTTAAACTGAACATTTAGAAAAATTCTGTCATGAATAGACAGTGCTTTTGATGCAGATCAAAAGGCTTGACAATTCATTTGTGTGTTTTATGTTCAAATCCTATTATTTCATGCTTTTATGTTATCTTTGCCTTGGGTGTTTATTCATATCAACGCTAATTTTATATTCAAAAGGGTTACTGTGTGAACAAATTCATTTTATTACCGAATTACACGCAAAATGCAGTCTTTATTTTCTTTTACATGAGGCGCTAGGAAGCACGGTGGGTGTAGACTGCGGGATTGTCCTATCAGGGCGCTATGTACACACACACATTCACATCCCACAGGCAGTTTAGTCAAACCAAGTCACCTACTGGAATGCTTTTGGGATGTGGGAGGAAACCGGAGAACCCGGAGGAAACCAGTACAGACTCGGGGAGAAAG
This sequence comes from Pangasius larnaudii, assembly GCA_037576815.1. Classification (NCBI taxonomy): domain Eukaryota; kingdom Metazoa; phylum Chordata; class Actinopteri; order Siluriformes; family Pangasiidae; genus Pangasius; species Pangasius larnaudii. Next base: position 3,088,584 of record CM074917.1, read on the forward strand.
CAGTGCTGGTTTCTCAGGTCTCTGTGTATGAGCGTTGGTTAGTTTGAAGCTGTTACAGCTGTGGTTTGAATGTACTACAGTATGTGTGTGTGTGTGTGTGTGTGTGTGTGTGTGTGTGTGTGTGTGTATTAACACATTATTTTCTCACATTATGTTTGAATCAGTAGTAGCACTTGAGAGAATCAAAGAATTTATAAGTGAATGAATGACAGCCTTGTGTGTGTGTGTGTGTGTGTGTGTGTGTGTGTGTGTGTGTGTGTGTGTGAGTGAGAGAGAGAGAGAGAGAGAGAGAAAGAAACAAGGTCAGCCAAGGATTTCAGTTGTACTTCTAGCTAATGAGCAAGCAAAGGTCTCACTCACTGAGAACACACACACACACACACACACACACACACACACTTACACACTTATTGTCGCTGGCAGCAGTGCCTAGAACAATCATAGGAATTTTAACCCCTTCCGTGCCAAAACTGTAAGTGTTTTTTGTTCACTGGTGAAGGAGGCGTGGCCTCTATGTATGTTCTGTCAGTTCAAGAGAAGGAGGCGTGGCCTCTTTGCATGTCCTGTCAGTTCAAGAGAAGGAGGCGTGGCCTCTGTGCATTTCCTGTCAGTTCAAGACAAGGAGGCGTGGCCTCTGTGCATTTCCTGTCAGTTCAAGAGAAGGAGGCGTGGCCTCTTTGCATGTCTTGTCAGTTCAAGAGAAGGAGGCGTGGCCTCTTTGCATGTCTTGTCAGTTTAAGAGAAGGAGGCGTGGCCTCTGTGCATTTCCTGTCAGTTCAAGAGAAGGAGGCGTGGCCTCTGTGCATTTCCTGTCAGTTCAAGAGAAGGAGGCGTGGCCTCTTTGCATGTCCTGTCAGTTTAAGAGAAGGAGGCGTGGCCTCTGTGCTGCTTTAAATTGTTTAAAGAAACAATAAATCATAAAAACCATTTATACATCAAAAAGAGACATGTATTTTTTGCACATTTTACACACACACACACACACACACACACACACACACACACACACACACATGCACACATGCACACACTGCCCCCTGACCCCCCCTACACACTAAAAAAAGTTAACATTTTGTCTTTTATGAGATTTACTGCTTCAGTGAACACACACACACACACACCAGGCAGAGTGAAATATCAGCATCTCTCTCTCTCTCTCTCTCTCTCTCTCTCTCTCTCTCTCCCCCACAGAGGTGTTGATGTGTGCTGGACGCTGTCCACTGGAACGAGTCCATGCTGACGCTCGGCTGGTGAGTCCACTGTTTTGTTTTTCCTCACTCATCTGTTCAGTTTTTCCCTCCTTTCCTTCTCTCGTCTGTTTCTTCTGCTTTCAGTTTCTCTCCTGCTTTTCACCTCTTTGTATCTTTCAGAAGCTTCTTTTGATGCCTTGCTTTCTTCCTCAGTTATATGCCTGTCTCTTTCTCTCTCTCTCTCTTTCTCTCTCTGTCTCTCTCTCTCTCTCTCTCACACACACACACACACACACACACACACACAGACACACACTGTCTCTTTCTTTTTCTCTCTGTTTCTCTCTGTGTTTATGTAGATTGGTCTCCGGCTCATCCCCATTGTGTCTGGTTCTCTTTGTTCTCTCCTGTGTGTGTGTGTGTGTGTGTGTGTGTGTGTGTCCATTTGGATGGTGTGAGTGTGTGTGTGTGTGTCCATTTGGATGGTGTGAGTGTGTGTGTGTGTTTGAATAGACAGAAATACTGTTTAAGCGTGAATCAATGTTGTCCATGTGGTCACACAGCATTCTCTCTCTCTCTCTCTCTCTCTCTCTCTCTCTGTAAACTAAAAAATCTGATCATTACTTGATTTTGTCAGCTCCCACAATACTCACATTAAAAAGACAAAAAGCGTACTATGGTATATTATGTTTTATTAAAGCCTAAACTTTAACCCAATACCAGAGTTATTCAAGCAAGTGATTTTTGTTCTGTCTCTGCACAAAAAAACTTGGTTCTATCTCGGGATCAATATGGAGTCCACTCTATTGTTGTTCAACATGCAGCCATAAAAACTCCCAAATAAACATTTCTAGTGAGGCGATGTGTGAGGGACTCATTACGTCACTTTTAATAGCTCTATCCATCACTCAAGAAGAAATACATAACATAATGGATGTACAATTTATATAGAGAGCCAGATTAGATCAGTGACTCGACTCATTTGAGTTCGTTCAGTTAAACGATGGTTCGGATTTCTTAATTAATAATAATTAATTAATAATTAATAGTTAATTAATAATTAATAATATGTTTGGAACATGTTCAAATTATTTAGGCTTATTTTCACATCCAGCGAAACATAGATTATAATTTCATGAATTAAAACAATGAAAGAATCTCCACCATTAATTAAACTCACTGACTCAACTGATTCACTGAACGAATCTCAGCCATGACTGAAAGATTCACTGACTAAACTGATTCACTGAACGAATCTCAGCCGTGACTGAAGGATTCACTGACTCAGCTGATTCACTGAACGAATCTCAGCCATGACTGAAGGTTCACTGACTCAACAGATTCACTGACTCAACAGATTCACTGACTCAACAGATTCACTGAACGAATCTCGGCCATGACTGAAAGATTCACTGACTCAACTGATTCGCTAAATGAGAGATGAGCGAATCTTGGCTATAACTGAAAGATTCACTGAGTCAATTCAATGATTCAATGAATGTAATAGGAGCGATTCTCAGTTATGACTGAAAGATTCATTGATTGTGATAGGAGCGATTCTCAGTTATGGCTGAAAGATTCACTGACTCAGCTGATTCACTGAATGAGACAGGAGCAAATCTTGGCCATGACTGAAAGATTCACTCACTGACTCAAGGAGTGTGGATCAGGTTCATCAAACACGACAGATAAATATAAAGCGGAAACCTACTGTATATAAAAACATTGTTTGATACTCATGAAGTCGGTTGTGTATAGGTGTGGAAATGTCTCTGTCTATTAATATTCAGATTGTCATGTACATGTAAACATGTTTACTCTTTCACTGATTATGTTCTGTTGGTAAGGAGCTAACACTTTACCTTCAACGATCTGTTAATAGATTACAAATCTCTCTCTCTCTCTCTCTCTCTCTCTCTCTCTCTCTCTTGGTGGTGAAGTGGTACATAGCTCTCAGGTCCATTGAATCTCGTGCTTCTTTGCTCATGCTCACTCTGCAGAACTAACAAAGTGTTTCACATTAGTGCAGATTTGAAAAACAGACTGAAACTCGCACGAACTGTGTATTAATGCGGTCTAATAACATGTTAATAATCCCAATGATAACTCAAACTGAGTTAAAAAAAATAATAGTATGAACTTACTTATCTATGCACATCCCGCGTGGTCGTGTATATTCGCTATGCATATTATTTACATATTTTTAAATATATAATATAAAGAACATTTTTGGATGTTGGAATTTGTCGAGCATCCGAGTAATATTTCCAGTCAGAATGATACGAACTTTATTTTGGGACATGTGAGGACATGTTCATGAGACAGAACTCGTTAAAGGACTAAAGCAAGGGGAATGAAAACATGACTGACGCACTAAGCTAATGTTAGCTACTCATAAGGTTCTCGTTGCTATGGTAACACGCGTTCAGGATGAATATAACGTATAAGAATGGATGTGAACTGGACTGATGAAAGTCTCTGCATGTAAACGCACTCTGGGAAAAAGCAATTCCAGCAGAAAGTGTCGCTCTTTTGCTTTTTATCCTCTTGAAATCCAAACTATCATGTTCCATGCATTTTGATAAGTCCTTACTAATTATATTTAATACCGAATTGCCAAATTATGTACGTAGCTGCTAATCCTTCAATCCAATAACAATTTCCTCAACAGAGCTGCAATACTATATTACTGTTTGTTGACACAAGAATTAATAATTATAATATATTGATACATATATTTAATATATTTATACTCAGAAGAAATCCTTTTTTTTTAGCACTTATAGGATCTGATTTTAACAACACTAATCATTCATGGATAATGATTTGATTAAAATCAGACAGCTTTAATGAAATATCTGCTCCGAGATGAAACTTTGGTCTCTGTGGCTGCATCAGGCTCCATAAATGTAAGGGAACAAAAATATTTAAAAAACTATATAAAATCCAAACAATTAGAAACAGGGAGATGTGTCTAATCGCCCGTCAGTCATTTCGAAGTTTAGACAGCATGTGTGGGTGTGGTTTGGGGGCGTGGCTTCAGACGGGTAGCTGTATTTGTGTAAAGACTCAAGAACTACTTTCTTTGGCTAGCTTCTCTGACCACACCCATAACTCAACACCTAGACTGTACAGAATGAGAACATTACTACATTAGTGCTGTATTACTGGCAGTTTCTAGCTGTAATGTCCACCTTAAAAATCCACCTTAAAGCTAAGTTTCTGTGATCATTTTAATAAATAGCTAGATACACACACAGGCCATACGCTAGCTAATTAAGTGTGTGTGTGTGTGTGTGTGTGTGTGTGTTGTCTCCTGTCTGGATCTTATGTCTTGTGAGTGGAGAAAAGTTTTACTGAGACATCTGATGATCTATCTATCTTTTGTATATGATTATATAACGTTTGTCTGTCTCTGCTGTGTGTCCCATTGTCTGCATAAATGTGTAATTTGGACAATAATCATTTTTAACAACTTCATGTTGCATTGTTCAAGTGTCCCTGTGTGTGCAGTGTGTACGATATGTACAGCGTGTGTACCGTGTGTGTATAGTGTGTAGTGTGCTTACAGTGTGCATAAGTTGTGTTTTAGTGTGTGTAAAGTGTATGCAGTGTGTTCCAGAGTATACAGTGTGTGTAAAATGTGTTTAGTGTGTGTTCAGTGTGGGTAAAGTGTATACAGTATGTTCCAGTGTGTGCAGTGAGTGTACAGTGTGTACGTGGAGTTCAGTACAGTGTGTACATTATGTTCAGTGTGTGTAAAGTGT
>CM074917.1:3159984-3171359 GCA_037576815.1 Pangasius larnaudii
AATTGTTACTGATCTTAAATTATAGGTGTTAGTATTTTATGAATAGCTGTAAATATAGCTCTAAAATGTTGATGTGATGATTGATATTGATATTGATATGATTGATATTGATATTGATATGATTGATATTGATAAGATTGATATTGATATGATTGATATTGATATTGATATGATTAATATTGATATGATTGATATTGATATTGATATGATTGATATTGATATGATTGATATTGATATGATTGATATTGATATTGATATGATTGATACTGATATGATTCGTGTGGCTCGGTACATGTGGCTCAGCAACACAGGACTAGCCTTATCCCGTCCAATTTCATGTGTCTTTTCTATCAACATACACCTCAAAATTAAAATAAAAGATTTTTGAAATAATGCCAGGCATCTGATGTTTATATGCATGTGGTGCTGCCGGGAGACATGAGACACAGCCGTGCATGATAGCCGTGCCCAAGTAATACTTTAATATTTAGTGAAAATAAAGAGGACCAAACGTTCATTTAATGGCTCCCACGCACATCCGAGTAGGCCAATATTGTAATCTTTAGTGAAAATACACAGGAGATTTTTTTTTTTGTTTAATCTCACTCCTGCCTGCACCGGAAGGAATTCAGAATCGTAATCTTGAGTGTTTTAAGTCACCAAGTACAGGGTGAACAAGGAATTCCTTTAGGATACACAGGACAGCAAAGTAACCAAAGAATACAATACAATGCAACAGCACAACAAAACATATCTGTAATTCTGCCCAGTCCTGCTCCTGCTGAAAGTTTGACCAGTCCCCTCCACTCTTGCACTTAATATTTTGCCTGCTTGCAATATTTTCTAATGAATATAATAATTGGCTATAGTTTGTAAAATATAAACTATTGGGAAATTACGCCATTTGACCAGGATAAAGCAGTTACCGCAAATGAATGAACTAAACTGGTAAAAGCAGCTCACATGCATGCAATGTGCTCCTTGGCGGTGAAAATAGCCACACAGTAGAGGAATACAGATAAGTTGCCATGCCGACCCATGCCAAACTGTCTGGTGGAAAAAACGCTGTAGGTGTGAGTAACACTGTTAGTAATATTGACACGTTATTAAAGATAGTATTCTGTACTCACCAAGTGCTTTATTAGGAACACCTTTACACCTATACATTCATGCAATTATCTAATCAGCCATATAGGGGCCAGCAGCTTCAGGTAATGTTCACGTCAACCATCAGAATGGAGAAAAATGTGATCTCAGTGATTTTGACTGTAGCATGATTGTTGGTGCCAGATGGGCTGGTTTGAGTATTTCTATAACTGCTCTTTAATAACTGATCTTTAACTGGGATTATCATGCACAACTGTCTCTAGAGTTTACTCAGAATAGAGCAATAAAGAAAAAACATCCAGTTGTGGCAGTTCTGCAGATGGAAACGCCTCCAGACTGGTTTGAGCTGACAGAAAGGCTACAGTAACTCACATAACCACTCTGTACAAATGTGGTAAGCAGAAAAGCATCTCAGAATGCATAACACTTCAAACCCTGAGGCAGATGAGCTACAACAGCAGAAGACCACGTCGGGTTCCACTTCTGTCAGCCAAGAACAGAAAGCTGAGGCTGCAGTGGCCACAGACTCACCAAGACTGGACAGCTGAAGACCGGAAAAATGTAGCCGGGTTTGATGAATCACAATTTATGCTGAGTCACACTGATGGTAGAATTTGGCGGCAACAACATGAATCCATGGACCCAACCTGCCTTGTGTCAACAGTCCAGACTGGTGGAGGTGGTGTAATGGTGTGCGGAATGTTTTCTTGGCACACTTTGGGCCCTTTAATACCAATTAATCATCACGTGAATGCCGCAGCCTATTTGAGTATTGTTGCTGACCCTGTGCATCCCTTCATAGCCACAATTTAGCCATCTCCTAATGGCACCATGTCACAAAGAAAAAGTCATCTCAAACCGGTTTCAAGAAAATGAGTTCAGTGTTCTTCAGAGTCCTTCCCAGTCACTGGATCTGAATCCAGTAGAACCCTTTGGGATGCGGTAGAACGGGAGATTTGCCTCATGAACGTGCTCCTGAAAAATCTGCAGGAATTGCGTGATGCAATCATGTCAACATTGAGCAGAACCTAAAAGGAATGTTTCCAACATCTTGTGGAATCCATGCCACGGAGAATTGAGGCTGTTCTGAGAGCAAAGGGAGGCCCGACCCAGTTGTAATACAGTGTTCCTAATAAAGTGTCTGATGCATATAATAAATGTATATCTATACGAGTTGTAGAGGAAAAACAGCCCTCCATGAGAACGTCAATGAGAAAGCACACACCACTAAGTTCCCTGACCACTCACTCACGTGAACACTCGTACAAAACAATTAGATATGAAAGCGAACTAGAAGCGAAAGCCAAAGAAAATACTTTTCTCCACATACAGTTTTTTCTTAAGCATGTTATAACATGTGTGAGGTTATTTTGTGAGGTACCATTAAAAATCACCTAATATCTCAGAAGTTTAACACGACAGTAAATATTTTCACAGACTGTTAGCAAAAAGAATTAAGATTATTAATTCATCACAGCTTTGCGACACGTACTATGCAGTTTTTCAGGGATTAAGCAGAACAATTTTGATGACAGCGTCCATGCATTTACTCATGTTGAAGCATTCCAGGATTGGCCTGAACAGTCATTATAAAAAAAATGAGAATTCTTTTGCATATTTAAAAGTTATTTGGGCTTTTTGTTTTGTTTGCATTCTTTATTATGCTTGTATGCATTTATGTCGATGTCGTACATCACCAAGAACGTGAACCAGACTGTGAAAAATGTGTTAAATAATCTGTTGTAATGTTATAATAAATTATAAATTGTAATAAATTATACAATCTGTCTGTTATTTTTTTTTTAAATCACATTATAATCTCATCTTCATGAACTGGATCCCAGAGGGCAGTATGGGGATCCAAAGAAAAATGATTCATGCTGCTACGGTCAGGGTAGCAGCCTTGAATCTCTGGGTAATCAAGAACTCAGCCAAAATTTGGGTTGAAAAAAAAAAATACAAAGTCGCTCTTTGTTAGTAAATCAAGTGTGGGCCATCAGCACAAGTACAATTACCAGAAGGGACCTGGGAAATGATTGAAAAATACAGGTTTTATGAGAACTCTTGCAGCTTGTATCAGAGATTATATGTACTTTGAAAGTATTTAAAGCAGCAAAAGTATGCACATCCAGAATTACATTAATCATACAAGCTGCACAGAGCTCAAATGAATAAAAAAAGAAGATATAATACTCACACTGGAACTTTCCCACTTCAATAATGTTGTAATCCCCCAAAATGTTGTAATGTAATGACAGCTAAACACCCAGCAGTCAGGAAGAAAGTATGATTTTAATGGGACATTTCCAGTAAGCAGACTGTAACTTTTTTATTGTTTTGAAGATTTTCATGTGACAAACAACGCATTTGTCCAGGCCTCCAGGAAGGTAGTACTGTCCTTCATCTTACCATCATGAGGCAAAAATAATAATTTATTTATTTATTTATTTATTTATTTTTAAATGTAGGGTGACAAAGGCTTGGGGTTGCAGAAAATTCATAATGTCCATTCAGGGTCGTGTACCTATAAGGTTTGGGAACCCCTACCATAGTATGATCCTGGTACCACCCTAGCAACCACCTGGAACACAACAGCAACCACCTAGCAACACATTAGCAACCAGCAACAGAGCAATCTAATAATCTTCACCCATTATTATTATTATTTTTTCTATTTTCAACTTTGTTTCAGCTCTATGTACGCACTGTGTATTGCCTTCAGGAAATGCAAATAGTGATCTTAGGCATATGTGCAGCAGTTCGGCCGTGGAAACCCGTTTCATGAAGCTCCCAATGCACTGTGCTGATGTCGTGAGTGATGCAACAGGGGATAGGTGGTTTTTTTAACATGCTATTTTTATATATCTTAAGTACTCGGTGGCCCCACTCTGAGTTTGTGTGGTCTACCGCTTTGTGGTGTAGATTCTTCCATTTTTTAAAAAAAATAGCTGGGGCACTAGCAGGGCAGAAGTTTCATGCACCTGCTTATATGCACCTGGTAGCAATGGTTGTGACTGAAACTCTTGAACTCAATCATTACTTGCAAGTAATGCAGAAGTTGTGGTGTGAAAGAATAACTAATAAACCACTGAAGACACAAGATCCCAGGGTCAGTATAAGATGTGCAACCTGCTGATGAGGAAGAGAGGCAATTCATGGACTCTTGCATCACAAGGTGTGGTGGAAATTCACCTTAAGACAGAGAGAGAGAATAAGACGCTTTTCTTCCTCAAATGTTTCCTTTATTGCAATAGTCATGACCAGGGAGACTGACCGCACTTACCTCAGGTGATCTCCAAGAACGGACTGTCTAACCAACTCATATATATGACATGTGATATGTTGTTCCACTCTTTTGGTTACATTCAAGCAAAGAACTGTGTCCATTGGCTACATCTAACATACCATATCTTCTCTGCCCAGCAGCAGGACATGTTTTTCTCAGGATGTGTGTGCGGGAGTTAGAAGATTGCCAGTGATACATGATTTGTGGTTAATCAAAGCAGGAACTTTTGCTCTATATCTAAGGACAGAGGAAAGTACCTTGGGTGCAACCCAAAGACAAAACAGACAAAGGCCAAGTGCTTGTTCTTTTCACGGTACTTTAACGTGCTATATACAATGTAAGCATACTCAGGCATTTACACTATGTGCTCAATCCCATGCAACCCATGGAAACCACAGTCAGTATGGTGTTCTGTTTGGTTAGTCATGGATCCTAAAAATCTGCCTGAAGTCCATAGATTACAACAATTTAAGTGAAAAAAAATAACCATAAATCTGTGACTACAGAATGATTAACAGTACATTATCTTGCTCAAAGTCTCAGCCTGAAAACAAACACTTAGTACTAGTTTCTAGCATTGACATTATGTAGACCTTTGTCTCTAATAAGTATACAGTTTATTAGTGAAATTTCAGGAGAGTGTAGCCATCATAGCAAGAGCTCTAAGTGCCAGTAAACAGCATCTACAGGAAGAATTGGTCTAGATCTCTATCTAAGTGAGGTCAGGCACTAATATGTGGCCATTAGTGCAGATCAAAGATCACTCTGGAGATCCTGGGTGTTGACACCATTAGACTTTATTCTTTCCAGAATTAAGCCAAGCAGTTATCTGCAGACAAAAGCTGCCCACTTCTTCAGAAGGGCATTCTTACATACATTTAACTGAAATCTCTTCCACATCCTGTTTTTAACAAGACACAAGGTTACCTCATATGCTTATCTTATTGTTTAAGGAAGCCTTACTCACTTAACTTTACAGCTTGTTCCTGTTTCCCACTTTAGCAGGATTCCCGTGCATATGTAAGGTCATATAGGTCCTTTTTAGGCCTCGGCTTCTGAGCATACACTGATGCATACCTGTTCCATGCACACAGTTCTAGTCACCAAGCATTTTACTGAGATACTGGGTACAATGATACATCTATAACATTTAGGATTTTGTAATGCTACAGCATAGAACGACATCCTATACAATTGTTTGCTTCCAAATTTGTGACAAACATTTGGCCATATAGTGTAGATCAAGAGCCATTCTATTTTGTATTATTGATTCTCTTACATATTTAAGATGCCTTTGTAACAGCCAAAGAATAGCTTCAGTAGTAGTATTTGATCAATCTTGCAAGACATAAGCTATGAAATACATTTTGTGAAACACCACAGAATGGGTCTCTACGTTGACCTTATTTTGTACAATTTTTATCCATGTGTGACGTAGATGACGTCCTATAGCTGGAAAAGTTATACCTAGTTGAGTCATTCACTAAAATTGCATTTGCAGCCAACAAGATGGCAGGTATTGAGATTAGAACAACATAATGTGAGGAGATACTGTTCAGATAATAACTGTCATTAAAGTTAGTGGCACGTTACTCCAGGAGAAGTGCAATGTGTGGCAGATAAAACAATCATCAGAACATTTTGTGAGAATTTTATGAGACACAGCACATGCATTATTCTACAATCTTACAATCTAACAGGGCTTTTCTTTCACCATTTGAGTGGCCTATGGATATATACATACGTGAATAATAGAACTGTAGTGAAACATTTTTCAAGCAATCAAAATGATTATACATATTTTTTATTATATACATGATTGACAGGTGTTTTTGCCCAGGTGTACCCTGTTCAATCGATTGTTTAAACAATTAATAGCTGTGAATGTCTACTCTTGGTTCGAGCCCTGGATTTCACCTGTGAAAACTGCATTTGATGTTAAAAAGGATAAACCAACTAGTAGATAAGGAAGACCAACTAGTAGATAAGCAAGCCATTTTGAAGCTGGGAAAAAAAAGAGGGAAAATCGATTATGGATTGTCCTGATAAGGAAAGAAATTACTGATGTTGACCCAGACGCTGAACAGGCCGGTCAAGGAAAACAACAGCAGTTGTTGAAAGAAACATTGTGAGTGCTGTGAAGAAAAACCCAAAAACAACAGTCAACGATATCACCAACAACCAGCACAGGGCAGGGGTGCAGGCATCACAATCCACCATTCAAAGAAGACTTTGAGAGCAGAAATATAGTTGCCATACCACAAGATGGTACACAACAATGGACTTACTCTCCTCAGGCAGCAATGACAACAATGAAGAACAAACTTCATTGTTGTTAACAAACTGGATGAACTTACAGCCGGGATACAGTTCCAGTGAGACTTCAGGGACTGCAAAGCTCTTTGTCTTACCAAGACATGGTTCACGCCAACCATTCTGGGCCACACTGTACAGGTGCCTGGGTTCTCCCTTCACCACATGGACAGGACAGAGAACACAGGGAAAATCCAGGGTGGTGGAGTATGTGTTATGATCAACAACAAATGGTGCAGTGCAGGGGGCACCCATCGTCTTTTGGAATTATGCACACCAGACCTGGAATACCTAGCCGTCCCTTTTATTTACCCTGAGGATTCACCTCCACCATCATCATAACTGTTTATATTCACACTCAGGCCCACACAGACACTGCTTTATTGACACTACACAGAGACATTGGACTGCTACAAAGATTGGATCCAGACACAGTGCTGGTGATTATGACTTTAACAAGGCTAACTTAACATAAGTTTAACATAACCTGTGGTACACGGGGAGAAAGGACACTGGATCACGGTTATACACAACACAGGCCATGCTATAATGCAATAAAAACACTGCGACTTGGTAAGTCAGACGAGGCCGCCATTTTACTGTTTCCAAAATATTAACAAAGGCTGCAGAGGGAAGGTCCGCTGATGCGGGAGGTGTGGCACTGGGCTGACTAATCACAAGCCACACTACAAGATACACTGGAGGATGCATTCTGATAGATGTTCCCGCACAGCTCTCATGACATCAGCAAGTTTACAGCAGCGGTGCTCGGTTACATAGAGTTTCCGAGACTACTCCCAAGTGCTCTGTAAAGGTTTTTCCCCATTCAGAAGCCCTGAGTATATTTATTCATGCGGAAAGCTCTGCGCACAGATGCCTACAACACAGGACTGCAGATGGCAAGATGGACAAATATAAAGCAGTTCCCTGCAACTTCAGCAAATCAACGAGAGAAGCCAAAAGGTGTCTGGTACAAACTACAAACCCAAGCTCCCCCCACCATAAACAATGGCAGTGCCTCCCTAGCCAACGACTTGAATATCTTCTATTCACGGTTTGAGGTTACCAGCACCAGCACAGACCAGAAAAACACAGGATTAATAAAAGTATTAAAATGTGTGTAATACTTTTTGAGCAATAGTGTCCTGAATACTGTGACACCAACAAAATATATGCTGAGCTATAGTGCCACCATATGGCTGATGGGGCAAATGTTTTGTGCATGTGTGTGTGTGTGTGTGTGTGTGTGTGTGTGTGTGTGTGTGTTTGCTGTCTTTGTAGTAGAAAGGAGTACTACTTAGTGACCAAGTTTTGTGTCTGTATGACTTAAGAAGATACGCATTTCAAAATGTTATGTTTTCTTCATGTATTAGTTTCTGTTGGAGAACTGCCCGTGAATTTGATGTCAGTGATAGAATTTTAAATATACAACAGTAGTTACAAGAAATGTAAAAACAAATTTCTTTTATAATTTAAACCATACAAGTTTGGTGTGATAATTGTGAAGCCTTGCTTACTGAGGTTGTTTCATATGGTCTACGATTAAGTTAAAGAAGCAGTGGCTCATGACCATAGATTTTGGTGGGACGGGACAACATTAATAGCAATGTGGACACAAAGGAAAATAAAGGCAAGAGGCTATCACACTGTACTTATACTATAGTCTGTGAGCTGCCCCTAAAGCAACAGGACCCCTCCTAGTTGAATGGCCACAAGTTCTGGGCCCAGGAAGACTGGGTCGTCCTCGGCAGGGACCCAAGCATGGTCCTCTGGACCATAGCCCTCCCAGTCAACCAAATACTGGAGCTGTTCCCCTCTCTTACAGAAATCAAGGTGGGCCACCACTGCATAGGCTGGCGCTCCGTCCACAGTGAGGGCTGGAGGTGGCATGTCACAAGGGGCAGCATCTTGCAGGGTCCTGGAACACCAGGCCTATGGAGAGAGACATGAAATGACTGGGAGATTCTGAACTGCGGAGGTAATTGAAGTCTATATGTTACTGGGTTATTCCTGAGAATGATCTTGAAAGAACCTATGAAATGTGGGGACAACTTCCTGGAAGGTAGGCCAAGGTTAAGGTCTTTTGTGGACAGCCAGACTCCCTCTCCCAGCCTGTAGTCCGGAGCTACCCTGAGGTGGCGATCAGCTTGGATCTTCTGTCATCTGAGGGCTCTCTCCAGATGTACATGAGCTGACTCCCAAACTTCTTCACTCCACAGAAATCACTCCTCTACTGCTGGTATGTCTCCCCATGCCAGGGTTCATGCAAACAAAGGGGGTTGGTACCCCAGGTAGCACTGTAAGGAAGTGAGTCTAAATGATGAGTAGACCAGAGAGTTCTGAGCGTATTGTGCCCAGGGGAGGTACCTACACCAATCATTCTGGTGGTCTGTACAGTAACTATGCAGATACCAGCTGAGATCCTGTCTCTTCACCTGGCAACTGGACTCCTGGATGGTGTCTTGAGGTTAGACTCATGCAATTGCTCCCTGACTGCTAACTGCCCCAAACACAGAAATCCCCCATGACTGCTAAATATACCCAAACCCCAGAATAAATATACCCCTCGATGCTTAATGCCCCAAACCCAAAAACATTAATACACACAGGGCCTCTAACTGCCCCACATATATAAATAAATAAATAAATACCACCATGACACTTGCTAATTGACACAAAACCCAAAAATAAATAACATCATCGTTATGAAACTTGATCCGTAGGTCCTTCTAGCAGCCCAGAAAAAATCTGCAGTGTCACTCAACCTGGCCATTGAGAGGCACTAATCTTTTTTTTTTTTTTCACACTTATAACCAAGCATATCTCATGTGAAATAAGGTGGACAGGGACTATCCTAGAAAATACTCCTGATTCACACACACTTATGCATCAGAAATGAACTTTTTGGAACATGTAACCCCACCCAATCACATGTTCTGTAATCTGATTAATATGCAAACTATTCCTAGGATTTTTGCCAAATCTTCTAAACTATGGTGTTAAATTACTCAGCAGATTCTGTACTGAAACAGCTATAACACATGTGCAACTCATGAATGCTTGTCTGCATCCAGATGGAACATGAAAGGCATATACAGGACAAGAATATAGCGGATCTTGTCCAATACGCCATCGTGCTACAGGCTTCAGTGAGGATCTCCTGAACTTTCTGGCAGCCCTCCAAAAAAATAAAAATATCCACAGGACATTGGCAGTGTTGGTTCAGGGGACGTCCCAGCAACCTATTTTTGTTAGCTGGGCTGTTGTTGATGTACTACAATTTCAGTCCAAAAATGGTGCATGAACATTTACAGTTAGTTGTAGTAGAACAGTTCCAATAGCCACTCTGGCCTGTAACTGTAAAAGTGCGGGTAAATTGCTTTTTATGTGCTTCAAACAAAATACACGCTTTCGTGGAGGCGTCCATGTTTTTCCCTACTTACCACGTCGAATGTGCCGAGGTGGGAAATGACGTTATTACAACTTGCAAATTACCATTTACAAGCCACCACGTTCACAGTGTGCGCAGCCATGTTGCTTTGACGTCACTCCCCGGAAATGAATGGTGGGAAGGAACTGGTAAATGACAAGACTACTCCAAGCTGACGAGTTGAAATTTCAAGTTATGGGGGCGTTTTCTTTAGGTTTTACTGGTTGGAGGTGGGGAATTACAAGTTGCTACCTCGAGTCGAACGCAGCAGTAGGCGCCTGTGTAAGGCCGTATCCCAAACGACTTCCTTGTTTAAGTGCACTGCAAAATGTACAAAGTAATGGGGTCTGTGTCCTATCTAGTGCACTATTGATGTAAGGGAAGGGTTTGGGAAGGGTCAGCCTTGTAAACGTCACCGCTGGTTCCAGCTAATTCAGCTAACACGTGAATTTGGGTACCGATTTTTGACTCCAGATTACATTTGACATTTTGCTGTGACACATTATTACTTACTTTTGGTTAAATGAGGAAACGCTGTTGGAGTTTGCAGCCTTAAGAGACGCTTTTTATCGACCGCTTGCTTGTACTACAGTGTAATAGCAAAGGCAGAGGCAAGTCTCCACGCTAGCTAAGTTGAGTTGGACAGCATCGCACAGGCCATGGAGAACTCTGAAGAAGATACTGTGCAGCTTCATGGAGACGAGGAAATCATCGAAGTGATTGACCTGAATGACACAGAACACACAACCACAGGTTGGTGTACTTTCACTACTTTTATGTATGAACTAGCCAGATGCTGTGGGGTCAGTTCACTCTTCAGTTAGGGAGTGTGTTAGGAGCAAGGTGGCTGGTTAGATGTGTAGAACTTGATGTAATGCATTGCTGTGTTAAAGTTAACCTTTGCCCTTGTAACACTATTTTTGAAGCAAGCTAACTTAGAGTGGTTTTGTGACTTTTGTTTGTGTGTGTGTTTGTTTAGATGATCTTGCAGAGGAGTTGGAAGATGTGGATTTTGCAGAAGCTGAAGGAACTGCAGATGATGAAGGTTGGGAGACAGAGGATGAGATGGAGGCAGACCAGGATGACAGCGAGATCACGTTCAGCACACACACCGGTGACATTATCTACACATAATCTACCTCTTTTCGGTTTACTGGTTGATGTCATGTATGTACTTGTACATGACAAACCTGTATGTAATGCATAGTGAGGTGTTATTTATGTAACATGCAGTTTTTG
>CM074917.1:3171459-3185114 GCA_037576815.1 Pangasius larnaudii
TATATATATATATATATATATATATATATATATATATATATATATATATGGTTTTTTAATTACTGCAATATTTAAGGAAGTTAAAACAACCAGAGCTGTAATGAAGTAAGGATAGTTTCACGATGCTGTGATTCAAATTTGGTGCTGATTGGACAAACTTTGTAGTAGAAGAAGAGAAACAAATAATAAAAAATGGTGGGAAATCCAATATGGCAGAAATTAACATAATGGTGTCTATTGAACTCTGGTTGACCCAAAGAATCAGAGGAAAGTGGAACCACATTTCTACAACATTCCATTACTGAGTTATTACTGTAAACATTTCCAAATTTGCCCTATTGGTGGGCTTAAGCGGTGTACACCGAAAAAGCTGTGAAGGTGGCTGAAACTGTCCTCTATCACTGTATCAACTATATCTCCACTCTCTCACCACCACTCTTCCCCAACTCCCCCAAGATCAGACATCTTTTCCCACCATGTTGTCTACACCAATTCTCCCCTGCTCATCTCACAAACGTTCACCTCCCCTCATCCCACAGCCAACTTCAGCAGACTCACACCTCTACCTTTCCCAATTACCCCCCTTCACCCAACAGCCATCCTCAAGGGAATCACAACTCCCACCCCCACCTATCTGTTACTACTGGCCAGGTGAAGAGACAGTTGGAGAAGCTGAAACTTGGGAAAGTTGCAGGGCTTGATGGAATCAGTCTCAGGGTACTGAATGTTTGCACCAACCAACTGTGTGGGATCCTCCAGCACCTCTTCAACGTGAACCTTCAACAGGAGAAGGTGCCAGAGTTGTGGAACATCCTGCCTGGTCCCTGTTCCGAAGAAGACAACTCCCTTTCTCTAAATAATTATAGACCCTCACATCACATGTAATGAAGGTCCTGTAGAGACTGAGATGGTGATGTTCCGTCTCAGACCTCAGGTCAGCTCTTTTCTGGATCCCCTGCAGTTTCACTACTAGCCACAAGTAGGTGTTGATGATGCAGTCGCAGTCATATGTCTACTGCAGAAGGCCCACTCCCATCTGGACTACAACACCACAGTGAGAATCACTTTCTTTGATTCCTTGAGCGCATTTAACACCATCCAACCTCTTCTGCTGAGAGAGAAGATGAGAAGAATGCAGTTGATCATGTCCATGATCTCCTGGGTCACTGACTACCTGTTGGCCAGACCCCAGGTTGTGCAGCTGGGAAACTTCCTGAGCACCTGCTGAGTAGCACTGGAGCACCACAGGGAACTGTGCTCTCCTCTTCCTCTTCAAACTCTACACCGCTGACTTTCAGTACAGGTTGGATCTCTGCCACATTCAGAAATTTTCTGATGACTCTGATGTGGTGGTCGGGTGCATCAGGGATGGACAGAAAGAGGAGTATAGAGACCTGGTCAACAACTTTGTGGAGTGGTGTGGGAAGAACCATCTGCTCCTCAATGTGGAAAAGACCAAGGAGATGGTGAAGAGGACCACAACCAGCCCTATTACCATCATGGGTCAGGACTTTGAGCTGGTTGACACCTACCGATACCTTGGTGTCCACGTTGAGGCTGTGTACAGGAAAGGGATGAGCAGACTCTACTTACTGGGGAAGCTCAGGTCCTTTAATGTTTGTAGCAAGATCTTCTACCAGTCTGTGGTATCCAGTGCAGTCTTCTTTGCAGCAGTACACTGCTGACAATGTTTGAACTGCATAGAATTGAAGGAGAATGTACTTTCTTTTCCCCATGACTATACCTTCACAGCAATTTTGGTGTACAACACCCAAGCTCTCTAGCACCACCAATTTGGAAATATGTTTACAGTAATAACTCTGCAACCCAATATTGTAGAAACACGATTCCCCTCTTCTTAGATTCTTTCAGTCAAGCAGACTTCAGTGGACATTGTTAATTTTCACATAATCTCGGCAATGATGTGACATATTTTGTCCAAACTTTGAGATCACTGGACTACAATCAATTATAGCACTCTAGGTGGTGCTATAATTCACAGATATGTAAAATTGCTCATAACATTTAAACCACTTA
This sequence comes from Pangasius larnaudii, assembly GCA_037576815.1. Taxonomy (NCBI): domain Eukaryota; kingdom Metazoa; phylum Chordata; class Actinopteri; order Siluriformes; family Pangasiidae; genus Pangasius; species Pangasius larnaudii. The sequence goes on from CM074917.1 coordinate 3,173,497, forward strand.
AAATTAAGACAAGATTCTTGTTTCTGTTGATTCCCTTGAAGGTTTTTTATATATATATATATATATATATATATATATATATATATATATATATATATATATATATTGTAAATTATTATTATTATTATTATTATTATTATTATTATTATTATTATTATTATTATTATTATTTTTAAATAAATAATTACTCATTGCTTTGGAATATTATTCTGAATTTTGTAATAAATGTATTTATTTATTTTTTTTAACTACGATGTCCAAAAGATCCCAATCAAATTATCAAATTTCCACAAACAGATGTTACTGCTTGGTCTCTCACAGATACTACATCTGGAATAATAAACATATTCTCTACAAAAAAAAGTCATTATTCTTCAAACTGAGAATATTCTTCAAAATTTTGTGAAAAGTTATGAAGAGAAGTATTTTATAATTAATCTGATCTTGTTACTTGATAAATACATGTTCAGAAAAATGACTTTAAAACAAAAAAAAAAAAAAAAAAAAACAAGCTCCGACATCCGAGTGGGAATTAGGTGTTGAAGAGCAGTTCAAACGGATATTTCCCACTGGGAAGTCAGAAACTTCTCAGTTCCCACTTGGTCATGAGCACAGAGTAAGAAGAATCAAGAAATAACGACATGATTTAAGGTTTTTAAGCAGTGTTTTGAGTTTCGGTTTATATTTGCGACCAGACGACGGCGGTACTGCGCTAAGGACACGCGAAAATGCCGTCATATGACGTAATACATGTGCGCCAACTGTTTAGAGTTTTGCATGATTGTAAAGGCAGCCGCCTATAAAACAAGTTCGGTGCTTTGCTGTACGAGTTACACATAATTATGGATGAAGAATACTATAGCGGTGTTGGAGAGTGGGATGGGCACGAAGCTAATGTGGTTAGTAGATCTACGTATTATAAAGCTGTAGCTAGATTTTTATTTGTTATAACTCTTGTTATTTTAACAGCTGCAAATTAGCTCTCAGGTTGCAGTGTAAAATCATATGTGAAATAGGGACGCTTTAAGCAAAAATGGAACAGGAAGGTTTTTTTTATTTCGTGTAAATTTTATATAATTGAAGGTGTTGTTTAGTGTCAGCTTCAGTTGTTAGCATACTGTTCCTTTCTGTAGGAAGAAGACGGCTACGCGGATACAGAGGCAGATGATAAAGTACAGGAGGAATGCTTGCAGAAGTTCTCCAGTAGGGACTACATCATGGAGCCCACAGTGTTTAACACGCTGAAAACGTGAGTACTGTGTACCGCAAAAAAAAAGAAGAAGAAAAAACAGACGCGCTTCTTGGAACCGCAGTTAATCTACGTGCGCGGCTTTTAGACACTTTACGCCAGAGCACAAAGCGAGTGTCATCGAGCTCCTGCACCAAAGCTACTTAACTTTCTCCAAACTTTCTCTTTATTTATATATAAAGCATTTAGCCAAATAAAAATAAATTTACTAAAAACAGAATTTGAGAAATTTTATTATTATTATTATTATTATTATTATTATTATTATTATTATTATTATTATTAATCAAACCATAAATATATATGTATGGATGGTTCTTTTTTCAGAGGAAGACTCTGACACCAAAATATTATTATTATTATTATTATTATTATTATTATTATTATTATTACATTTCAAATCTCAAACCCACTCACATCAGGTCACAGTGATCTACTGTGCTTAAAATAGAAATGAATTAGTTTTACTGTAGAATTTCAAATTAATTGCAGTTCAGAGTCACAGGATCAGTCAGTATGATTGAACCAGTAGGTTATTTTAATGCATTATAAAAGGGGCGTCGCAATAAAACCCACTTATATCAGTTCATAGTGACCTTCTCTATGCTCACAATAAAGATCAGATAATTTTACTGTATCCTTTTTAAGTAATTGCAATCCAAAGTCACATGATCTGTCAACGTAGTTGTGCCAGGAAGCACTTTTTAATCTGATATAAAATGGACAAATTTGTCGATACAAACCCACTTCTATCAGGTCGCAGTGATCTCCTCTGTGCTCCTAATGAAAATGAAATAATTTTACTGTAGAATTTGAAAGTAATTGAAACAGTAGGCTATTTTAATGCATTATGAAAGGCACATTTCAAAGTGGTAGATGATAAAACTCACTCGGATCAGTTCACAGTCCGGTACTCTGTGTTGTTGTTCTTCTTCTTTCGGCTGCTCCCGTTAGCCACATGTTAGCATATTTATAGCATAAAACATGAGTTTAATCTACTACAGAATGCTAATTTCTAATGGACAGACCATCATACCAAAAGATCTTGTTTATTTGGCTAAGCTAAAAGAGGGGTGGGGGGTGATGGGGCAGAAATCCCTGTCCGTATGAGTGGTGTTAGGGCTGTAAGAAACAATATGCCATGATTCATAGGAATAGGTTGAGTGAATTTAGCGTAGCCCATCCACCTACCTGTATGTTTTTGGACAGTGGGAGAAAACTGGATAACCCTAAAGAAACCCAAATGCGCTCATGTGGAACACAGAGAAGAAATAACCCGAGCTCAGGATCAAACCCAGGACCCTAACACTGTCAGGCGCTTCCCACTAAACCACTGCGGATCCCCTATTAGAGCATAATGGCTTTTTTCCTTCTTAAACAAATAACATTTTACAGTATTGACTATTACGCAATACTTAATTCATAGCACGCAAAACGTTCATACTTAAGTAACGAATGAGAAATGCGTGATAGATGATACTAATGAAATATTGAATAATTGTTAAATTGTTCGAATTTGAGATGCGATTCAGCGATATTCTGTTGCTGATTGTAATTATCTATTTTCTCAAAATCTTTGGTTATTATAGTCTATCAATATGAAATGATTATTTATATTATTAGATTAAACTTGGTCTTGGTTCAGTTCGGTAGATATTTTCAATTTAATGGAGAAATAAAAGTTCTACAGTAAAGTTAATACATTTTTTAGCTCAGGGCAAACTGATGGGTTTAATCATCTACTAGTTTAAATTATCCATTTTATAATGGATTAAAATAACATTCTGGCTCTATTGTATTGTATAGATCATGTGATTTCGAATTGCAAGTACTACCAAATACTACAGTAAGTGTGTATATATATTTTTTATAATAGCATAGAGTATAGCTATAGAGTGTTTATTTATATATATATATATATATATATATGAGAGAGAAAGAGAAGCTCACTGTGATCTGCGTGGGGTTTGATCATTTACCAATTTGAAATATCCATTTCATAATGATAATTCATAAGATCATGTGATTTTGATTTGCAATTACTTTCAAATTCTACAGTAAACTTATTTCTTTTTTTTTAGTGTGAACACAGAATAGAGAACCTGAAGTAAAATATTAATATTTTGGTGTCAGAGACATGTTCCTCTGTGACATTAACCACCTGCACTTAAAAATTATTTGTAGTATGTAATATTAATAATAATAATAATGATGATGTAGATTATTAAAATATTAGTAGTAAGTAATAATAGTATCTCATTAAACTTGATTGTCCATTTTTTTAAAAAAAATGTAAAATATTATTAAAACATTTAGTCTGTATACTCATAAATACCCCACACCCCTAAAATGTAGTTGAGGCTGGATTAAGCGTTTCAGGAAGAGCGTCTGGCTTGACTGCAGTGACAAATCATGCATGTGAATTTACACTAAGATATTATTTACGTTTTGTCCTTTACAACTCGCACATGTAGTTTGTCCGTGTGTCTCTTGGCGCTCCAGCTATTTCCAGGCAGGTGGTTCTCCTGAGCACGTTATTCAGCTCCTTTCGGAGAATTATTCTGCTGTGGCCCAGACAGTGAACCTGCTGGCTGAGTGGCTCATTCAGATGGGTAAGACTCAACCAAGATTACTGACAAGATCATAATTGTACAATAAGTGGTGTTTGCATTGATTGAAACGCTGCACAAGCACGATCCCACATCGTCACTCATTCATACAGACGCTGCGAAGGCTCACGCCACATTCTTCTCGTGCTTGCGACGTAATAAAAACAGTAAGACTCTATACCTGGGCAGGAAAAGATAGTGTTCACTGCTGTTTCTTTAAAGGTTTTACTGTGTTGAGTAATTTGAAGCTGTAAAATGTTCATCAAAATCGGCATTCTTTTAAACAAAAGGGAATCACGCACACCACCGGGAATCTCCTCCTTCTCCCTGTGGTCAGTCTCTTATCTTTTAAATGTCATCGAACTCTTGCTTACTCACATCGTCTCTCAGTCAGTGACTTCCGTTTATGTCGAGGAAAAATAAGATCCAAACTCCATGGCATTATTCTCATTAACATTATTACGCTTTGGAACTTATTTTGTCATCGGAAATCTTTTTTAAAGTGTCTTTCGCCGACCATCCACCACGTCCAACTCTTTTTAAAGTCCTCACCGTATTTCTGTCTCCTGTCGTTCTCTGGGTTTCACAGACCAGGACGCAGGGCCGCATATCTCCTGTGGTTATTAATTCAATAATTCATTCATTCATTCATTTTTCAAAATAACTCAACTCGAGTGTGCAACTCTTTCCCACACACACACACACACACACACACACACACACACACACACACACACACACACACACACACACACTCCCGTCCTCTCTCACACAAATGCAGCTCTTGTTTGTCTGTCCCTATTTAGAATACGTTCATATTTAATATTTAATTAGTGTTTATTCTTTTCTATTTCAATAAATGCTATATTACTGAACAGCTTTTTTGCCTGGTTGTGGTTATTTCTTTGATATTGCAAGAAGTCGGAACTAAGCCTTCAGAAACCAAGTCTTCGATTATTGTTGTTCTCAATTAAAATTGAGGTTTTGATCATTTTGAAAATTAATTTTTAATTTAATGAGTCTGATCACTTTGAGACTGATTGAGTTAAATTTACAGTGACGCACCTATACTCATGGCGTGTACCTTGAATTTCCAGTGCTTCCTATATAAACAGTACCATTTCCCCTACACGCGTGTCTAGGTGTGGAGCCAGCTCAGGTGCAGGAACGAGTAGAGAACCATCTGAAGAGCCTCCTCATCAAACACTTTGACCCACAAAAAGCTGACTCTATTTTCACAGTAGAGGGAGAGGTAACGCCTTGCTTTATGATTTATTGTTACATCATCATGATTAAATGTTGCCGGGTAAACGACTGCTCCTGCACTTCTAGCATTTCATTTGAATACCAGTGGTTTTTATTTTTTATATGTGTTTGGTGTTCTTGATTTAGATTTTCAATGTGTGACCTCTTCTTTTCCAGACACCAGCATGGCTAGAGCAGATGATTGCTCACACTACATGGAGAGATCTCTTTTACAAACTAGCTGAAGCTCATCCAGACTGCCTGATGCTCAACTTCACAGTCAAGGTGACACCAAACTCTTTTTGTGAGAATTTGTATAGAGTGGAATCAGTTTCCCTGTATAAGGATTATACAGAAGTAATACAACTATTATTTATAAACGTAGGCGTTCTTTCAACTATATGGTTAAGATTTAGTTAGTTTTTTTTATGCTTTAGCAAAGTTACCGTTATCGTAAGTGATTCTGTCCTTTCTGCTTTGTATGTTCATTGCCCTTGCTGATGGTCAGCTGATCTCAGATGCAGGATACCAAGGGGAGATCACAAGCGTGTCTACAGCCTGTCAGCAGCTGGAAGTTTTCTCCCGAGTTTTACGTACCTCGCTCTCCACACTGCTTGATGGGGGAGAACAAAACCTAGAGAAAAACCTACCCGAGTTTGCTGTGAGTCTCGGAAAAAGCATTACATGGTACTGTTAAAGTACCACTTCTGTAAAAACCATGACTACACTAGACAACAGAATACATTTTGTTCCTGTCGGTCTGTATTTCACATCAAGGCAGTTATGAGAATCACTTTCAGTGCACCCAATTTTTAAGTGAGCAAAAGTATTGGAACAGATAGTCTTAAAGTAAATAATACTTAATATTTGTTTGCATATCGCTTGCTTGCAGTAACTGCGTCAAGCCTGCAGCCCACTGACATCACGGAATTGTTGCGTTTTCTTTTCTGATGCTTTTTCAGGCTTGTACCGCAGCTTCTTTCAGTTGTTGTCTGCTTTGGGGTCATGACTGCTTTGCATTTTGTGGCATGGCCTCTACATTTCTGCTGTCAGATCCTTCTTTGAACGCTGGATTGTGAAATCTTTACTCGTGCCCTGCGGAGGTTGTTGGTGATGTCACTGACTGTTGTTTCTGGGTTTTCCTTCACAGCTCTTACAATGTTTCTGTCATCAACTGCTGTTGTCTTTGCCTGACCTTCTAGGACATTTCCAAATTGTTGTATTTTCTCTGCCCAATGCTTGTGCAGTTGCTCTGATTGATTTTTCCCTCTTTTCTCAGCTTCAAAATGGCTTGCTTTTCTGCCGTAGATAGCTGTTTTTTTTTCATGTTGGTTTATCCTTTTTAACAACAAATGCAGTCTTCACAGGTGAAACCCAGGGCTCAGACCAAGAGTAGACATTCACAGCTGTTAATTATTTAAACAATCAGTCTAACAGGGCAACACGTGGGCAAGAAGAAACACCTGTCAGTCACACGTTCCAATATTTCTGATCACTTGAAAAATGAGTGGGTTCAAATAAAAGATGTTAGGTTTTAAGTTGATTCATGCATGTAGACGTAGGAAATGAAAGCTGAAGGTCTAATCTGTCGTCTCATATTCTCACATCTTTCGATCTCGAACACAAATGTCTTCAGTGTATAGCCAAAAAAAAAAAAAAAAAGAAAGAAAAATTGGACTTGCCGTTCCATAACTTTTGGAGGGGACTGTATACTTATCTCATAGAAACTCTGAGAATTTATACTAGAGAGAAATTTAAGTTCAAGGCATAATGTTTTACGATTACAAAATTGAAGATATCTATTGTAAGCCATTTAAAAAAAAAAAAAAAAAAAAAAGTTTTACATTACTGTAAAAGGCTAAACATGTCCATTATAGGCAACTCTTCAGTAAGAAAGTGACCTAGCTATTTAGCAATAGATAGCAAGTTTCCTTATGTAGATTTTAGGTGCACTACATAGGTTTGTTTTAAGCAGTATAAATTAGGCATGGTAAGTAAATAAAGCAAGCTAAGCCTGTTAAATTCATAATTAGCAAGCAACTTCACTGATATGATGCTCAGATGAGGGCAAGGCGGAGCTTCTTGGATCAGTTATCCCTCCTAATTGCCTGTAACCACAACCATCTTCTGGAAAGGTATCAGTTTCCATAGTATGTGGTAAAAACGAATGTGTTTATTAACACTTTTTTTAAATTCTGACACCCAACAGCACAACATTGCATTTTAGGGAAAAAAAGATTCTCCAGACTTCAGATTCTGGCTTTTAAAAATCATTATAGACTCTTGCTGTGTTTCTTCAGGAAGTCCCACTCAGAGATCTACAGGATGTAGAATAAGACAAATTTCTTTTGCTTAAATTTCTGGGTTGCCTGATGGCTTTGTACTTGAGTAGTTGAGTCTATGTACCATTTTCTACGTCTTTGTCAAAGCTACTGCGTTAATTGCATGTATGTTGTGTGTGTTGAGCAGAAGATGGTGTGTCACGGTGAGCACACATACCTTTTTGCTCAGGCCATGATGTCCATCCTGGCACAGGAGGAGCAGGGTGGATCGGTTGTGCGTCGCATTGGGCAGGAAGTGCAGAAGTTTGCCCTTCAGAGGTGCAGTAAGATATTAATAAACAATTGGGCCATAATCACTATTTATGGAATCCACTTTTAAGGGAAAAAAATTAATAACATTATAGGCTTCTAGCATATTTTAAATACAGGATGATTCGAAGAAACGTTCACACACTTGACCCTACAACATGTTTCCACAACAACTGTAGCAGTATAATAGGAGATTAGGTTATTAATCCTGATACACCAAAAGAGTAAAAATTCAGTCCTAAGGTTTTTTAGGTCTGTCTCGACAAGTTTGGTTTAAAACTACTTAGCAGTAGTTTGTGCGTGAACCTCAGTAATTATCAGCACACCGCCACACGTCAATTCATTATAATTTCCTCAAACAGCTTTAACTCAACAAGAAACAATTAAAAACTGATTTGAAAACAGCAAGAGCATTTTCAATACAGCAGAAATAAGGCACATATTCAGGCAATGCTTAGGTATCTGTTTTTAGTAAACTCAGCATTTGTGAAAGTACAGTTGACCGTTGACTGTGTGTTCTGTTCGGAGTCTTAGCAGCATATAGTGAACAAAAACTGTACACTTCAATGTACGTTGTTCCTTCAGCTGCTCCCGTTAGGGGTCGCCACAGCTTATCATTGGTCCGCATACTTGATTTGGCACAGTTTTTATGCCGGATGCTCTTCCTGACGCAGCGCTCCCCATTTTTATTTGGGCTTGGGACCAACACAGGGAGTGCACTGTCATGTGCAGCCGCAGTGGCTGGGGTTGGTTCCCTGGCCAGGAATCCGGGCCGCGGCGATGAGAGCGCCGTGGCCTAACCACTAGTCCTCCAAGGGCCATAATATAACTAACGTAAACACGGTTAATTAAATAAGCTGTACCACTGCCCACACTACCCCACTGCTACGCTCCCTTCACTGGCTTCCTGTAGCTGCCCTGTTGGTACTCTTAGTCTCTGACCTAGTGAACTAGCATGAGGACATGTTTTTGATAGAGACTTCAGAGCACACTCTGGATAAGGGCATCTGTCGCATGCCATAAATGTAAATGTAAACATTTGGAGTTAGCCATATTTGGAGATGTATCACCAATCTGGAACTGGCTCTGGGCTGCAGAAATATGTCTCCAAAAATTGTGCAAAAAGGCCTGAAACTAGCCCAAAAAGTTCAGGAATTGGAAAAGTCAGACATCTTTTTATTCTTTTAAATCTCACCCCTGCACATTTCTAATTTGTTGTTTCAAAAGCCAGGTTTTTTACAAAAACACAACCCTGCTGCTGTGACTCACAGGGACATGTCTAAAGCTTGGGAGCTCTTTATTTCTCATTCCACTGTTGCATTGTGAACGTCATGCAGCTCTCTATAGCTTAAACCTCCAAAACGAGTGGTCTCATGTCTGCAGCTATGAACGGCCCAGTCATCACACTTATTTCTTTAACCTGGATTGAATGAGATGAGAGAGACTTTTTGAATGAAACACAGAGACTTTGTGTGCTCTCTCTCTCTCTCTCTCTCTCTCTCTCTCTCTCGTTCTCTCTATGGGCTGCCATAGACTCCCATATCGAATACTACTACTAATACTAATAATAATAATAATACAAAAAACAAGAAAAGAAAAAGAGGAAAACATAGTTACATTAGGGTGTCTACAAACCTTTGCTGCTTGGCCTCTAATAAAATTTTACTGTAACATTTAAATGAATTTAAAATTTTAAAATGAATGTGTGTGGATTGTTAACTTTGGATTTAAAAATGTGTTTGTGTGCTTTGTTGTGTTCCTAGTGGTCATGATGCAAGTCAGATAACGCTGGCACTAGGGACAGCGGCGGCGTACCCACGTGCCTGCCAGGCACTTGGTGCAATGCTCTCCAAAGGGGCACTTAATCCTGCAGATATCACAGTTCTTTTCAAGATGTTCAGCAGTATGGACCCTCCGCCCGTGGAACTGGTCAGAGTCCTCTTTCTTTGGTCCAGCTGGATCATTTTGAGCTCACTTTAAACTTTTATTTTGGTCAAATATTTGCCTAAAGATTACAGTGTCAGGTTATGATGTCATCATTGCTGTCTGTTCATGCCAGTTTTCAGCTTCAACTCTCACATTCATATTATATATTTCCATCATGCAGACTATTAGCAGTAGTTGTTGCTAGTTTACAAAGTTGATTTGTAAGTGAGGTTAACCATAACACTATTTTGTGTATTTAGATCCGTGTTCCCGCCTTCCTGGATCTGTTCATGCAGTCTTTGTTTAAACCTGGAGCCAAGATAAACCAGGATCACAAACACAAATATATTCACATTCTGGCCTACGCAGCCAGTGTGGTGGAGACGTGGAAGAAGGTATGAATCGGACTTGTTTAAAAATATAGATACATGCATCATGCTACAGATGTTGATTTCTGTCAGAGTTGTCCTATTTAAATACTTGAAATAATTTAATGTTAAGGTATTCACTAACCAAAAGAAATCCCTCTGTTGACACCAGATGATAGAACATGGCTACAAGATTGATTTTAATTAAGAAGTAAGATCTTAACAGAAAAAATTGCTTAAACCTTTGATCTTTTTGTCACATTCCCCAGTATCTGTCTCTTGTTTTAGAACAAGCGTGTAAATATCAATAAGGATGAGCTGAAGTCCACCTCCAAAGCCATTGAGACTGTTCATAATCTGTGCTGTAATGAGAATAAAGGAGCTACAGAGCTAGTGGCAGAACTCAGCACTCTGTACCAGTGCATCAGGTGTGTGCACATACACTGTGTATATATACGACTTTATATAAGCATTTATTATATACATGAACATGCTGTTCCATGTAAAAAAAAAAAATGCACTTTTTAGTTAGTTAAGTCACTGTTTTGTAACCTGAAGTCTTTTGTGTGTGTCAGGTTTCCAGTAGTAGCAATGGGGGTGTTAAAGTGGGTCGACTGGACTGTGTCAGAACCGCGTTACTTTCAGCTGCAGACAGATCACACCCCCATCCATTTGGCCTTATTGGATGAGGTACAGTTGTTGCTTAATTTATACTTTGCTCTTGTACAATCATTTGCTGTTCTTTTGCTGCTGTGGAAAAACTCACAAAACTCTGAAATGTATGGTTTGTCTTGCATCTTGCTCAGTTTCATGCGCCTTGACCTCTTTTTGTTAAAACGAGATTACTAAACCAGAATGACTGTAAGAAAAGTGTTTGTGTCCGTCTGTTTTCTTCTCAGATCAGCACATGCCATCAGCTCCTACACCCGCAGGTGCTGCAGCTCCTTGTCAAACTCTTTGAAACAGAACATTCCCAGCTTGACGTCATGGAACAGGTGCATTTATGTTTACACGTCACATGACGTGTTAGTATGTCACACTACTGGCATACTCTTATGCTACGCACTCAAAAATATGTACTTTATCTTCACAAAAAGAGTTCATACTTTTAGTGCGTACTATAAGTAGGCACATTGGGTCGCAGCAAATGTTTTTTGTTTTTCACACCAGTCTGTCTAAACTCTAAAGACTGTTGTGTGTGAAGATCAGCAGTTTCTGAAATACTCAAACCAGCCCATGTGGTACTAATATCCCTGCTATGATCAGAGTCTCAAAGATCACTCTTCTGATGTTTGATATGAACATTACCTGACCCTCTTGACCCTCTGCATGATTTTTTTTGCATTGTATTGCACTGCTGCCACATGATTGGCTGATTAGATAACTGCATAAATGAGCAGATGTTCAGATGTTCCTAATAAAGTGGATGGTGAGCGTATATTTGCAGCTTCACTGTTCGGCTACTAAACAGTTTTTCCTTTGATTACAGAAGTGTGCACACATTTCTGATTTCATTTGAAGAATGGGGCCCAGGATACACAAGATTTAATTCCTGTGTGTGTGTGTGTGTGTGTGTGTGTGTTCTTAGCTGGAGCTGAAGAAGACTTTGCTTGACCGCATGGTTCACCTT
>CM074917.1:3211378-3222438 GCA_037576815.1 Pangasius larnaudii
TGCTTTCTTTACTGACACACAAACATTTTTCTGTAACGTTTCATTCTGTGCTGGAAAACTAATGTTTGGAATCTGAAATGTTTTTATGCTGAATCAATAATGTAGACGTCTATAAAATACAAATCTATAACCAAGTTTGTACTAAAAAAAAAAAATAGGGTGCCTAAGACTTTTGCACAGTATTGTGTATACACTGTGTACATAAATAACAGACATTAGATCAGAATTTCAGCTTTCACTTCCTGATATTTACATCTGTATATGTTAAACAGCTTAAAACATGGCACCTTTTGAATCCTTTCATTTTTCAGTTGATTAGAAATTCATGAGAAAGATGCAACAGTTTGGTGATGTCAGTGGGTTTCTGGCTAACTGCAGCAAGCCGGCGACCGCAATACCAAACTGTTGTCTACTTTATACTGCAGCTTCTTTCAGTTGTTGTTTGTTTTTATCCCTTCTCTCTCTCTCTCTCTCTCTCTCTCTCTCTCTACAGGAAGTGAAATGCATGCTCAACTGGGCTAAGGTTTGGTGATTGACTTGGCCAGTCTAAAACCTTTACTTTTCCCCCCTGCTTTGTTGTGGTGGCAGTGCATTTTTGGTTCATTTTCAAGTCAAAAGTCAACTTTATTGTCAATTCTGCTATATGTACAGGACACACAGAGGATACTTTCAATGGTGCCACGGTAGAATGAGTACATGATGTGTGTCGGGACCCTGGCTCTTCTCAGTTTGCGGAGGAAATAGAGGCGTTGTTGTGCTTTCTTTGGCAGAGGTGTAGTATTGGAGGTCCAGGAGAGGTCCTCTGTTATGTGCACACCCAGAAACTTGGTGCTGCTCCACCCTCTCCACAGCAGCACTGTTGATGATCAGAGGAGGCTGCTGGGTGTGTGCTCTCCGAAAGTCAACAACAATCTCCTTTGTCTTCTCTATGTTCAGAGAGAGATTATTGTTGGCGCACCATATGGCCAGTTGTTGCACCTCATTTCTGTAGTTTGTCTCATCATTGTTGCTGATGAGACCCACCACTGTTGTATCATCCGCAAACTTTATTATGAGGTTGGTGCTGTACATTCTTGTGCAGTCGTGGGTTTGCAGGGTGAAGAGCTGGGGGCTGAGAACACATCCTTGTGAAGTCTTGCTGCATGTTGAAGTTCCTCCCAATTAGATTGGATTTTCTCTATAAATTGGCAGACAGAATGTTTCTGTAGATTTCTGAATTCATTCTGCTGCAATCATCAGCCCATTCCAGAAGTAAGCCCAAGCCATGACACTACCTCCACCATGCTTGACTGATGAGCTTGTATGTTTTGGATCATGAGCAGATTCTCTTTCTCCAAACTTTGGCCTTTCCATCACTTTGGTAGAGGTTAATCCTCATTACAGAACTTTTGTGGCTCATTTCTGTATTTCTTTTTTGTGAATTCCAATCTGGCCTTCTGATTCTTACTGCTGATGAGTGGTTTGCATCTTGTGGTATGACCTCCATATTTCTGCTCTCGAAATCTTCTTTGAATGGTGGATTGATACCTTCACCCTTGTCCTGTGGAGGTGGTTGGTGATGCCACTGACTGTTATTCTTGGGTTTTTCTTCACAGCTCTCAAAAGAATTCTGTCAGCAATTGCTGTTGTTTTCCTTGGCTGACCTGTTTGATGTATGGTTGTTGGTACAACAGTGGTTTCTTTCTTTTTCAGGAGGTCCAAATTGCTGTGTTGGCTATGCCCAAACCTTGTGCAGTGGCTCTGATCAATTTTTCCCTCATTTCTCTTCTTAGAAATGGTTTGCTTTTCTCCTCTAGACAGCTCTCTGGTCTTTATGTTGGTTTCTAGTCTGCAGTCTTCACAGGCAAAACCTAGAGCTCAAAACAAAGTACAGTTTCAGAGCTATTAATTGTATTAATACAATCAATCTAACAGCGCACATCTGGGCAACAAGAAACACCTGTCAGTCACATGTTCCAATATTTCTTGAAAAATGTGTGGGTTCAAACAAAATGGTGCCCTATTCTAAGTTGTTTAACACATCTAGATGTAAATTATGATCTATCGTCTCATATTCATCATTTGATCTCAAATGTCTTCAGTGTATAGCAAAAGAATTGGCCTTGCCGTTCCAATACTTTTGATACTTTTAATACATTTTAATGAACTTTTTGTCTTTTTTTAAGTTCCACAAACCGGGTTGCCAGGTTACGCATATAATGGCTGCATGTTGAATAATTGTTGCATATTGCTCAGAATAAAAAAAAAAACAATACTTAGCCTATTGTTCGTATCTGATTTCTATATTAAGGATGCCTTATCTGTTCAATTTGGTTACACTGCTAATATATAATAATTAGTATTAACAGGCACTTGGCTATGTTGGTTATAATTATTCACTTTATAAATCCCCTTGTTCAGGTTCTGTTTTCTGCGTCAGTTTGGACCCAGTAACAAACAACCTGGCCATCACAGGTGGTGAGGACGACAAAGCTTATGTATGGAACGTCATCGATGGAGAGGTGTTGTTTGAGTGTACAGGTGTGATTTGCCCACACATGTACATTGCCAATACTCTGGAAGTTTTTTATCCACAGTTTTTTTTTTTTAATCCATAGTTTTTGTTCATGTGTTTTTGTTAGGCCATAAAGACTCAGTGACATGTGCAACATTCAGCCATGACTCAAAGCTGGTGGCGTCTGGGGACATGAGTGGTCTGATTAAAGTGTGGAAGGTTGAAGCCAAAGAGGAGATCTGGTCTTTTGAAGTAGGAGATCTAGAGGTATGTAAATTGCAGCCAGTGAGGATCCAGTCAGTAGTAAAAAGAAAAGGCTTTTGTCATGCAATTGTGCAGATTGTTTTCCACAGCCAGTCCTAAGACAAAAGATTGAGAAAGGTACAGTTTAAGTGTGTGTATTACACATATTAATTAAATATCTGACTCAAAGCTGTGTATAAGTAACGTTTTATGTGTAGTCCAATTAATAAGGTTAACATAACTGATTCCAAACCATGAACCCTAAAGGTATTCTCCCTCTCATTTGGCATAATCTTTATATACACAGATGAGGCATAGCATTAAAACCACTGACCCATAACAGTGACTTTGAAAGCACCCCAAGACTTTTTTAAGGCAAAGAAGTGGAGTGTTCTGCAATGGCCAAGTCAATCTCTTGATGTGATTCCAACTGAGCATGCATTTCACTTGGTGAAGCCTGAGATTTGTGATGGGATTTGAACTTTTTTCTGGTCACTAATTCACAATCACTGAGCTACCGCTATTATAGTCGACAGAGTGGTTTTGTATGGACATGTCATATTGAACTGAATATATGAGAAACGTTTCTACAGTCTAATTCTATATAATATAATGAGACTGTAATCAAAAGGTACAATGAGCAAAGGAGGGATTTGCCCTTTTGGAGCAGACCAGCTTTAATCTCTTGAAATGGGAGCTTAATTTTCTGACCCATATTTCTGCAACCAGGGATTTGATTAGTCTCAGACCAACCAAGCAAACCTACCAGCTATTCACATTCGCATATATACTGAATCCTATGTACTTATGTACAGCCGGAGCCACTTTGTCTTAACGTCACTGTTCTTCATTGTGTCTTTGTTAGTGGCTGCAGTGGCACCCCTGTGCGCCAGTATTGCTTGCAGGTACTGCTGATGGCAATATGTGGATGTGGAAGATACCAAGTGGAGAATGTAAGACCTTTCAGGGACCCAACTGCCAGGCAACAAGTGGAAAAATCCTTCCTGATGGTGAGACTCTGGTTTTTTAATGCTAGAATTCACATTTAATTAGCATTTTAAAATGGAACACTCTGAGGAATCGGGCAATAATTATTCACTTCAGTTCAACTTTGTCATTATACTAATACAAAAGTTGTACAGTAAAACGAAACACTATCAGGCTTCATCTGTGGTGTAAGAAAATACACAAAGATATTAAAGCAAAAACAGTGGACAAAAGACAGACAATAGGTCTGGCCTAGCCCAGACTCCCACTTGCCTACCCTTCATTTCTCTTCACATGCCCATCGTGGGCATCTTCCAGTCTGAGGTGAGACCGTGGTCGACTTCATACTTTTTTTTTAATGACTTTTACGTCATACAGCTTTATACTATTTTCGCTAAAAACGGCTCTTCATTTAACATAATTCTTTACCTTATTCATTAAAGATTTCCTGTTTAATACTAAGCGAGCTAACGTTACCGTAACTGCTGTGTGTAAGTAATAAAATTAGCCGTGTTCGATAGCATGCGCGAGCTAACGTTTCGCTAACTGCTGTGTCTAATTAATAAAATTAGCCGGGTTTGATAGTAAGGGAGCTAACATTCCCAATTTTATGATTTTTTTTTTTTTGGACTTCATTTCCAAATTGAGTTATTTATTCCTAATGTTGTGTTCATTCTTAGTACTCGGAGGACAGTTTCGATTTGCATGATTTCATTGCTTTAGGGGACAATGGATGAAATATGTGGCATATTGAATTAGTTGTTTGCTAATTGAATGAATGTCCTTGAGTTTTTCCAACAGCCAATTATTCTTTCTCATTAATAAAGTATTCAGAGGAAAAATTTGGTTTGTCTGTTTTCATTTATATCTTTGTATTTCTGTAAATTTGGTTCATTTTGTAGATTTGAATTAAGAATGAACACAATATTGCATGGTATCGTGATACTACTTGGTATCGTGATACTGCAGCTGGTATAGTATTGTATTATCAGCCATGATATGACTCTTACAAAGTAAGGAGTCTTACTATGTTCTTTATGTATGTCTATCTTTTTACCCACGCAAAGGAAAAAGAGCAATGGTGGGTTATGAGGATGGGACCCTGCGTCTGTGGGACCTCAAGCAAGGCAATACAATCCATGTCATTAAAGGTAAATGTCAAAAGGTTTGTTTTAATTTAAAGGGAAGTTTATTTCACATTGGGTCACTTCTACATATTTTTTCAGACAGTTTTTATATAAATACATGCAGTCTTAAGAGTTTGATTTTATTTTTTTTCCTCCACCAGTGATTGGTTTGCAAAATAAATTATAATGTGATGAATTTATGATTCCAGGTATGCCAATTCTTTGAAACATGATTTTTTTTTAAAGACATATATTTTAAAAAAAAAACTTCTCAATGGTCAGCGTATTCTCGTCCTGATTCGAACTATTCTCTTCTCCATGGTTTGTACTTTCAGGGTGCTGGACAAACCACTCCAGGTTTTGAGTTAGTTTTGCATGAGTGGGAACGCACTCGAGGCCAATTCTGTTTTGGTTACAGTAGCTGGTTATCTCACTCGGTAATAGCGACTTGAGGTGTGGTGCTGTAGGCTGTAGAAATGCTCCATTTCCTCATGCGCTTTATTTTAATTCTTTTTAACAAATTATTTAAGCAGTTGATATAAAAACTGCCTGGGGTCTAGAAATCTTCCTATAAAGTGCAGAGAAAGGGTCAAATGTGGAAAATTTGAACTCCCCCTTTAAGCTCTCAAGTCTTTTACTCATTAGTGTATTGATTTCTCAGGTTATGATGGCCACCAGGGGCCACTGACATCCATGGAGTGCAACAAGGATGGAACCCTGGTTCTCACAGGATCAACTGATGGACAGGCTAAACTCATTAACACATCAACAGGCAAGGTGAGGACATCTATACAAGTCAGTTTATCTCTTTGTGAAACGATTGCACTTGGGAGTGTCTGAAATCGCACCCTTTTTACCATGTGGTGCATTATTTTAGGAGTTCTTTTCTTTGTCCAGTACCATGAAGAATCAGAGTGTAATGAAATCCGGATCAGTTCAATTTTATTTATATGGCACTTTTAACTATGGGAGATTATCACAAAGCAGCTTTACAGAAGTCTGGATATAGATTAAGATATAGATTAAATCTACCCCTTGTGTGATGTACATTATACAGTGTACCCTGGAAGATACAAAATACCCATAATGCACTGTCATTTGAGGATTAAGGAGCTTATTTAATGTCCCAGCAGTGCCTCTCTGGGGGGGTGCTGGGAGTTGAACTCTCAACTTTTGGGTCACTAGCACATGATCACTAAGCTAGTCCACTAACAGTGGTTTTGGACATATAGTACTGAACTGAATATATGAGGAACAATTTCTTAATGAACGTAATGCTTTTGGTTTAGGTACTGGGTTCATTCTCAATTGAGAACAGTGAGGAGAAAAACACGATGGAGGAGCAGGATTCCATCTCGGTGGAGTCTGTAGGATTTTGTAATGTGTAAGTCATGCTTCTCTGGAAGTAAATGTTTATCATTTATTTATTTATTTCTAAGTCTATCACCTTTAATATCTGCTTTCACGGTAATGTGGTAACTTGTTACTCTGTGTCAGACTGCCCCTGATTGCTGTGGCATATCTGGATGGCACTCTGGCCATATACGACTTGACCACACAGAGCCTCAGACACAGGTGTAAACATGATGTAAGTGCAAATTAATTTGTATGGTTTTACCGCTCACTGCATTGTATACATGTACATGTGATTCTACATACGCCAATCAGCCGTAACATTAAAACCACTGACAGGTGAAGTGAATATCATTGATTATCATTGATTATCTCGTTACAGTGGCACCTGTCAGGGGGTGGGATATATTAGGCAGCAAGTGAAGAGTCAATTCTCAAAGTTGATGTGTTGGAATCAGGTAAAATGGGCAAGTGTAAGGATCTGAGCGACTTTGACAAGGCCAAATTGTGACTGCTAGACAACTGGGTCAGAACATCTCCAAAGCAGCAGGTCTTGTGCTGTGTTCTGACCAAAAGAGATCCAAGGAAAGTGAAATGGCAACATCATCTTGGTAACATCATGTGGACAGCTAGGTGCATGTGCATCACTTACCTGGGGAAGAGGTGGCACCAGGATGCATTATGGGAAGAAGGCAAGCCAGGGGAGGCAGTGTGACCCTTGGGTCCTGGCTTTCATGTGGATGTTACTTTGATGTGGGCATCAGAACTGGACCATGGAGCAATGTAAGAAGGTGGCCTGGTCTGATGAATCACGTTGTACCAGCATGTGCGTCGCTTTCCTGGGGCAAGAGATGGCACCAGGATGTATTATGGGACAGAGCTGTCTATATGACAGAGCTGTATTATGGGACAGAGCTGTTTTGCTGGCACTGGGGGGACCTACACAATATTAGGCAGGTGGTTTTAATCTTATGGTTGATTGGTGTATAATGAACGTTTATTCAATTTGCTGACAAGGAATAAACATAATCCAACTTGTACGACTGACTCTCTCTTGTTCTTAGGTAGGGATCGTCCATCTTCAGTGGGAGCAGACCTCAGCCGTGGTGGCCACCTGTAATCTGGGTGGAGTTGTGACTCTGTGGGATGCTCGCTCAGGAAACATGGTGGCTGAATACCGTGGTCACACAGCGGAGATCCTGGACTTCACGCTCAACCGGTGACTATGCCAGTTTGTAGCTGTTGGGGTGGGAGTGTCAAACATTTACGACGTGTAAATAAAATTGCACATAAACAGTGACTAGGTTGTTGTTATTTTAGCTGTCTCTCACAGCATGTTGGAGTTTAATTGAATTACACAGTGAGTATGACCTGAAAGTGCAGCCTTTCAGCTTTAATTTGAGATTATTTACGTCTAAATCGGGTGCACAGTGTAGGAATTACAGCATGCCTAATATGTATTCCCTCCTGTTTAAGGGACCAAAAGTAATTGGACAACCTAACATAATCCTGGTCAAGGAGAATGAGGGCTGATGACAGTCTAGTGGCATGAAGCTTCTCATTAAGAACCGCAAGAGCAGTTTCTGTGGAGTATGCCACTTTGAAGCCAGATTGGTTAGGATCTTGTAGGTTGTTCTGGGCAAGTTAATCTGTAGGATTGTCTTCTGTGAAATAGGAAAAAAAAATGTGAAAAGTATAGAGGAAGGGAAGAGTGATCATGAAGTATAGGAATTAAAGGTAGGAGGGAAGGACTGCAAGATTGTGCTAACAGTCTGATCAAGGAAGGTGGCAACGACGTCAGCCGTTAGTGAGGAGGGCTGTAAGTGGAGCCAGAGGGTTACGGAATGAAGAAAAAATGTTATGGAGCTTGCAAGGATCATGTACAGAGGCTTCCAGCTTCCCCTTGTAGAAGAGTGTCTTAGCAGCTGTCACATAAGATGAAAACTTCGACAGAAGAGAGCAATATGAGAGGGACCAGCATCAAACTGGGATTTCCTCCACTTTCTCTTAGCTGCTTTTATTTCTCTACACTTTCAGTGTAGCACATTTGACAGCCAAGGGAAAAGGTGAGAAAACTTTCTATACAAGATACATGGTCTATGGATGAAGATATTGATGAAAGGAAATTGTTGGTGGCTGATTCAAGAGGTAGAGAGGAAAAGGGGTCATGGTGTGGAAGGGTTGTTAAAATGCTGGAAGCCAGGGAGGAACAAGAGATTGAGTTGCAGCAAGTGTGGGACAGGAAGGGCAGGGAGAGGGTGAAATATACAAGCCAGACATCTGAAAAGTGGAGGGGAATAACGTTTAATATCTACTGCTAGTGAGGGCTGGCTGGAGACCAGGTCCAGAACACATCTGTCCTTGTGTGTCAGAGGGCAGCTATTGAATGTCAGCGGAAATGGCGCAAAAGAGAGAGAGGGCAAGAGAACTGGAGCTTGTCAGAGGGGAAGTTGAAATATCCAGGGAGACCAGGACCAGGGGACCAGGAGGGTGATAGATGATGATGATGATGATGATGATGATGATGATGATTTACTGGAGAGGTAACAATATGGAATACATAGTGAGGTATGAGATTTTGAGGTAAGGCAAAGCAAGAGGGGTGAAGCAATCTCTGAGACAAAAGTAAACCTGTATCACCACCCCTAGGCAATTTCTCATGGAGTCCGAGTATAAGCATAGGCAAAGGACAGAGCAGCCAGTGTAGCTGAGTTCTCTGGAGTGATCCAGGTCTCAGTCAGTGCCAGAAAGTGGAGAGAGTGGAGGATAGCTAAAGCCAAGATGAAGTCAGCTTTCTAGACAGCAGACTGGCAGTTTCAGAGCCTACCTACCACACCTGTTTGGGACTCAAAGGTGGATGAGGTTACTGGTAGTACGGTTTTGTGGAGAAGAGCTTCAAGGCCTCCGAGATGTGATGACCAAGATTGGTGTGAGGCACATGTTGGCAGAGAAGCAAAAAAAAATTTTCAAATGTTACATTAATCCTATATTTAAAAAAAAAGTAGAGTATTTAAAGCTTGGGGTTGCAGAAAAAATTCATAATGTCCATATGGGGTTGTTTGCCCAGAAAAGGTTTGGGAACCCTGGCATAGTGATATGGAGAAGATTTAATAAACAGAATACTTTCCAGTACAGACCACACCCACTTCCAGTTTAAATCCAAATACAAAAACAGATTCACAGACTGTTTTATCTTAATGACAGGTATAGATGCAAATACAGATAACTGCACTGTGTTATGCTCCTAGTGCTCCTGCTCTGCAGTAAATTACTTGGTTTAACTTGGATCGGAATGAATGGCATGCTTAATATATATGGAATCCCCTAGAAAACAAGGATTGATAGAGATTATTTTTCTCTCAGAAGATAGTAAATGTTAAAGGTGGTAAATATACAGTTAAAGACATGTTGCCAGCATCTAACCACTATACTTTTACATTCCTCCATCTGTCTTCCAGAGACGCTTCCATGGCTGTGACAGCAGGTGGGGACCACAAAGCCAAAGTCTTCTGTCTTCAGAGGCCTGATCGATAGGACAAGATTGACTTTCCCCATGGATTTAAACAACTGTCTATTTAGACTGTTTTCACATCCTCAGAGAATGGTCTTGCCCTCTAATGTTTTACTGACTGAATCCAGCTGTTTCTCAGTTCTACAGACTAGTGTTTTTACACAATTAAGTGTAATTTGGTGATTACTCACTAATTTGCTCAGACTGACTGGCTTCAGAAGCTTAAGACATCCTGACCACTGCGATTTTTGTTATTGGGTGAGTCATTCATAATTGCTACATTTATGTGTAATCTGAAATGTATATTGGCATTACATTTCAATTATGGCTGAATAAATCTGCAATTTTACCACTTTGCATGACAAAGTGAAATAATCAGCACGAGTTTGTTGATTCCTGCTGTTCATGAATTCTTTGACCTACTTAAGACACAACCCATTTTGACTTCTGTTCAGTCTTTTCATGTAGTTCATCATCAGTAAGACATAAGGCACACTTTTGGTTATGTATTGATAATAAAGGAATACTGATACACTTTTCAGCCTAATCTTTTTCTGTCTGTCATGTACGTGCAGTTAGCACAGACGCCTTCATGTTCATGTTGCTCTGTACTGAGAAGGACAGAAACACATCTACTTGAACATCACTTCTAATGGAAGCCTAAGAGCAGTTGTTGGTGGAATAAATAAACATTTATATGGAAAAATGTATTGTGGTTGGAGGTTTTCATGAATTCCTCAATCAAAAGTATTTTTAAGTTAAGCTATAAGTCTGTTTAATTTATCATGTAAGAGATGGGACTACTCAGAGGAATACATTTGTGATAATCTGCCATTAAACCTTAGTTTAATCAATTACAACTATTTTTTCCCCCTGTATTGCTCCAGTGCTTAAAAGTTGGATACAGCCGTCATTCCTGACTACCCATTTGACAGGCGTATAAATATAAAGCCAGTTTTACACTGTGCAGCTCCAGCGGTCTTTTACGATTATTGTCACTCTGTAAGAGATGATCTGTGACAGACAGTGGAATAATGTTCATGCAATGCAGCACAGGTTTGTAGCTCTTCAACTGGAAAGCATAAAAATAGTTACACGTTGTCATAATAGTAAATAAACTCTATAAACAGAGCATTTGTGCGCTAATTAGCTAGCTACACACCTGGAAGCTGTAATTCATCCTCTATTTCTTTCCATGTCGCATCCCTATTTGTCCTGTCATATAACTGTAATGAGACATTATAGAAACATTGTCTGTTACCACAATTAAACAAACTGCTCTTCTTTTAAATCCCCTAGGTTTTATATATATATATATATATATATATATATATATATATATATA
>CM074917.1:3252481-3268319 GCA_037576815.1 Pangasius larnaudii
GCTTTCTTTACTGACACACAAACATTTTTCTGTAACGTTTCATTCTGTGCTGGAAAACTAATGTTTGGAATCTAAAATGTTTTTGCACTGAATCAATAATGTAGAAGTCAGAAAATAAAAATCTATAACGTTTGCACTAAAAAAAAAATAGGATGACTAAGACTTTTGCACAGTACTGTGTGTGTGAGTGTGTGTGTATATATATATACACACACACACATATGTAAACAACCGTTTCAGACTACACATAACAGTGGAACGCAAAAATATCCCAAAAGAGCAGTCTTCTGTTTTTTCTAATAAAAACAATAAAAAAATAAAAATTAAAAAAAAAGTCGAGACATGTGACTCTACATATGAATCATATGCAGCAGGGCCGTTTCCGAACATTTGGGGCCCTAAGTGACAACTTCATCAGGGGCCCCCCATCTATGCCAATCATAGTATTTTATATGCAAGAATGAACAGAATTAATACTTCATTATCTTGAATGAGGTTTACAAAACAGTTTACTAAACAATAAAATAAAATCAGCTGAACAAAAACTATATACACAGGGAATTAACTATGTATTAACTAAGTATGTATTATTAATAATTGTAAGTCAGTCTGTAATGACGTATACTGTATTTTCACATGTGTAAGATTTTAATGCTCTGTTAAAGTTTGAAAGAAAAAAAAAAAAACTCCTTTTCCCAGCAGTACAACTTCACCACATGATGTCACTTGACCCACTTCCCAGCTTTTCCTGTATTTTTTTATTACGTTTTTTTGGATTTGCCCTTTGCTTTTGTGTGTGTGTCCATCAGCATGTTTGCATTTTAATCGATGACACACTGGAAGCAAAAATGTTTCAGAGGTTCAAAGCATTTGACACCCAGCTCTACACTGACACCTGCAGGACAATAAAAGAAATCTTACAGCACCTGTCTGTGTTAATTGAGTGTGTCAGTGAAGCACAATCTTACTTATTTTGAATGAGTCATTTCCATACGAATTATGCATGTCATAAACATGGAGGATGGCCCCATATGGCTAGCCTAAAGTTTGCGGTGAGATTGCTGGGCTTGGTACCACATGGATACCTTAAAGATGGCTGCAGATAGTCTCACATGGATAATCTAATGATTGCACTTACTAAAAACAGTGTATTTTTTTTTTTTAAAATGACCCTGATGATGCTCATACTGAACATCGTTTTAAGGCACTTAGCACCGCTTGACTTTTTAAGTATACAGTTGTGGAATGACTCATATTGCGCTATCCAGTGTCACCCAGACGAGGATGGGTTCCCTTTTGCGTCTCTCAAGTTTTCTTCCTCAGGTCATCTGGTGAGGAGGTTTTTCGTTGCCACCATCTCCTCTGGTTTGCTCATTAGGGCTCTAAACTTAAAGCCATATCTGGATTTCTCTAAAGTTTTTTTGTGACTGTCACCATTGTTAAAAGCACTATTGAATAATACAGGCCTATACACTTCATAATTCATCTTGCTGCTTTTGTCAGTAGTCACATGCCCACACATTAAGATAAGGTTTTATGCTTTGGATCATGAGTAGTTCCTTCCCTTCTTCATACTCTTCTTTTCCCATCATTCTGGTACAAGTTGATCTTTGTCTCATCTGTCCAAAGGATATTATTCCAGAGATGTATGGGCAAGTTTGGGACAATGTTCTCTGAAAGTATCAATCAGAAAATCAAAAAAAGAAAATTGGGCTCCTTATTCTTGGGCTTCAGAATGGCACAGTAGAAAATCGTCCCTATTATCTGCAGGTTGCATGTTCAAATCCTGACAATGCCATGACTATCCGTGGTCAGGAGCCAAGGGAGAAGAACAAGCCATTCTCTCTGAGTAGGAGTAGCATACTGTCTGTCAGACACAGCAACACCAGCCAGTTGTGTGTGTCTATGATCTCATGGGTGTGGAAGAGGGCAGATAGCAAGTAACCTCTGATTGTATGAAGCTGCACTTTGAAAGGATGCCATTGTCTTTCACATGAATATGGCACAACCACATCCGTAGCCTGATAAGGATGGCATTAATCAGAAAAGCAGCCAAGGGAGGTGGAGAGACCACACCCCCACACCACCCTCCTCCTGCTTTTAATGCTATAAAGTGAAACTTTTAAAGGCAGTGAATCCTTATGCAAAGCCACCTGCCTAATATTGTGGAGGTCCACCTTGTTTATATATGGGGACCCAATGTTTCCCACATTGCCCTGAGCAACACATACGCACTCAGCCATCCAAACAATGTAGAAGAAAAAGTGATTCATCAGACTAGGCCACCTTCATCCATTGCTCCATGGTCCAGTTCTGATGCTCATGTGCCCATTGTAGCCCCATATGCAGCAAGCTGCGATGCACTGTGTGTTCTGGCACCTTTCTATCAGAGCCAGCATTAATTTCTCATCAATTTGTGCTACAGTAGCTCTTCTGTGGGATCGGACCAGAAGGGCCTTCACTCTCCGCGTGCATCAGTGAACCTTGGGTGCCCATGACCCTGTCGCCAGTTCACCGGTTGTCCTTCCTTGGACCACTTTTTGAAGGTACTAACCACTGCATTCTGGGAACAACCCACAAGACCTGCCATTTTGGAGATGCTCTGACCCAGTTGTCTCGCAATCACAATTGGACCTTGTCAAAGTCACTCAGATCCTTACACTTGCCCATTTTTCCTGATTCCAACACATCAACTTTGAGAATTGACTGTTCACTTACTGCCTAATATATCCCACACCATGACTTGGGTTGCCATTGTAACAAGATAATCAGTGTTATTCACTTCAGCTGTCAGTGGTTTTAATGTTATGGCTGATCGGTGTATGTCCTTGCTTCTGTCACCGAGTATGAAATTATAAAATGTGAAATGAAGACAAATTATCCTGGCAATATACTATACGTTCTTGTATCTGAAGTTGGAAGAAGGAAACACATTAAACCAAGTAACACCTGGGGCTTTATTTAATTTATTTATGCTACATAGCCCAACAAGTTTGGAAGCCTTTTTACACCATAATAGACTGACTAGTAATATTAAATATTTTTCACATTATATAGAATTAACTTTTTTTTTTCTTCATACAAAACCATTAACCTGTCTCCTTATAATATGGTAAAGGTTTGTGGCACTAGAACACAGAATTTAGGAGCCAGATGATTGGCTAAAATCAGCCCACAAAGCCCTTAGAGTAAAATGCAGATTAATTAATTACAACTGATACTCCATGTCCTCTCAAAATAGGAAACTACGTAAAGTTTTCAGATCATATAAATATATGGGATGAATGACCGAAACATTCAAAAAGCCGTTCAATGAAAAGCAGCTACAAAATGGTCCTATGAGGAGTTCTTACATGTCAACGGTCATGTTTCAAACACTGAAATAATGGGAAAAAACTGTTTCATGGACAGATACTGAGAAAATATCCTTTATATATAGTGCATTTCTTTTACAGAAACAGTGCTGTGCAATAAAAGGCTTTATTCATAGCTTAAATGAAAGGATCTCTCAAAAAAAAAAAAACATGAAAAATGGTAAAATCAGAGGTCTTTCAATAGTACAGCAACTTTAAAGCCTAATGCAGCAGAATAAACAGTGTATAACATACAACAGAAACACACCATAAGATCTGAGCCATGCAATTGAAAGCCCTGTGGCTTAAAAATTCAGTCAGGTCCATAAATATTTGGACGTTGACAGAAGTTATTGTTATTTGGGCTGTCTACTGCTGCACACTGGAGTTGAAATTAAATAATGAATACGAGTTTCAATACAAGTGCAGAGTTTCAGTTTTACTTTGAGGATATTTACATCCAAATAGCGTGAACAATATATGGATACAGTGCTTTTTATATGTCCCCTTTTTAAGGGGCAAGTAGTTGCTCAGCTGGTCCATGGCCAGGTGTGTCTTATTCTTTCATTATTTCCCTTACAAGTAAGCAGATAAAAGGTCTATAGTTGATTTCAAGTGTGGCACTTGCATTTGGAATGTGTTGGTCTTATGAAGTCCAAACAGCTGTCACTACCAGGGAAGCAAGCCATCATTAGACTGAAAAATCTAAACAAACCTATCAGAGAGATAGCAAAAATCAACCATTTGGCACATTCATACAAAGAAAGAATGCACTGGTGAGCTCAGGAGCACCAAAATAGCCCAAAACACCACGGAAAACAGCTGTGGAAGATGACAGAAAAGTTCTTTACCTGGTGAAGAAAAACCACTTCACAACAGTTGGCTAAGAACGCCCTCCATGAGGTACACTACAAGGCCTTAAATTTTGTGGACACCTGACCATCACACCCATATTTTGGCCTTTCCCAAACGGTTGCCACAAATTTGGAAGCACACAATTGTAGGGATTGCTGTAGCATTACAATTTTCCTTCACTGAAAGGGAAAGGGCCCAAATCTAAGGGGCCCAAACATGTTCCATCATGCCATTGTCCCTGTGCACAAAGTGAGGTCCATGAAGACACGGTTTGCTAAGTTTGGAGTGGAAGAACTCCAGTGGCTTGCACAGAGCCCTGACCTCAACCCCACAGAACACCTTTGGGATTAACTGGAACACCAACTATGTCCCAGGCCTCTATATCTGATCCCACTAATGCTCTTGTGGCAAAATGGGCAAGTCCCGACAGCCACCCTGTAAACTCTAGTGTAAAGCCTTCCCAGAAGATTGGAGGTTATTATAACAACAACTAAACCTGGAAGGTGGGGAGCACATACGAGTGTTTCTGTCAGGTGTCCACAAACCTTTGGCCATATAGAGTAGGTGTATCTGGGTCAAAGTCAACAATCAAGAGAAGAGTTCAGCAGATTAAATACAGAGGATTTTCCACAAGATGTAAGACTATTGGTAAGCCTCAAACACAGGAAGACCAAAACAGACTTTGCCAAAAACATCTAAAAAAAAAAAAACTCTGTACAGTCGTGGAACATCATCATATTGGACAGAGGAGACAAAGATCAATTTGTTCCAGAATGATGGGAGGAGAAGTCTATGGAGAAGGGAAAGAACTGGTCATGATCCGAAACATACCACCTCATCTTATGGCGTGGGCATGTATGGCTGCCAATAGAACTGTTTCTCTTGTATTTATTGATGATGTAACTGCTGCAGGATGAATCCTGAAGTGTATAGGACTATATGATCAGCCAAATGCTTCAAAATGCATTGGACGGTTCTTTCCTACTGCAGATAGACAATGACCTGAAACATACTTCGAAAGCAACCCAAGACAGTTGTAAAGCAAAGAAGTAGAATGGTCTGCAATGGCCAAGTCAGTCACCTGAACTGAATCCAATTGAACATGCATTTCACTTGCTGAAGACAAAACTGAAGGAAAAATTCCCCAAGAACAAGAAGGAACTGAAGACAGCTTCAGCAAAGGCCTGGCTGAAACACGGTATCTGGTGATGTCTGTGGGTTCCTTTCAGCTTTCTGGATGCAAATACCCTTAAAACTGAAAAGTTTTTTTTTTTTAACCTGAAAATTAAAGCTGAAAGTTTAATTTTAACTCCAATATACTGTGGTAGATAGCTAAAATTATAACACTCTCAATGTCCAAATATTTACGGAACTGACTGTACATGAGCAGTACTGTATACAGGAGAGGCCACTGGATAGGGTAGTGGTTGTCAAAGCTATAGCATAAACCTATAGGTTTTTTCTTTTCTTTTTTTTTTTTCTTCAGTTTTCTAAGTATTGCACATACTGTTGGAAGGACAAGTTTATTTCTGATGAGCATCTCCAAGGGAAATGGCAGCCAACCACACCACTTTTAATAAATCAGAAACTACAGCTTTGTCATCGCGTAGACAAGGTAGCTGTAGTAGATACACATTATAATATATACACAAATAAAAACATAAATAATCCATTTATGGGGTAGATCTACAGCAGAAACAGCTCATTGTGGCAAACAAAAAAAATAAAAAATGATGCCCTAGTTGGAAACATCAACCATCAGAGACACTATCAACGGTCAAAAGAAAAAAGATAAAGAAATATTAAAACCAACACTACAGGGAAGTTGATCTGCCCAAAGCTCGATATCAATATTGGAAGCATTTTTCTGACATCAGCCCTGTGCCTTACTCTTCTCCGATATAAATCAAGAACTTCATACACAAGGTTCGAATTTATGGACAGATCATGGCTCATATATATTATATTATATTATATTATATATATATGAGATTTGCACAGTCTATGTGACAGATGCAGATGCAACACTTCACAGAGCTTTTAGTGTAAATGTAAGTAAATGTAATAAGCTTGCAATTTCTGCACTCTGTCTAAACAAAACAGGCATAAATTTTAACTGACCTCAATTTAACTCTGCAGTTCGTATGACAGTATATCAGATAATAACAGCTTGGTATGAATTTATTAGCACTACTGTTTCTAAAATAGTTTAGTGAATGGCCTGAATGATGTCATTTTGTCACTACAGGGACAGTGCTTGGTTAATGTATTCCCCTAAACGTTTCTTCGCACATAAGGTGGAATATTTTTTTTCTTTTCGTTTTACATAATTCAATGGATCCAGCACTACCCAAATGATATGGCATTGCCACTGGATATTCAGCATCCAATACTTTTTTTTTTTGTTAAGTTTGTTTCATTCATAATGCATGCTGTCGCTAATCTCTTCCTTAGCTTTACAGGAGTAACTTCCCTACAGTGACACCGATGACAAAGAACAACACAATTACAGCGATGACCCTGATGCTCAAGCCCTCCTCCTTCACTGTGACAGATGAAGGTGTGGAATGCTGAGCTGCCATCACTGTGTTCTTCCTCATCCGCAGACAATCATCTTCCTGCTGTGGAGGAAGTATAAGAAATAGGCACAATTATGCAGTGTTCTATAGTATTTAATACTTGATCCTTCATCTTGTCATGCATGTTTCTATTCTTCAAGACACTGCTAGCTAGTCTGTGAAACACAAACCATTACCCTAATCTGTTTGTTTTCTTCTCTTAGTCGCTGCACCTCCACCTGAAGTCTTCTGCATTCTTCCATAATCCTCTTCACCTCTCCATCATCCAGACTGGACCCCAACTTCATGGACAACGTGGATGAATCCGATTTTAAAAAACTAGAGGAAATCATCTTACTGGTGTCCATGTCATGCTATTAACAGTTTGCACACATACACACAAAGTGTACTCATGAATTTAAATCATCCAAATGACACACAGAAAGGCAACATACATGCACACTTTGTAGAAACGCAAAATATACACTCACTGTCCACTTTATTAGTAACACCTGTACAACTCCACATTCATGCAGTTATCTAATCAGCCAAGCATGTCGCAGCAGCACAATGCAAATCATGCAGATATGGGTGAGCAGCCTCAGGTAATGTTCACATCAATGTCAGAATGAAGAAGAAGAAGTGTGATCTCTGTGACTCTAACCATAGCATGGATGTTAGTACCAGATGGGCTGGTTTGAGTGTTTCAGAATATGCTGATCTCCTGGGAATTTCACAAAATGGTGCGAAAAAACAACAACAACAACAACAGCAGCAACAAAAATCATTGAGTGAACGACAGTTCTGTGGGTGGAAACGCCTTGTTAAGAGGTCAGAGGAAAATGGTCAGGTGGGTTTGGGCTGCCAGGAAGGACACAGTACCTCATATCATCACTCTTTACAACCGTGGTGAGCAGATAGGCACCTCAGCATACACAAAACATTTAACTTTTAGATGGATGGGCTACAACAGCAGAAGACCTCACTGGGTTTCTCTCCTAGAGCCAAGAACAGAAATCTGAGGCTATCAGCACAGGCTCAACTGACAGCCTGAGATTCTTGTTCTTGGCTGACAGGAGTGGAAACTTATCTTCTGTAGTTCATCCACCTCAAGGTTTGATGTGTGCATTGTGAGATATTTTTCTGCTCACCATGGTTGTAAAGGTTGCTCATTTGAGTTACTATAGACTTCCTGTCAGCTCAAACCAGTCTGGTCATTCTCCTCTCATCTCTCTCATCAGCAAGGTGTTTCAGCCTGCAGACCGTCTGCTCACGGGATGTTTTTCACACCATTCTGTCTAGAGACTGTACATCCATGCTGTGGTTAATCACAGAAACTTTTCCCCCCCATTCTGATGTTTGATATGAACATTACCAGAAGCTCTTGACCAGTATCTGCATGATATTTTTTGCATTGTGCTGCTGCCACATAATTGACTGATTAGACAATTGAATGAATGTGCAGTTATACAGGTGTTCTTAATAAATTGAAAAATTGACAAAATTCCATGGTACCTTGATCAGAGGGATCATACATTTTTGGTTTTTGAATAAAAGTACAGCACAATTACCGTTTTCTCATTCTCACTTGGCATTTCGAAGACACATCGCAGCTTGGAGTCCATCAGTTCCTCTGGCTTGGCCTCCTTCCACTGCATGAGAAAAGGATGAAAAGAAGAAAAATGGTTTGAAAGATGAAGGAGTTTAGAGGAAAACGATCTACAAGATTAATTAGAAAGTGCAGTTCCTGCAGAAACTGTGAGACACAAGTCTTCAGCATTGGCTGAAGGATGCACACAAACTCTTCATAACTCTACACTTCTTATATAGTACATGCATAATGTGACATTTAACCCTGGGCTAATTTGTCCCTTTTCACCATCCACATTTCCAGTTTGAAACAAAAGAAACATATTTCCTTTCCCCCCATTCATATCACTGATACGAGAAAAAGAACCAATTTGTCTATTTTGTCTATCTATAACGGCAGAAGTCAGAAGCAGGTGCTTTAAGTCAATCTATCTTTTATTTTTTACTGGTACGGTAGGATTCTGACCAAAAATTGTTAGATAGTGTTATGTTTAGTTAGTGTTTGTTACGTCTTCTTGTTCAGTTAGACAGTATTACCAGTTCCCTCTCAGCCCTACTTAAACTCACTGACCTCACTTCTAACTAGGCTGCTGACATGTGCCTCAAACCTCAAATCTCCATCCTCACACATCCAGAAGCTCTCTTCCACAAACTAGAGGCAGAACTACCAGTAGCCTCATCAGTACCCTCTGTACCACTGTTATCTCAGCCTCAGTGGTGGTAGGTGGGCTTTGTAACTGCCAGTTTGCCATAGAGAAAGCAGACTCCATTTTGGCTTTAGCTTCCCATTACACTCTCCTCTTTCCAGCGCTAACTGAGACCTGGATCACTCCAAATAACTCCGTTACACCGGCTGCGCTGTCTTCTATTTATGCTTTCTCACATTTGACGAGAAACTACTACAGGTTTGTTATTGCCTTCAGGCCTCTTTCCCTGTCTCATCTAAACAACTCATCCTTCAAATTCCAACTGCAATTACAGTTACCTCTCTGATCAACCTTCTCATCGTCATCTACTGCCCTCCTGGGAGACTTTCTTGAAGAAATGGAGATGCTCCTCAGTCTTTTCCCTACTGATAGCACCCACTCACTCTCCTCGAAGACGTCAACCTCCCCTCCGACAAGCTCCAGTCCTCTTGCCTTCTCTCCCTTCTGCATTCATTCTCCTTGATATTCAACAGCTGCCCTCCCACACACAAGGAAGGAAATGTCCTGGACCTGGTCATCAATCACCCCTCTCCAATTAAAGACATCAATTTTACCCCACTCCACATCATCCTGATCATCACTTGGTATCCTTCTCCATCACCTTCCCGGTCCTACCTAACATCAGCTGTCAATACCTCTCTCCCGCTCACCAAACCCTCCACTCTATGTCTTCATCCTCTGTAGCTTCCTGCACCCTAACATCCTTTACCATCCCTTATCGTCCTTTTCCTCTCTACTGTTGGAGTCAGCAACTAACACTTTCCTCTCATCACTTTCCTCATCCATGGACCTCCCTGACCCTCTATTTTCCAAACGCAGGAAGATTTCTTGCTCTGTTCCTTGGATATCAGATGTTTTGCACAGCAATCAGAGAGAATTAAGAACAGCAGAGTAGAAAATTACTCTTACCACGGTCTCCTGTCCAAATTCCTATCTGATGTGAAATCTGCTTTATCTACAAGGAAAAGCTGGAAACATCTGCACAAGACCCTCGCAAATCCACATCTTTTCATCACTTCTTAACCCACCGCCGGCTCCTTCACCATCCTCCCTGACTGCTGATACCACTTTTTTGATGGGAAGATTGAAAAAAATCTCCCAGATCTTCACTCTACCCTGACTCCTATACTATATGTTCAGGATTCCCCTCCTCTTCTGCTGACACATTTTTCTCACTTATCAACAGAAGAGATCCTGCAAGTCATCTTATCCTCCAATACCACCACCTGCCCATTGAGTCCAATCCCTTACACAATGCTAAAACCCTGGAACACACTATTTACAATCAACTGTCCCAAAACAACCACCAAGATCCTAACCAGTCTGGCTTCAAATTGGCAGAGTCCACAGAAACTGCCCTTGTGGCTGTCACTGAGAAACTCCATGCTACTATCATCAGTCCTCGTCCTCCTTGACCTTTCAGCAGCATTTAATGCATTCAACCAAAAGACTCTTGTCCATCATCAAGAGTCTTGGAATTCATGGCACAGCATGGCAATGGTTTGTTTCTTACTTGGAGGGTCGGTCATATAAGGTGATCCAGATCGCCTCCATGCAGACTCTCCACTGGTGTCCCTCTTCTTTTCTCCCTCTATACCCGGTCTCTTGGTGAGGTCATATTCTCACATGGGTTTTTATACAACTGCTATGTAGATGACACTCAACTTATCCTCTCGGTTTCTCCCTCAGACACTTATGTTCCTGCTTGTATCTCAGCATGTCCTGTAAACATCTCAACGTGGATGGCAGCTTATCCTAGTAAAACGGAACTGCCGTTCATCCTAGGTGATGCATCCCACTTCAGGATCTTGTGATCTCCCTCAGCAACTCACACATCTCTCTTTCTGTAAGGATGACTGCGAAAGTGCATGCACTGCTGAGGATCCAAGACTCCACCTTCAGAGCAGGTGACAAGGTGGCCCTAAGAAAAGTAAGGGCCAAATTGTCCTGGGCTACCAGAGAGGCAAAGTGCACAGAAAACCCACAGCCACTTCAAGGACAGTGGTGACATGTGTTGCATGTGGCAGGGCATCCAGGCCATCACCAACTACAGGACATCACCTGCTTGTGCCAGTGATCCCTCCTTTCCAGATGAGCTGAACAACCTCTATGCTCGGGCTGAGGCAATCATTCCTCAGCACCTAACTGGAAAGCTAAGCCTGCTGGGACTGAACACTTCCCACTGCAACTGGATCCTAGACTTCCTGACTGGAAGAACTCAGTCAGTCCTGAGTAGTCATTCAGTTGGAAGCAGCATCTCCAGCACCACCACACTGAGCACTGGTGCCCCCCAGGGCTGTGGGCTCAGTCCATTGCTGTTCCCTCTGCTAACTCATGGCTGTGCAGCAATGCACAGCACAAATCACATCAAGTTCGTCGATGACATGACTGTGGTGGGTATCATCAGCAAGAATAATGAGCCAGGATACAGACAGGATGTGCAGAGGCTAACGAACTGGTGCTGAGCCAACAACTTGTCCTTGAATGTGGACAAAACAAAAGTGATGGCACTATCCACTGAACATCACTGGCTCCTCTGTGGAGATCATCACAAGCACCAAATTCCTTGGTGTTCACCTAGAGGAGAACCTCACCTGGCCTTTCAACACCAGCTCCATAGGCTGGTCCAATATTTTTCTTTCACTGATGGGGCATGTAATGTGCTGTCTGTGTTTAGGCAGGTCACATGTGAGGTTTGCTCTGTTAGAATCCCCAAGAATAATAATGAGTGAGTGTTGTTGCTCCATGTCCATAATGTCCATGCTAGTGCAGGCATGAGGAGGGATGCAAACACTCACCAGAATAAACAAGGAAAACTTTAGCAGTGAATAAAAAGGCTTGCAGTTGATAACGTGCGCTTCTTAATTAGGAAAGCACATCTTCTTCAACTGTGCACCAACCTTTGCTGATGTAAAAACTTAATCCACCACCTCTCGTTTTCCCCGATGACTCCGCAGAGCGGTCCGCTCTGAACAGCTAGAAACCTGGCAGATGTAAGACACTGTGCGGAATGGATTCGTTCAGCCAGGTTTCCGTGAAGCACAAAACAGCAGAACTGGAAAAGTCCTTGTTTGTCCGGGTGAGGAGAAGTAGTTCAACTGTTATTCTGGCGAGGGAGCATAGATTCGAAAGGTGAAAACTCGGCAAATATACAGGTGAATACAGGGTCCTAAATCCGCTATGCTCCTTTGCGTCTCTTGGAGTGTTTGTTCAAAAAAATAAATAATTCAGATGTAAAAATCGGAAGAGCAAAATGGAGTTCACACAGAAATACACAGATGGGCCACAAAGTTCTGGGACCAAGATTAATCTCTTCCAAAGTGGTGGAAAGGCCAAAGAGTGGAGAAAGAAAGGATCTACTCATGATCCAAAAAATACAAGCTCATCGGTGGAGGTAGTGCCATGGCTTGGGTAACTCATGATGACAGCAGCAGAATGAATTCAGGACTCTACAGAAACATTCTGTCTGCCAATTTACAGAGAAATGCATCCAATCTAATCGGGAGGAACTTCATCATGCAGCAAGACAATGACCCAAAACACACTGCCAACACAACAAAGGACTTCATCTGGGGAAAAAAGTGGAAGGTTTAAGGCCAATCGCCAGACCGTAACCCAATTGAACATGCATTTCACCCCTGAAGAGGAGACTGAAGAGAGAACTTTTTCTAATTGTTTTACGCATCTAGATGTAAATATCAGAAAACGAAACCTGAAATTCTGATCTTTCATCTCATATTTTGATCGCAAACCCAAATGTCTTCAGTGTACAGCAAAAACAAAATAACTGGCCTATGTTCCAATACTTTCTGAGGGGATTGTATATACATATATATATATATATTGGACTTTTCACCAGACATCAGTGTCTGACCTCACTAATGCTCTTGTGGCTGAATGGGCCAATCCCCACAGCCACATTCCAAAATCTAGTGGAAGGTTTTCCTAGACAAATGGACTAAATCTGGAATGGCATGTTCAAAAATCACATATGGGTATGAGGGTCAGGTGTCCTCAAACTTTTGGCCATATAGTATACATCATATTGGTAAACTGTGATAATAAAATAGAAATACAACACTAAAACTACTGCCAGTACACTGCTTATTCCACACACAGTTCTTCTGGATTCTTCTGCTTCGGGATGAGTACTCACCAGGCCCTCCATGTCCGTCATGTCAGGTGGGGCCATTAAAGACTGCACCATAAACTTGTGCTTGCTCTTCTCGTTGGGGTCATAATCAAATGGTTGTAGCATAACTGCAAAAAAAAAGACATCAAAAAAATTAATTTGAAAATGGCCAAAAACAGTTTGACTACTAACCACTATATGAATATTAATAGGTATAAAAAAGCAAACAAATTTTTCTTTTAAGTGATAAACATCAATTTGTAGTGATTAATTCAAAATATTCACAGTCATCATTTTTCACCACAGTCTTCATTTCAGCATCATTCATACAACAAAACCATAATTTAAATGCAGGGGGGGTCACACAGCATAAAGGCAATGAAAAGGCAAAATAAAATCTCAGTTGTCTACAGAAATGTAATGATAATGCTTATAAAATTGTCATTTTTGTTACCTCCATGTCATTTTATTACTTAAGCAAGCATTTTGGTTTGCATTGTTCATCATTTAGTGTTCTACAAATACTTACTCAGGCCATACCCAATTAACAAAACAAAAGTAACCAAAATTACCTACCACTAGCAAAAATTATGCTCTTCAAGTGACAAATAACAAAATATGCTTAAATCATACAATAAAATAAGAAAAGACAGAATCATTTGCCTAAATATCAAATTGTTTTAAATTCAAATGTCATTCCAAATCAATCATATAAATATCTGCATAAGGCAAAAAAAAAAATCTAATTTTCTTAAGGCTAAAGTCTGTGAACAATGTTCAAGTTAATTCAATTTGATTTTATTTTTGTACAGTGCTTTTAACAACAGACATCAACACAAAGCAGCTTTACACACATCCGGATATCGTTTTAAATTTATCCCGAGGTGATGGTTGCAAGGAAAAACTCCCTGAGATGATATGAGGAAGAAACCTTGAGAGGAAC
Source organism: Pangasius larnaudii (assembly GCA_037576815.1). Classification (NCBI taxonomy): domain Eukaryota; kingdom Metazoa; phylum Chordata; class Actinopteri; order Siluriformes; family Pangasiidae; genus Pangasius; species Pangasius larnaudii. The sequence continues at coordinate 3,266,620 of CM074917.1, forward strand.
CAGACAATGTTTCCAATATATTTGGGAAATGAAGAATCAAGAGCTTCAGTGTACATGACAAATATCTTCATATACACTTTGATTTCTATGTATATTGGAAATAATTATAATTAACAACTACAATTGTGAGAGATACAAACACAAACTTCATTCTCTGCAATTTACAAAACAATTGTTAAAAAAAAAAGCAAAAAAGAAAGGAGATTTTGGTTGATCACATCCCGTGAGACAACATTAATTACGGATCTGAACCTCCATGTTGGTCTACTATTTGATTCAAAGCCAGAGGAAAGAAATCTAGTTGCAGAAACGAATAAAAGGGGACAATGTCCCTTAAGAAAAGTATATTCTTAAGCAAATGTTTTCAGGCATTTCCTTAAAAGAAAAAGCGCAGTTTTTCTATCATTAAGGTAATACAATATGAAAAGATTTATTTGAATAAAATAATTATATTTTTGAGAAGGTGTCTAGTCTAGGGATATAGCAAAAGCTTGCAAAATAATGTATTGCTTCAATTAGAAAAAAGTCACAGAAACTTATGCTCTTCCTTATGTGCCTTATTTTGGTACGTTGGCCAACGGTCCAACTGTTGGTCATTAAAAGAGTTATAAGGCTAATAATAATAAAAATTATAAAGGCTATGTTGTGATGAAAAAGGCCTACATGAACATGAACTGGTCTTGTTAATTGTTCATGTAAGAAGAAACACATTTAAAATGTTTCAGGTTTGCAAATGAAGTAAATGAATTTAAAGTGATCTTGACTTGAACTGGTATTCAACAAAAAAAATCAGCTTTCAGATGCAAGATCAAAAACTATCAAATTAAGCTCAGCTGGATCAACTGGTTTATTTACCAGAGACATTAACTGAGGTTCCAGCTTCAATCACTCCACTGTTTGGACGCACACAGTAGCGACGTGGAGCAGTTGTCTTCACTTTAAAGCACACATTCCTCTCTGTGGGGTTAGCAAGCTTTAGGGTCGTGGTCACCACATCTGTAAATGGACCTGAAAACACAGACACAGGGCAATTAGATGCTTTTGTAAAAGCTGCAACCATGGACCTTCCATGCCTGCAAAAACATGTTCTCTTGTCTCCTATCTTTCTATCTGTGCACACTCATGGGAAAAAGTACACACTCCTTTTCAATATGTAGTAATTCTTCCCCAAAAAGTAAATTGTTATGGAGAGATTTTGGCCCAGTCTTCTTTTATAGCACTACTTCAGCTCATTGATGTTTGCGGGCATTCGTTCATGCACAATGAGGTGAGGTCTGGAATTTGACTTGGCCAATCCAACACCTTGATTTTTTATTTCTTCTTCAGCCATTCAGATGTGGACTTTCTGTCGTGTTTGGGATCACCGTCCGGTTGCATGACCCACTTTTGGCCCAGCTCAAGCTGATAGACAGATGGTCTCACATTTGTCACAATGATATTCTATTAAAAAGTGGAGTTCATCACTGTCTCAATGACTGCAGGTTTCCCCGGTTCTGTGGCAGCAAAACAAGCCCAAATCATCAAGTAAATGACCTCCTTAGCTTACTTCCAAACCTATATCTATATATATCTATATATATCTATATATATATATATATATATATATATATATATATATATATATCTCAATACTTTTGGTTATCTAGGTGTGTAACTCATCTCAGAATTTCAGCTCGTGTTGTGGCTCGAGAAGCAGGACA
>CM074917.1:3300337-3311148 GCA_037576815.1 Pangasius larnaudii
TCTACCATCCTCAAGCTAATGGCGGCGTGGAAAGATTTAATCAAAATCTGAAAAATGGCAAACGTGCACACCTTGCCCAAGGTTTCCCATTTAAGGCTGCTCTCTCCCAGACCCTCTTGCATTATCATGCTACCCAACATGCCGCCACTGGGGTGTCCCCTGCCTGTCTCATGCCAGAATTACCGTTGAGCAGGCTGCGCCCACCTCATCAGCTCTCAGTGAACACTTCGATTCGGGCATAGGTTCATCAACATCAGTGCAACATGAGAGCAAGATATGACAGCAAGCATCATGTTTGGCCCACAAAGATAAGAGTACAGGATTGGGTAAGAGCCTGCAGGCCACATTGCAGCAATAAATTGAGCTCTTTCCTGTCTGAGCCACTCCAGGTCAAATGGAAGCTTGGGCCAGTCACACAGCACAAACTAATGCATGTTTATGACCTGCTGTAAAAACAACACCTTGTATTAGCATCCTGCCAACCCACAACATGGTGAGTCCAACTGAACAAAATATTCCTTGAGATGACTTCCTCCCCAACCAGAATTCACAGAAGAGGCAAAGTAAATACAGGTGTGAAATGTAAATACCACTGCCCTACCCTTTCTGTGAACTCCAGCATTTTTCTCTGTAGTTTTCAATGTAGACTCACAATTCTTGTTCTCACGGCATAATGAATTCCGCCCTTCCACTGAAGGTGAATAAAATAGAATTGATTCATTTTAAAAAGTGTTTGAAATGGGATAAATAAAACTTATGTCACTCCAAATCCATGTGAATCACTTTCTTGAGTAGAACACAAAGATGATATTTAGTTAAATGTTGTTTTTTCCCCATACAGATCACTCAAAACCTCAAAACTCCTTTTGTGTTCCACTCTGGTCTTATGGGTGTGGAATGACATTGGCGTTGAGTCTAGAGCCTCTTGTGTTTGTCTTCGAGACGAGATCGAACAAAGGCTTGGCTTTGCCAGTGTCCATTGGAAAGGGAATTGGGAAACCTAAAATCCCTCTGCCTCAACCCACTGGACCAGGAATTCATTGATCAGCTAAGTATCTATTGATGTTATTCATTTTGGGCGATGAAATATGCTACAATACATACAGACATTAACTCAATATCAAAGAGCAGAGTGAGAAAAGTCCAACAGAGTGGAAAAGGATAAAGTCAATGAGTCTCTCAATCACGAACGGCTGTGGATCGATGACGAACTGCTCAGCTGATGACAGATGCTTCCAGCAGCACGGTGATCTGTATCAACTTGCTTGAAGACACGACCCATAGCAACACAGAGGCATCAGAACTTCACAGCACCAGTGTGAGCGTCTTGCCTGGGCGGCCTCTTTACCGTGTGGAGCTGCACACTGCACAATGGAGATACAACACGTGGAAATAAGGATTTCGTTGCACAGAGAATAAATCAGTTCCACAGCATGTCTCGTTAGCTCTGCTGTTTATTTAAAACAGTTTTGTGATCGTATAGTGGAATGAGTTTTCAAGATTAGCAGTTACAATAAACATTTTCAATGAATTAATCACAAATCAATTCAATAATTAAACAAATACAATGTTTTCAGTGAAATACAGAACAAGTCAATTACATTCAGAATGTAAGGGACAACATCCCCACCTAGTGGCGAACACGCGCAACTCTACACTAATGAAACAATTCATCCATTAAACGCATTAAACAACATTTTCTGTAACATACCTGCACAATGGAGATACAACACGTGGAAATAAGGATTTCGTTTCACAGAGAATAAATCAGTTCTACATAAAACACAAGATAACACAAATTAATTACGATCGTGACAAAGTTAAAATAACTCCACATAAAACAAAACAGAAGCCAAACGCAGATTAACAGTTCCCCAACAAGCTCACAGATGGCGCTGTCCCCATTTATGCATACATTTAACACTCACTCTCACTGCATAAGCAAATTCATCCAGGTCTAAAAAATACTAGTAATTAAAAAGTATTATTATTTAAAATGATTCATTTCATAAGTCGTAGCTAATCTTCAGCCAAATGAGATTGAAAGCTTTGCTTTCAAAAGCAGGAAATACAATTACCAATAATATATCAATTTATGTTTAAAAATATTCAAATATTAAATTCCTATTTATTTATTTATTTATTTATTTATTTACTCTCATTTCTATACAGGATTAATGAGGCTTACAGAAACAATGCCCTTACCCCTGAGACAGGTCAATGGAATACAGTCTCGCCTTGAGAGAAGCCATATAATCCTCTCTCAGGTTCTTCTCAAAAGACTTGTTTATCAGTGCCAAGAGACGTTCAGTATCAATGTCACCTAGGCTACTGCGTCTGTGAAGAAAGAAGATCCTCCCATGAGAGATACTATCATAAAAGAACGCAAATCCGAATTTACTCGTCCACATGTCAGTCCAGTTCCATATGCTGATATTTTTTTACCACTGAACAGGAGATATTTTGAAGAATATTTATGCAGGACTTTTCCCCCACAGCTACGGTTTATTTTTTTTTACAAATGCTGCTGTCATATTAAGTATCCTGGATTATTACAATAGCTTTGCACGAAGAACAGACCAGAATATTCTTATATTCCAATAGAATAGCTTTGGGATGCAGTAGAATGGAAGATTTGCAGCATGAAAGTGCACCTGAAAAAGCTGCAGGAATTGCAGTCATTTCAACATGGACCAGAATCTCAAAGAAATGTTTCCAACATCTTGTGGAATCCATGCCATGAAGAATTGAGCCTGTTTTGAGTCTTCAGTGCATGTAAACACACAGTATATGTAATTCTGATCTTATCAACATTGGTATCAAAGGCCTTTTCATGCCAAATTAGCTTCTACCTGAAAGCAAACGCAGTTATCTGTTCCCTAAATGGTTAGGCTGATCAAAAAAACTCCCACAACAGACAAACAAAATACAGATTATTTTTATTTATGTACCACATTTTATACATAAAGGTATTTTTCTGTTTTAATAAGATCTGCTTAAAAATAATCAAGATCTATTTAAATAGTACCTTCAGCAACATTAACATTTTTAAGGGCTGATTAAGAAAAACAAAACAAAAAACTAATGGCAGCTGATGGCAGGTTTATAAATTAAGTTCAGCACATTTATTCTCGTTAAAATGATAGCTGCAGCATTCTGGATGAGTTCATTCTCCTCCTCACAGTTTTGGCTACTCTGAATTTAATTAAGGTGAGAATCCTAGGCCTTTCCTCTTTAAATTCAGTTAAATGACCAATTAAATTTCTGTAGTATTAGTAGTGCATCCAGTTGAGAATTTCTTTGGACATACAGTCTGACGGGCTCACATGGTGACACAGATAAGTTCATCTGGGTGTTGTCTGGAACAAATGTGGTAAGTGATTGTGATGAACACTAGAGTGGAGCTTTTTTTAAAGTTTTTGCTTGGCAGTGTTTGGTATCCATAGAGACTTTAAATTAAAAATTGTGTTCGGGGACGGGGCAGGAATGTACAGTACTGTGCCAAGGTCAGCGACCAAATGGTCATTCAGTATTTAGTCAGTATTAAAGTTCAATATTACAAATAAAATATTTAAAGATTTCATACGGTTTTTGTTGCTTATGGATAGTTGAGTATCAAGTGCTTGAATGTTGGTTGCAAAAAAGTTATGGGGTGGATGCAGACTTTTGACCCAACCAAGTTGCACACCTGCCTAATTACACAAATTCAGTCAGTGTAATAAATTTTCTATCTTAGAATCCAAGTGTGGCAAAATCCCGCATGCACCAGCACTTTCTGCATTACAGCGATACATCATTATGTCATGCTCCGAGCATGTACATGTCTTTGGAATGGGGCTGAAGGGAGGGTGTGATCTTTTTCACTGGCTAAGTCTAGAGGAAGTTAGCAAGTTGCCAATATCACTTACAGCTGCTTTCACTGTCATCTGTGGTTAATGGAGCTTTTTTTCTGAGCTGCTTATCAATATCTACAGAGCTGCTTGAGTTTAATCATGTCCTGCCAGACCGCCTGTTTGGAAGACTAGGGTTGCCTTTCGGACTTTCATGGGTGTATTAGCAGGTTTAGTATTTTAAGATATTTTTTCTATTCAAAATGGAAAATATGTATACTGATTTAACAAAAGAGGAAAAGGTAGGTATTAATCCACTGAAAAAAGGAAGGAAAAAGTCACTTAACACTTTTAGATATTTCAAAGTATCACTGTAAAAAATAATTATAGTGCTTAACATCTTTCTTTCACAATTTCAGGTTTTACACACAAGCACTGATGGAGCATTTCTGTTAAATGAACAATATATGTAACATTTATTGTATTTATACACTATATCTACTCAATTTTGGAACATTATTTCAAAACAGTGTCGAATGATGCATGTTGGTTGTACATGTTTTGAAACATACTGTATTACACACTGCAAACTTTACAAAGAATTCTGTCATTATTAAGTAGAAATTTATATTTTTAATGAAAACAAGAACATGAATAATGTCACACCACTGTTATTATTTCAATAAATTGTAGTAATAGTATCAATATTAAATAGTATTCATGATATAGCACATTTGGTAACACAGCCCTCTTCACTAGAATTGTTCACTAGACTAAGCTTCACTACTGGTCTCAGTTTTTATGTCGATGCTGGTGTTTATTACTGTTGCCGGACTTCCCTCTACCTCTGTAATTTCTTCCTCTGGCCCCCACTCCAACTCAGCTGTGGCATCCTGATATTGCTGGTACTCAGATACTAGATCATTCAGGTTGCTCTCAGCCTCTGTGAACTCCATCTCATCCATGCCCTCTCCAGTGTACCAGTGCAGAAAAGCCTTGCGGCGAAACATCATGGCAAACTGCTCCCCAACTCGCCGGAAAATCTCTTGGATGGCTGTGTTGTTTCCAATGAAGGTAGATGCCATTTTAAGGCCACGTGGTGGGATGTCACAAACAGCCACTTTAACGTTGTGGGGGATCCATTCCACAAAGTAGTTACTGTTCTTCTGCTGAACAGCGAGCATTTGCTCATCCACCTCTTTAGTGGACATACGACCACGAAAAACTCCTGCAACAGTAAGGTAGCGGCCATGCCGGGGGTCACATGCCGTCATCATGTTCCGGGCATCGAACATTTGCTGGGTGAGTTCGGGAACAGAGAGGGCCTGGTATTGATGACTTCCTCGTGGTATGAGTGGAGCAAAGCCAGGCATAAAGAAGTGAAGGCGGGGAAAGGGCACCATATTGACAGCCAGCTTGCGGAGGTCAGCATTCAGCTGACCAGGGAAGCGCAGAGAGGTTGTGACCCCACTCATAGTCATAGACACAAGATGATTGAGATCTCCATATGTTGGCGTGGTGAGCTTGAGTGTACGGAAACAGATATCATAAAGAGCTTCGTTGTCAATGCAGAATGTCTCATCTGTACTCTCAATCAGTTGGTGAATGGACAGTGTGGCATTATATGGCTCCACTACCGTGTCAGAGACTTTAGGAGAGGGCATGACACTAAAGCTATTCATGATTCGGTCTGGGAACTCTTCACGGATTTTGTTGATGAGGAGGGTGCCCATGCCTGAACCGGTACCACCACCCAAAGAGTGAACAAACTGGAAGCCCTGCAGGCAGTCGCAACTTTCAGCTTCATTACGGACACGGTCTACTACTTGCTCGACCAACTCTGCCCCCTCTGTGTAGTGACCTTTTGCCCAGTTATTTCCAGCTCCAGAATTCCCTGTCAATTAATGAGGAAATCAGTTACATCGACAGAAACAGAAACAGAAACCAAGGCCTCTACTTTGTAATACATACTTGTATGGTAACCCTTAGGTATTATGTATCTAAATATATATAATAAGGTTGTTGTTCCTCTTTCGGCTCCTCCCGTTAGGGGTCGCCACAGCGGATCATTGGTCCGTGTATTTGATTTGGCACAGTTTTTACATTGGATGGCCTTCCTGACGCAACCCTCCGCAATTTTTATCCGCACACTACTGCACGCAACCCCAGTGGCTGGGGCTGGTTCCCTGGCCAGGAATCAAACCCGGGCCAGAGCGCTGTGGCCTAACCACTAGCCCTCCAGGGACCGATAAATATACATAAGAAGTTAAAAAAAAAAAAACACGGAGATTTATATAATATTCAGTTCTGTATATGTTATTTATTGCATTATGACTCAATTCCTGAGCTACTTGTCATACTGGCTGCTGAGGCAAAACAATGTACCATACTAGATTTTACTGTCTTTGTAAATAAAGGGCTTTTACACTTGGTCTCACCATGTATGAAGTTGTCAGGTCTGAAGAGTCCTCCAATGTGACTTCCCCTCACACTGTCTATTGTTCCTGGTTCCAAATCCACCAGCACTGCCCGGGGGACATACTTCCCACCTAAGAACACACACACACATACAATCTTAATTAGAGTAATTACGATGTTGTTTTAACATTGAATTACTCCTTTCTTGCAAAAACATTTGATTCTTAATAAAATGGTACAGGCTTTAACAAGCTGTTATGGCACAGGGGAAATTACTGCCAAAATTTCTAACCTTGCCATTCCAATACTAAAGGCCAATTGTTTAGTTTTTGCTATACACGGAAGACATTTGGGTTTGAGATCAAAAGATGAATATGAGACGATAGAATTTCAGATGTCATTTCCTGATATTTATATATAGATGTGTTAAACAGCTTAGAACATAGCACCTTTGGTGGCAGACCACCCAATTTTTAGGTGAGCAAAAGTATACCAACAGTATGCTTGCAATAACTGCATCAAGCCAAGCCTTGAACTGCAGCTTCTTTCAGTTGTTGGTTGTTTTAGGGTTTTTTCCCCCCTTCATTCTCCTCTTCAGGAGGTGAAATACTTGCTCAATTGGGTTAAAGTCTGGTGATCAACTTGGCCATCTAAAAGCTTCCACTTTTTTCCCCCCTGATGAATTCCTTTGTTGTGTTTGCAGTGTGTTTTGGATCATTGTCTTGCTGCATGATGAAGATCCTAATCAATTAGATTGGATGAATTTCTCTGTAAATTGGCATTCTGCTGCTACAATCATGAGTAAGATGATCAATAAAGATTAGTGAGCCCGTTCCAGAAGTAGCCATTCAAGCCCAAGCTTGACCGATGAGCTCGTATGTTTTGGATCATGAGCCTTTCCATCACTTTGGTCGAGGTTAATCTTGGTTCCAGAACTTTTGTGGCTCATCTCTATATTTCTTTATGAATTCCTGTCTGGCCTTCTTACTGCTGATGAGTGGTTTGCATCTTGTGGTATGGCCTCTATATTTCTGCTCTCTAAGTCTTCTTCTAATGTTTGATTGCGATATCTTAACCCCTGCACTGTGGAGATTGTTGGTTATGTCACTGATTGTTGTTTTTGGGTTTTTCTTCACAGCTCTCACAATGTTTCTGTCATCAGTTGCTGTTATTTTCCTTATTCCCACCTGTTCGATGTCTGGTTGTCAGTAATCTAGTGGGTTTTTTGTTTTCAGGACATTCCAAATTGTTGTATTGGTTATGTCCAATGCTTGCGTAATGGCTCAGATTGATTTCCCCTATTTTCTTAGCTTCATAGACAGATCTTTGGTCTTATTGCCGGTTATTTCTTCAGATACCATCAACACTCTATTGAGCTATTATTTGTTTAAACAATCAATCTAACAGGGCATACCTGGGCAACAAGAAGCACCTGTCAGTCACATGTTCCAATATTTTTGATCACTTAAAAATGGGTGGGTTCAAACAAAAGGTGCCATGTTCTAAGTTGTTTAGTACATTTAGATGTAAATATCAGGAAATTAAAGCTGAAATCCTGATCTATCATCTCATATTTTGATTGCAAAAACAAAAGAATTGGCCTTCTTTTGTTTGCCCGTGTAAACACTGAAAAACACTGAATAAAACAGGGCTGCTGGAAAAAGAAGTATTTTCCATTCACAAAATATAACAACAAATATCAGCTGGCAGAACATAACTTTATTCAGCTCCTGAACTTCTACAGTTCAGTCAAGTTCTAATGTGACTTAATAAGCTAACTATTTTTCAATGTCTTTCCCAAATCAGGGAACTGTTGTTTATATTTGACAACAATAGCCACCTAAAATATTTTAAAAGATTTACTTTAATTCTTAGAATTGTTACATTCCAGAAAACTTTGCTGGGCAGATTATTACAATCTCCTATGAATCTGGGATGCAGTGCTTCTGCTAGTCAAAATGTGGTCCTTTAAATATAGTGACAGATGTATAAATTAAAGCATATTTTGTTTGTGACTTTCAGGCCAGTATAGAAATATATAAAATATAAATATAGTCTATTTTGGAGCTCAGTAAAGCAGTTGGGCTACTGGAGTAAAAAATGAATAGTGAACTCCTGCCTATATCCGAATCTATATTATATCAGTTTGAATAATGTACATCTATTGAGTTATATTGATGTGCAAAATGCTTCTTAATTGAGGGGGTGATTACCCAGGTTATGAAAATTACACTGAAATTGACATTATATTGCTTTATGAATATTCAGGTCTAGAGGGAGGGGGTGTCAAGAAAACGAGCTAAGTTCAAGAAGCAGAAATGGCATTTTCAGAATAAAAATCACTCAAGGTGTGTTTCATAGACAGTCAGGAATAATAATACTAATAATACTACTACTAATAATAATAATCATCATCATAACGAGGATATAGACACTTTACCCAAATATTTAATTAGAGAACAACATAAACTGTTCTAAAGTTAAATCTCTTACCATTTGCTTCATTAAAGTAGACACTGACCCTCTCCAGCTGAACGTCCATGTCCCCCTCATAGTTTCCCACTGCATTGATACCATGTTCGTCACTGATAACTTCCCAGAACTTTAAACACAAATAGTGTTCAAATATAAGACTTGAAACAAACACATCGACTTCAGGCACTGAATTTATTAAATGTAATGTATAATGAATGCACACTAAATATGCTGGTATTCGCAGACTTGTGTAGCTAATCATTCTTGTGGTAAATTGAGGGTTCTCTAAAATACCATTGTTTTTTTTTTGTCCAAAACATAACACTTACCCTAAGGAAAGCCATGTTCACTGTTCATTATGAAGCTATCTATTTAATTTCCTGTCAACTAGCATATAAACTACTCCGTACTTCTCTTTGATAAAGGCACCGCAGCCTTTCTAGCTTCTTCCTCATGTTTATCTTCCAGTAGGCTTGGATGAAGGGAACACCCTGCCACTTTGCAGAGGCATTTTACTAACCATATTTTATAATATAAAATAAATATAATTACACCTATGTCAAAAAGTCGGTTGATTGGTATGTTTAACCGGACATACAAAGACAAACTATATGTCATACATCAGATACCTACTTCAGCTTTTCATTTTAATCAGCTTTTCATTAATACTGCAAACTCTAGATTCAGTTTTAATGAACTGTTCAACATAATAAATGAAAGTTCAAAAAATTTACATGTTTTCAAAAATAGCCAAAAGTCTTTTTTTATCTGTGCTTTGGTAGTGTATTTGAATATGTTAACCTTTTATAACCTTTTAAACAATTATATCTTACTCATGGGGGAAAAGGTAGGTGAAATTAAAATGACAAGTTTGTTATCACATACCTTTGAACTGATCTGATTACCACACTGTCCGATCTGAAGATGAACAATCTCGCGCATGGTGATGAGACTCACACTCCTAAGCAGAACATGACTGTGAGAGCCCAGTGTGAGTATTATACCAATGATGATGTCATTATCAGGGAGTCTCCCACTCTCCTGTCAATTTGTATACAGTAAGGCTATTGTAGTCACTTTTGGTTATTAGGAGATAATGGCATTTTATTATAGTGGTATATAATGAATGCATATTTTACCATTTCTAAAATGTTGATACTTGTGAATTGCAGACAATAATATTATTAAACAATAATATTACTAATTCAAGTAATCCACATTATTAGAAGTGTGTTGTTAAAGTGCACCACAGCTTATACTGTGAGTGATATTATAATGCTATTTGTCTTTATAAATGAGAGGGAAAAAATAATACTGATGCCCTGGCATTTATACTTTCTAAGTGAATACAACATGAAGAAAAATGTTGGCGAGTGTACGTGAGAGGCCTTTCTGCCCATCGTGCCTATGTATGATAAGACTATCTGGGACATTCAGACACAAACTGGTGTCACATTCATTCACCACAATACCACCGCTTGTCACCAGAGGTCTCAGTTTCTGGAGTTCTGAACTTGTTTCTGTGGTCACTGGTTGCTTTGACCACACCTACTTACTGCTTGTGTCCCTTGGCATGGGCAGTAACTCTGATCCTGCTCAGCCTCACCTTTGCTCAGCTCATGGCCACACATTGTCAGAGAAATTAAATAGGGCATTGAACATAAAATATGCATCAACCATCAGCCTTGTGGCTTGTCCTCAAACTTACAACGTCCTGCTGCACTCTCACATAAACCAGGTGGCATTGATCTTATCCACAAAGGGCTGGTGTGACTGCAGTTTCACTCCAGTCGAATAGGAAGCACACTTGATAGTTGACTGGAGACCAGGATGAACTGATTAAACAAGTGGAATCAGGTGTGTCTTCTGCTTGGTTGGAACAAAAGCCTGTAACCACACCAGCCCTTTGTGGATAATATTGAAGATCCCGGCACTAAACCACACCCTGATCTGCTAGAGACCTCCAAGACAAGCAGGAGAGGAAGTCTGCCACCACCATCTGCACCCCCTGGCCTGAGGACCACCGTAAATTTAAAAGGTTGTGATGCTAGATACCAAGGAGGGATCCAAATGGTACATTTACCTTTA
>CM074917.1:3349796-3364252 GCA_037576815.1 Pangasius larnaudii
GACTAGTTTGCAAAAGTATGTTTTGCATTGTAGAATCCGGTGTGTGAGAGTGTGGAGGAAGACTCGGGAGGCAGGACTCATGTTTATTTAGTCCGCGCTTTTCAGCGCACTTTGAAAAACTAAACAAAACAAAAGAGCTCAATAGCAAAAGGGTCTGACACAGACTCATGGCTTTCGCTCCATCAAGCTCACACTCCTCGGCATGTGTATGGGTGTATGTGTGTCTCGCAAGCTCCGCCAGCTATATCACTCTCTTTCTCGCAGTTACGGTAGTCACTGAAAGCACAAAGAGACACAAATAAGTAGACTGTCGGTAATAAGACACACGTGTGACCTGCCGGTTCGACCTGCCTCCGTTCTGTCCACAGCTGACGCTTTACCACGTCCCTGCTGCCACATACCCAGACCGCCAGACTCATGCCTGATCCAGCCTGCAGCTGACTTGCCATTGGCGGGGAAAGTGCACCCCAGTAGGTAGTATCGGAGGGTGAGGACCACCCAATTGATGGCCAGACACTCCTCCTTGATCGTGCTGTACTTACGTGTCTCCCATCCCCATAACCCGGAAGCATCAGCGGTACTCCTCGGGTGTCCAGCTGACGTTCTGCCAAACCGCCCTCTTGAGCCCATTTCTCCGACGACCATTCTCATGCAGCTTCTGCATGCTCTAAGTGCTCCAGGAAGGCCTCCAGATCATCTGTGGAGGCCGTCTTGGTGAGCGTCACGAATGGCACGGTGGCAGGGGACACGGCCACAGATGTGGTGGGCTGTGGCAGCTTCTGTAGTGCCCGCCTGTTCTCATCCTGCTCCTGCAGAAGGGCTTCGAAGCTGCTGCTCATTGTGCAGGTTGAGGACTGCTTGGTGTTGGGTTTGGTAGAGGATGGTAATCTCGCCAAGTGGGGAGGCTTCCATGGAGTTGTCAGAGTCTTCCCTGGTCCCGGGTTTCGGCAGCAATGTACCCAGTGTGTGAGAGTGTGGAGAAAGACTCGGATGTGGAGGAAGACTCGGGACACAGGTGGAATTTTAGCTGACCTCTGGGCTCACGTTTGTTCAGTCCATGCACTTTCAGAAACTCAACAAAACAGAACAAATCAACAGCAAAAGGGTTCGACATGGACTCGCGGCTTTTGCTCCATCACGTTCGCATTCGGGCGTCTCAGCGTGTGTATGGGTGCATGTGAGTGCGGGTGTGTCTCGCAAGCTCCGCCTGTTGTATCACGCTCTTTCTCTCTCGCTCATTACGGGAGTCACTGAACGCACAAAGAGGCACAAATAAGTAGACTGGCAGTAATAAGACACAGGTGAGAATCATCACGCATCACCTGCCGGTTCAACCCACCTCCTCTCCGTCCACAGCTGAAGGAAAAACAACCAGTGAACCAGTGACAGGTTTGTGGGAACCCGAGGCTCATTGATGCGTGTGGGGAGCAAAGGTTAGCCCTTCTGGTCCAATTCTACAGAAGAGCTACCGTAGCACAAATTGCTGAAAAAATGAATACTGGCTATGATAGGAAGGTGTCAGAGCACACAGTGCATTGTTGCTTGCTGTATATGGGGCTGCGTAGCGGCAGACCAGTCAGAGTTCCCATGCTGACCCTGTCCACCACGGAAGGCGCCTACAATGGGCACGTGAGCATCAACACTGCTGCTAAAGTGTTGGTGCCAGATAGCACAGCACATCTTGTGGAGTCCATGGCTCAATGGGTCAGAGCTGTTTTGGTGACACAAGGAGGGCCTACACAGTATTAGGCAGGTGGTTTAATAATATGGCTGACTGGTATATGTATTTATTTCGAGTTTAACTGCATTTAACAAGAGACACGGTGACTAAGGAACAGTTGCTGTTGTACAAAAAGTAGCTTAAAACGTGTATTGAATGGCATTTCCTTGTTGATTTAAAATAATAATAAAAAGCAATAATTCTAGTTTGTTCCTAAATTGGCTGAATCATTTGAAAAAAAAAAAAAGAAGAAGAAAGATTTGTGATTGTGAAAAATATTTGTGAATGTTGAGAAGATGATTATCATGTTAGTCATTTAGCATAAACAACAAGACAGTTGTTACAAAGATAATGTAAACAGCCATTGTTGCCACTTCGAAGTTTCGTACATGGGATAAAACTGGGATTAAATCCAAACAAGCAGTGCCACGCTATATATATTATTCATTTTAAGAGATTCCAAACTGGCTCTAGTCATTGCATTGTTCATTGCATCATTTTATTAGACATTACACAAAACAAAATATTAGATTTACTAATTTTCTCAGTAGCTGTATCATGTTTTGGTTGACAAATTCAGATCAGCATATTCCCATTGGTTCCTGACTTTTTGAACACCCCGTGGATTTGAAATTATAGCTATTATAGCTAGAAATGTAGCTCTAGGGAAACGCTAATTGCCACACACAGGCTATCACCAAACTTCTTATCAAACTAAACACTAGCATCTACAAACAGATCACTTCATCCCTTTCACTTCCTCTGCCTGTGTTAACCACCCCGAGAACTGACCAAAGCAGACGTTCCCAAAGTGGGTTCAGGGATCTCCAGGGGTCCATGATTTTTTAATTTAGACACAGTGGTGGACATCCCAACCTACCTATCATAGTTATTATATTTATGAGTTATGAGTTGGTTATAGCCTAATTAACTGGTCACAGAAAAAAAAACTCAGTAACAGCAAACCTATAAATAATTTGAACTCGGACCTAATGTGCTCTCTTGGCAGAAATTTTAGGAATAAAAAGGTCTATGGCTGCAGTAAGAAGGGAAAATATGCTTGGATTTGGAGGGAGTTTTTGAAATTTATTTTACAGTTTGAGAACTCTGGATATAAAAATGTCTGTTACTGGGTTTGCAATGCAATTCTTAACCACCACATACGCTGCAAAATGCCAGATGTCTAGATAAGTAAATACAAATGTACACTCACTGCCCACTTTATTAGGAACACCTGTACACCTGGATATTCATATATTATGTATTGGATATGGATATATTGCAGTTAGCTGATCAGCCAATAATATGGCAGGAGCGCAATGCAAAAAAAAAAAAATCATGCAGATACAGGTCAAGAGTTTGAGTTAATATTCACACCAATCATCAGAATGAAGAAAAAGTGTGATCTCTGTGACTTTGTTTGTGGCATGGATGTTGGTACCAGATGGGCTGCTTTGAGTATTTCAGAATCTGCTGATCTCCTGGTGTCTAGAGTTTACACTGAATGGTGTGGAAACACAAAAAACATTGAGTGAGCAACAGTTCTGTAGGTGGAAATGCCTTGTTGATAAGAGGTCAGAAGAAAATGGCCCAATGGTTCAAGCTGCCAGGAAGGATATAGTAACTCATGTCATCACTCTTTAGAACTGTGGTGAGCAGAAAAGCATCTCAGCATGCACAAAGCTTCAAACCTTGAGGTGGATGTGCTACAACAGCAGAAGACTACAATGGGTTTCATTCCTGTCAGCCAAGATCAGGAATCTGAGGCTATCATGGGCACAGGCTCATCAAAACTGGACAGTTGAAGATCACCTAATCACCTAATCCTTTTCCAGTCTACAGCTGTCCAGTTTTGATGAGCCTGATTTGGTAATTTGTGTTATTGTCATGAAACTTGGTTGTACACGAAAACAAGGCACATCATTGTCCTAGTTAGGGGGAGAAAGTTGTACAGTTCTTAAAAATGGCTTTCAGTGCAAGTTTTCTCATGAAACACCAGAGGATGTTGAGGTACAGGTGTGAATGTAAAGCGGGTCAGTAGTAACTTCCTTATGTTCCTTTCTACCTTGGTGAGTGTGCTTTCTTCTGTATTACAAGTGTTATTCGTAGTACTCTACAGGGCTTAGTGGTGTTAACCTCGATTTGAATTTCACTCATTAGCATTACTGTCCTGTATTTAGTTAGACATGCATCATTCTTGTATGTGAGCATTCATCTTTATGGGCTCCAGGGTATTGAATGTTGCTCTTCGCAGTGTCCCTGGCTTTGTCTGCTCGGAGTGGTTTCTATTCACTGCATGGTAAGCGGCTTTCGTCTAGCTACATTTAGCGTTTTTTTTTCTTATCACAGAGTTGGTTCCCTTCTCAGTGTTTTCGCCTTTGAATATTCCACATTCCCAATCAGCTAGCCGACAATATACATAATATGCTGTCTATTGATGACTCTGCTGATTTAGCTTGCTTACAGCTAATTAGCAGCTCCTTGTTTTGAAGGACAGCACACACCACGTACAAGTTTTCTCTACACTTTGCTCAGATTGCCCCATGCTATACTAAGTGGGAAACCACAAATAACCATGCTACAAAGACATATGCTCATGCAGTCAGTGCATAAATCTCTTGGAAACAGAAGAGGGGCTACCTGCTGTGTGCTCACTGCCTTGGCATTCAACATCTCTAGGATGCTGTGTCTGACAGGCAACCACTGCTCTGAATGAGCAGCAATGCCACTACCAAAATGGCACGCTGAAACACCTGGATAATGCATACCAACAAAGTCAGCTTGGCTTATAAATGGGCTGGACACCAAGCCCCTGCTGTGACGTACAACTCTACAAGAAGCGTCTCCTCCTCATGGGCAATAAATAGAGGTATGCTGTTCCAGGATGTCTGTGCTTGCTGCTGTCTGAGTGTCACCATGCAGTTTCTCCAGATTCTGCAAGGTTAATATCGCTTATCCAGGTGTGTCAGTGCCTCAGTGGTGAGGAGGGGAGAATCTGAATGACAGTTATCTATACTGTACCCAAAAAGTAAAACCGCCACTACTGATGCCAGATCCGAATGGGAATGGGCTGGATTGGTTTATTGCCAATTAAGGCTATGCACTTTAAATAATTTTTTGAATATTATATTTTAGCAGCAAATTAAACGATTGTTGCAGAAACTCACAAATAAGCATACTGGATACTCACGTGTGATATTAAAAAACAATAGCCCTGAATTTAAAAATACATCAAGATAAAATGGGACCATTTTAATTGAACAGCCAGGAAAAACAAAGCCATAAGTGCGTGGCTGTGCAGCTGACTCAGGGCTTATTGTTGAGCAGTGACGGGAGACTCACTGTGCTGTTAAGCTTAACATGGATGTGGGCTGACATTGGAACGCCATATATTGCTTGTAAAGCTCAGTGAGGTAACATCGTTTTTCACGAGGTGGGCATAAACTGTTTGATAGGTTTTGGGACGAGCAATATCCGAAAACTCTTCCTGACTGGGAAGCACATAGAGAGATTGCTCCAGGTGAGAGATTAAGAGACAGAATCCCACATCCTCAACAACTGATAAAGCCTGGTTATCTAGCACAGCAAATGCCTTTACACTGGGTCATGGTTTATCTTTCAGATGGCTATTGTGAAATGTGGTCTGCACAATGTGACGTAACGTGTTACTAAATTCGTCGTACGTCAGAGAAGTCGAAATATTTAACTATTTAATAAATTATGTAGTTGTCACTTAAGTGTGTCTGCATTGTATTGAAAACATTTAACATTCAACTTTTGCATGGTGCAGCTGTGTAAATCCTGCACTTATACCTCTTTCCCTTTGCTGCATTCTTTCTCTTTTTGTCTCCTCCCATTCTCTAAGCTCAAATCTGTTTTCTTCCCTAAAAGCCCAACCCCCTCTCATGCTCTCCTTTCCACTGTGTTTTTTTACTCTCTCTCTCTCTCTCTCTCTCTCTCTCTCTCTCTGGCTTTCCTCCATCCTCTTTATCTCTCTCTATCTCTCTCTTTCTCTCCCTTGCTCTCTCTGGCTTCTCTCTAGTCACACAAGATTTGGAGCTGATAGTCTATTTATAGTGCCTTTGGTTCTGTCGCTATGACAACCGCACTGGAGGCCAGGGTGCTGGAGAGCTATTTTTGGAGAGCCTCTGTTATGTCAGACACACAGCCTGTTCTCTTTCTTTTTCACCGCTCCCTCTCTCCAGCTCTCTTCCGCTTTTGTGCTCCTCTGTGGCAATGTAAACTTAGGTGGTGCATGTGCGTGAAGGAGTATGGATCATATTGAACATTGTCCTACTTACAATTTGTTTTATTGGTAGTTTGTTGAAATCAGACTTTTCGCAGTTGCAGTGTGCGTTTTAACTGTCACTGTGTGAGCTCTATTGTAAGATTCAAATAATATAAAATTACCTAAAATTTAGTTATAAAAAAAAAACTTTAAAAAAGGACAGCATTATGTTTGATGATGGCTAAATAAAAGGTACATTTAAAAATAAATAAATAAATAAATAAATAATGATAATACCCTGATTAGTCTTGAGGTATTTTAGGTGGTATCTCAGTTGTTCGAGGATTAATATTGATACAGCTGTTTTTCTGTTTTGTTTTTCCACAAATTGTTGACGTGCCTAACTTTTAACCTGAGTGGATAACTGCTTGCATTATATTGAACAAAAAGGGTTCTCTGTTGTACAAGTCATATGCCTCATGTGATGCTGTTTGTGTGTGTGTCTGAGGGTGTGTGTGCGCGTGTGCGCGTGTGCGCACGTGTATGTCTGCACACATGCCACTTGAGGTTATTAAACTTAGAGTGTATTCTTCGCTGGATGCATCTGTTAAAAACTTTGGACTTTATTTCAAACAGTTAGGTGTTTGCTTTGATCTGAACTGTCCTGAAAATGTAAAACAATTCTAAAATTTACACATTTTTAGCAGTTTCTTTGTGATGCATCATGTCTGCTCAGTGGACAAGAAATGAATTTTACAGGGATCTTAAACATGCAGTTGATTTTTCTGCAAAATAAAAGAATCCAGTGTTGACTGCTTGATCATCTAAATCTAAAACTCCTTCATTCCTGTTCTCTAGACCTGTTTAATTTGGTGCCCAGACAGTTTTAAGAGTTTAAATGGAGCTTGATGCACTGCAGTCATGGCTGCTATGTCTGTTTTACTCAGAAATGCAGGAGTTATTATGGCTTCTGACTAGTTCCTTGCGCTAATATTGACGCTCCACAATTAATAGGTAGAAATGCTAGAATTGAGATGTGATGTTGGACAAGGGCTGTGGGCTCGACACCGGTGGGTGTTCCACTGGCCTGCCTGTCTGTGTGAGTCTTTTCATGATGTCTGCTGGTCCATATTCAAGAATTACTGTGGGCTTCATCATTGTTATGTGTTCAATGCCTTTTCTTGTTCTTGACATTCATTCATCTTGTTTTCGTCTCCTTAATTCTCATCTAAAATACTATTCAAGATGTGAGGTGTCTGGGGCATCCTCTAAAATAGCAAAATGCTGTGAATCCATCATACTTTGGTATTGACATGAAATGTGGTTTATCATGTACATTTATTCACTGTAGGCTTCTACATTTAGTGCTTTGAAAGGAGCAGAATATACATCATGTCAGGTTTGAGGTACTCCAGTAGGGCACTGCACTGGTACCTTTTACCTTCAGACATTATTGTATGTTAGACTGATTGTTTTTGCAACTGTAATCTGCTTTATGTTGAATCCTATGTTTAACCCTTTAAACTCCCACCGTTTATAACCTTTTACTATGAATTATTCAGGATAGTAAAACTCATAGACAAGGTGTGTATGTAAGAAAGATCAATGTCTGGACATGCCCCTGGTTTCTGGAAGTTTAAGAGGTTAAACAATATGTTCTACAGAATATTGCTACATGATACAAAAAAGGTATAATGAATGTTATATTTAGAGTTTAGCAAATACTTTATATTAGTTCTGATGGTCTTCGTGTATTCATTTCAATTCAATTTTATTTATATAGCATTTTCAACAATGGACATTTCTATACACAAAGCAGCTGTATAGAAATCTGGATATAGATATAGATTTAAATTTATCCCTAATGAGCAACCCAGGGTTGACAGTGGCAAGGAAAAACTCCCAGAGATGACATGAGGAAGAAACCTTGAAAGGAACCAGACTCAAAAGGGAGTTCTCTTCTGGGTGTCCCTGGGTAGTTCAAATATAAATCATTACTCTTCTTCAACTGTGTACTATACTGTCATACAGTGTTAAGTGTGTTGGAAAGATCTTCAGTATAAGCATCAAGGTCATTGTTATTTGCTGTATAATGAAAGAGACTTGAGCAAGTGCATTCATTAGGCTGTCCAAATGAGTACATGCGCAGTCATCTTTAAGGTATCCATGTGGTACCATCCACAGCAACCTCATGGCATCAGCGAGTGATTCTCGGGTAAAGCAGGCTCAGAGAGGAGGTAGAATATCTGGATGGGCCAGACAGGGCCAGAAGGCAGGCATCTCATTAGGCAGCAGACGTATTGTCTAGCTTGAGGCTAATTGGAAAGCTGTTCCATAACTGAGGGGCTTTGTGAGACAAAGCTCTGGCCCCTGCTGTAGTTTTCATTATTCTAGATACCAACAAAAAGCCTGCACTCTTTGTTCGAAGCAGGCATGGTGGATCATAAAAGACCAAAAGTTCACTTAGGTACTGCAGTGCAAGACCAGTGCTTTATAGGTCATTAGTAGTATTTTATAATCAGTGTGAAATTTTACTGGGAGGCAAAGCAGTGTAGATAAGAGAGCTGTGATGTGGTCAAATCTCCTGGTTTTAGTCAGGACTCTGCATTCAAAAAAGGTATAAGCTAAGAGGGGCAAGTGCATGATGACACATGCAAGAGCATGTAAATAATATGTGAAAAGATATATATGCCTGGAGTTTTCTATATAGTATGTACACTAAAGTGTCCAGTGTGTGTACAAATGTGCCATATATGACATGGACAAAGTCCTGGTGCTGTGTGCGCATAAATGTGAGGAGCTGGAGGGAGTTGGTGGTTATGAGTTTGGGTTATGATGGCTTGGGGAAAGAAGCTCCTCCTTTGCCTCTTAGTCCTGGCCATATGGTTTTGGAGGCCAGACTGCAGTCACTGGAACAAACAGTAGTTGGGGGTATATGGGATCCTTGATGATCTTTGTTGCTCTAGTCTTGTACCACCTGGTGTAGATGCCCTGTAGGCTGGGCAGTGGTGACCTCTGCAGGGCTTTGCAGTCCTTCACACTGCAGATCCTGTACCAGGTTTTGATGTTCCCATTGAGGATGCTCTGTATAGTGGCAGTATAAAAGATTTTTTGGATACAGCAGTGGGCTCAGAACACAGCCTTGGGAATTTCCAGTGTTGAGAATAGAAGGTGTTGGAAGTGATCTATGGTATCAACAGCTACACTAAGATCAAGCAACACAAGTAAAGAGACAACCCTGATCAGAGGCCAGTAGAAGGTCATTTAACACTTTAACCTGTGCTGTCTCAGTACTGTGATGAGCCCTAAATCCTGACTGAAAAATTTCAGGAATATTATTCCTACATGAATATTTGCCTAATACGCAACAGCGTTTGCCACTTTAATAGTATCACCTGTACGTCTACTCATTTTTGCAGTTTATCCAATCAGCCAATCATGTGGCAGCAGCACAATGCATAAAGTCATGCAGATACAGGTCAAGAGCTCCAGTTAATTTTCACATCAAACATCAGAATGGAGAAAAATTGTGATCTTTGTGACTTTAACAGTGGTATGGTTGTTGGTGCCAGTGGGCTGGTTTGAGTATTTCATAAACTGCTGATCTCCTGGGAATTTCACACACAACAATCTCTTGAGATTACAAAGAATGGTGCAAAAAAAACAAAAAAACTTTCTGTGTGTGGAGGGTCTGCAGGCTGAAACACCTTGTTTATGAGAGAGATCAGTGGAGAATGACTAGACTGGTCTGAGCTGATAGGAAGTCTATAGTAACTCAAATAAGCACTCTTTACAACCATGGTGAGCAGAAAAGCATCTCACAATACAATGCACAGATCAAATCTTGAGGTGGATGGGCAACAGTAGAAGAAGACTACATCAGGTACCACTCCTGTTGTCAAGAACAAGAATTTGAGGCTATCATTGGGACAGACTCACCGAAACTAGACAGGTGAAGACTGGTAAAAGACCAGGTGGAGTCCCTGCCTCAATGGGTTGGAGCTGTTTTGGCAGTGCAAGGGCACAATAATAGGCAGGTGGTTTTAATGTTATGGCTGATCAGTGTAGACCTCAGGTTGCTGACCTCAGTTGAAGGGATATAGGTACATAGCCAGTGTTAAGGGAGGAATTGGTTATTTTTAATAGAAGTCTGGTTGCTTCTGGTAGGAAATGTGTAGGTAGGGGATCTATAGCTAAGAAGGCCCTCCTTCCATGCAGTCGGGATATTGCCAGTTTAGATTGACAGCATGTCTTGTAAATCATCAAAATGAATATTAAAGTCTCCAACAATTACAGCTTTAAGTACAGAAACAACCAGGTTTGAGTGAAATCCTCAAATTAATGTCTAAATTCAGAATATGGCCTTGGGGGTCTGTAAATAGTAATTATTGGAAATGACCGAGTAGACATTTTTGTGGCTACGTATGTTGTGTTAATACAAAGAACTTAAAATGAGTTGAACTCATTAATGTATGTAATGTATATATGTGTTGTGAGCCTTGACATGGTTTAAAAAATGTCAAATACTTTCAGCTCAACACTGGTATCATACCAGTCGAGCATGTAGAAAGCCTTACTTAGTGACCTCACTGGTGCCACATGCATGATAACCACAATAATAAAAGGTTCAAGCTACAACAGACTATACAACTTGCGTTTATCATACACCTATAATGCTCTAACACACACTGAACAGACACAGATGTTATATCAGACCAATATTTCTGTGTATGTGTGGGACCTGCAGTCCCGATGTCACATTTCAACCCTCTGTGTCACATTCTTGGTGTATTGGGGCTGTTGCATTATTAGTCCTTTCTCTCTCACTTCCTGTCTTTTAATTTTCCCGTGTCTCCTTCAAATAAATCAGTAGGGTCTTGGTTACAGGCTGCAGGATTATGCGGTTTAAGCATGCTGTCTGCTGGAATTTCATTTTTACCATTCACTACTAGTTTGTAGAGCCATTAATAGACTACCGTTACATTTTGTTTTCACCCCTGTTATGTTGTACCCTGTGTAGCTATGCTCTTCAGCTTGAAAGTGTCTGAACTGAAACAGCAGCTCCCTCCCTTCCTCTCTCTCTCTTTCTTGCGCTCTTTCACTCTCTATGTCACTGTTTCCTCCCACTAGGGCAGATCCATTGACTAGAGTGGCATCTGACTGAACACTCTGATCAATATGACTCAGAACACTGCCTGCCTTGATCTCCAGCACAAACATGTGCCACCTGCTGTCTGTCTCCAGCACTGCAGCTCCCAGGGTTTTTATATAATGTCTGATTTATGGTGTGCTCAGCTGATTCAGATCAGAAGATGATCTCTCTTGCTGGTTAAAGCATTCAACCAAGATGCATAATATGGCCAAAGGTATGTGGACACCTGACCCTCACACCCATCTGTGGGCCTTCCTCAAACTGTTGCTATAAAGCTGGAAGTACACAATTGTCTATGTCTTTGTATGCTTAGCATTAAGATTTCCTTTCACTGGAACTTAGGAGCAGAGCCCAAATGTGCAAGATCCATGAAGCCATGGTTTGCCAAGGTTGGAGTGGAAGAACTTGAGTGGCCTGCACAGAACCCTGATCAGAAAGTTGCACCGAACAACATGTGCACCAGGATTTCTCACTGACATCAGTGCCCAACCCAACCTCTTGCGCTCTTGTGGCTGAATGGCCACAAATACTCACAGCCATGTTCCAAAATCTAGTGAAAAGCCTTCCGAGAAGAGTGGAGGCTTTTAGAGCAGCAAAGGGGGGGAATAATCGATATTATTGCCCATGGTTTTGGAATGGGATGTTCAGTTCTCAGGTGTCCACATACTTTTGGCCATATAGTCAAATCTTTTTTGATCACAGAAGTTTGAATTGTTCAAGAATTAAACTCTACTACTAACAGAGTTAACAGAAAATAAGAATCTGATCATTATACTGAGATGCTGTATTTCTTCTTTTAATGTGGCTTTATTAATGAACTCTTCCTGTCTCTTTTGTTCAGCTTCCTGGATAAGATTGACACTATAAAGCAAAGTGACTACACGCCTACTGATCAGGTAAAATGCAAGTCTACAGCAAGTCTAAATTATTATTGTTGTTGTTGTTGTTAAGTTTATCATTGTTAGTAGTAGTATGAATGTTTTTTGGATATAAACAATTAAGCAAAAAAAAAAAAAACCTAGTGTAAATGTATTTTTCTCTGATTCTTCCATGTTCTTTCTCTCTTCTTCCATGTTAGGACCTGTTGAGGTGCAGAGTGCTGACCTCAGGGATCTTTGAGACGAGGTTCCAAGTGGACAAAGTTAATTTTCAGTGAGTTGAAGAAGCCACAGTTGTTTAGCTGATGTATGAGACAGTATGCACTGCAGTCATTGTCTAAATTCAAACGGAACAAGAAGAATTTTCATTTATTCATATTACTGATTCTGTTTAGAAGGTACTAACCAAGTGTTACCTAGAATGATGGCTTGGTTGCTACCTAACAGTGACTCATCCTAGACACATACATGGAAATATAGGACATGTATCAAATTTGGCAATCAGCAGTATTTAATTTGGTAATAAGAAGCAGGTTTTTACATGGTGGGGATTTTTACTTTTGGATACTTGCATTCTCCTGTCACCAACTTCCATTCTCTCCTTCCAGCATGTTTGATGTTGGCGGTCAAAGAGATGAACGAAGGAAATGGATCCAGTGTTTTAATGGTAAATGTTTTGTTTTTTACTGTATGTGAGTATCATTCATAGCTGGTTGTAAATCACTACAGGATGTCAGGTCTTACTGGATAATTACAGTCTGCTCCGAAAGTATTGGAATGGCAAGGCCAGTTCTTTTGTTTTTGCTATACACAGAAGACAAGATAGTCTTAAAGTATATTAAATTAAATAACACCTAATATTTGGTTGCATATCTTTTGCAATAACTTCATCAAGCAACTCCGTGACATCACCAAACTGCTTTTTTTAAAAAAAAAAAAAAAAAAAACTCCAAATTGGCAATTTAAATTTTTTTTATGATTTTATGGCTGCCCCAAATACATTTAGAAAACTTCTGATGGTGTGAAAATACCTCATTATTAATGTAGTCTTTTCTGTTGCCGTATTTGTAAATGTAATGTACTGTAGCATGAGCAGTGTGAATATATGTAAGACGTCATTGTTCAGCACGTGGTTGGGAAACGCCAACCTGACCTGTGTCCAGTTTCTCATTGAAATGTGCCTGTGGATAAACACGCAACAATAGAGATCAGCGCTTGCACTGGGCGAATGAAATTGACTGATGAGCCACACATCATTCTCAGCAAAGAGGTTCCTGCTTCTTAAAAACACATTCCTCTCTGTGCAAAGCTGTATGTGCCAAATCTTTGAGCGGTGAATCATCCCAGCCAATCTTTAGATGTGTGTTTTATAGGATATTACTTTATATTTCATCTGTGTCGCCTGTTTGCACCTTGTTGTGAGCAAGGAAATCAGTAATGGGAGCCCTTCATAATGAGTGCATCACTATACCACTGTCCTGACGCACAAGAAGGACTTAATAGATCACTTTCTATGTGACCACAGACATTAAATGAGGCCAAAATATGTGTACAGGATCGAAGGGATACATTATGATCTACTCTTGAAAATACATTTTGCACACCTTCTTTTTCCAGTTGTTTTATTGAGATGCTGTTTGTCTAAACCCTTGAAATACTACGTTTATTTAGAGGTAAACATACAATGCATTATCCAGGTGACTCGGTACTATATAAAGGATTTTCGGATCCTTTCATGAATTCCACGATAGCACGAATACTAAATATAGTGTAGATTTCCTTATTTAGAGCTCCTGACAGAGTATGAGTTTAGGAGTAATCACATGCCACATTTCACACATTTCTTGAGTGAGAATGTAATCTGTTCTATACCATTCATTTTTGTCTACATGACTAATTGTCTAAAGATAAATACTATTTGCCAAATACAGCAAAACCCTTGGAGTGTCACACCCTTAGTGTGGAGTGATAGATGTTTTTTGGGAGCCTATTACTGTGGATTACTGTGTGATTTAATATCTGTGTGGTCGTAGATGTGACTGCCATTATATTTGTGGTGGCCAGCAGCAGCTACAATATGGTCATCCGAGAAGACAATCAAACCAACCGTCTCCAGGAGGCATTGAACCTGTTCAAGAACATATGGAACAATAGGTAGGGCATATTGTGCCTTTTATCAATCTTTATTTACAAGACTCCTGTTTCCAGTTTGGTAATACCATGTGGCTGTATCTTATTTCCTTTCATTGACTAATCCTAAGTTTTTTTTCTTTACCCCACCCCTCACCCTACCATCTCCAGATGGCTTCGAACCATTTCTGTTATTCTTTTCCTAAATAAGCAAGACCTACTAGCCGAGAAGGTTCTGGCAGGAAAATCGAAAATAGAGGAGTATTTCCCAGAGTTTTCACGCTACACAACACCAGACGATGGTCAGTAAGAACCACACACTACATTTGCCTGTCTCTCATTCCTTCT
>CM074917.1:3388008-3404985 GCA_037576815.1 Pangasius larnaudii
AGAAAGAGAAAGCAGACAGGTGGGGACAGGTGGAGAAGTGACAGCAAATGAGTCCGAAGCAAAAGGTCAAGAGGTCACACGTCAAAAAACACACAAACAGCATCAGGATTAGGCAAATTATTTGCTTTGGAAAAAAACAAACAAACAAACAAACAAACAAACAAACAAAAAAAAAACATCAGAAAACACCTGCAGTTTATTAGTGATGTAAAAAAGATGAATTCAAAAGATGAATCAAATCCCAAATCCCAACACACCTAATTCATGAAAAGATGCTGAGGATCTCTGGTATCTTTGCATTGTGATCATATGTTAAAGAAACAGACTGCATCGATAACTAGAAACAACGAAACGTACTTTTCCGGGGGAAAAAAAATTACATACTGATCAAGTGACATGCAATTTTCAAGCACATAACTAGCATTGCAGTGTGCAGGTCCAGAAAGATCCATGCAGGTGTCTATGGGGGAAAAAAGGTAGCATGCACACAGAAGTAAGCGAAGGAGCTGCTAGACCACCTTTACCCCAGACCTCGCTCAGGAAGTATCTTTTGCTGTTTTAGGTGTAATGATTTGCGGCAAAACTTTTTATTCAATTTGGCAGAGTCAAAAAAAAAAAAAAAACACTATTCAAAACCGTAGTCTTCTCGTCATGAGGGATTTATTTGAATAACTTGATTGAATAACTGATTTATTTGAATAACTGTGATTGGCTTATGGCTGTCAATGAACAGACAGCACAGTCGACACACCCCATAAAACACACTATCTTTCTAAATAC
Organism: Pangasius larnaudii; assembly: GCA_037576815.1. Taxonomy (NCBI): domain Eukaryota; kingdom Metazoa; phylum Chordata; class Actinopteri; order Siluriformes; family Pangasiidae; genus Pangasius; species Pangasius larnaudii. Next base: position 3,388,789 of record CM074917.1, read on the forward strand.
AGTAAAAAAAATAAATAAATAAATAAAAAACATTCGCTATATAAAGTAACAGTTGCTGGCTGACTGTTTTCACATGCTACAGAGTCTAGTAGCTGACACACAGGTCTTTAGTTAGAAGGAAAAGTCACGCTACAAAAATGTATTAAATTAGAACACAAAGCCATGACTTTCAGTCATTTTTAGTTTCATAGACACACAAGAATAACACTCAGTTCAGAAACTTGTCTCAAGCTTCACAAGGATATCGGATACTGTGAAACTGATTGAAACTAACCTGAAAGGTCGCACAACAACAAAAAAAATCTCTTTTAAAATGACAGCGATGTTTACTTAGAAAGCTTCAGGGTCAATATCTGGTTCAGGCCTAAGCGGGTCTGGTTTAGCCAGCGGGAGATTCATGAGAAGTGGCCTGGCTTGTCTTATGTATAATTAGGTCTGCTTGCTTTTATTGGCAAATCCTGCAGTTCTGACAAATCATGTTTGGTCCAAATAGTCAAACGCGATTGGCTAATAAATCAAGAAGTCACTAGTCTTGCAAAGCTTATGGTCATTTTTCGGCTCATCTCTGTAAATCTTCTGTAAATAAAAAACAATGTGAAATAGAAAGCAATGCAGACCCACTGAAGAATGGACAAGAAGTGGCTAGATGGAGAATCAGGCTGTATTAACTGTACTATCACTATATTTGGGCAAGAGGAACCCCAACTGGTGGCATAACACCGACATTATTAGACTATAAATCTGAACATATTTTTTGTTTCAATTCATTCTGTACTGATGTTATTCATTTCTTGTCAGCTCAAGCCATCTGCCTACTTTCCTTTGACCTCCCTAATTAAGAAGGTGTTTCCTTTCTATAGTACTACTGCTCACCGGCCGCTGTTTTGCCTTTTGCACCAGTCTGTGTGTGTGTGAAAATCAGCCGTTTCTGAAATATCCGAACCACCCTGTCTGACACAAACAGCGATACCACAGCCGAAGTCACAGAGATCATATTCCCCCCAATTCGTAAGAACGTTCAGATGAACATTGACTGAATTCTCTTGACCTTTGCTTATGTGCTTTTATGTATTGAGCTGCTACCTCATGATAGGCTCGTTATATATAAATATTTGGCATTTAAAGGAATTTTGCATGAATGAACAGATGTACAAGGGCTACTAATAAACTGTTTGGTGAGCAAACATTACAGTTCACTCTGCCTAATTTACTCAAACAGCTGTAACTCATGATTGCTTGTGGATTCGCACGAAACTTAAAAGATTCTGAGGTCATATGAAAACATGGCTGCCATCAGCCAATCAGCTTTCAGCAGGAATTTGACAGGGTTGACATTGAGCTATCATGATTAAACTTAAATGGTTCCCACTGTTACGTGAGGCTATCTTACTAAAATTGGCCACTGGGGGCAGTATGTGTGTTTGTCCACACAAAAACGAGCATGTCTCTTGGAAAATAAGCTGCCTATTAGACCATTTAGCTTCTGCCCACATATATTTGTGATAATTTTTTTCATAATATGTGAAACCTACATTTGCACATTAGTCATGGGATTTTTGACCAATCTTCAATATTCAGGAAAGGGTGAACTTCAAAAATCGGCTTTCAGCAGTCACATCACACAACTAGCATTGAGCTACTGTCACAAAACTTCATATGCGTGTTCATTTATGTTCTCTTCATCGTTCCGTGTATCTTGGCAAGAACTGGCCGCTGGAGGCGCTATTTGCGGCGAGTGCTTGGACCCCACAGATCGCGGCTTGCGAGTATATCTATCAGTGTCATATTTGTTCAGTGATGAGGAGTGTCGAGATAAGTTTACTTGGAGAACTTGTACTTCATGTGTTGTATTTCTTATTCTTAGATTACATGTAACTATTGTGAATCAAGTATATCTTGAAAAAACTGGACGCACATATAGATTACTCATGCAGGTAAACTGATATCTGTGCTGTAAACTAATCTTAAATGCTGACAACACACTGAACATGACACACAGGTCAGATAAGGAAATGAACATTGTACATTACAATATGAAAATAATTTACACACAGACAAAAAAAAAAAAGTTATCCTGGCAATTTACATTCTCAAACTAGAAATGTTAAGCCCAAACCTGATTCCAGTAGCCTACTCAAGGAACAGAGAACTTGTTTAATCACTGTTTTAGCCTTTTATTGAACATTTTACTGACTCAAGTGATTGCAGCAATTTATTTAAAAAAAAAAAAGACTGAAAATAATAAATATAATTTTAAAAAAATCACATCTTAAATGACTAGTGAATTTATTGCACTTACATGTAAATTTCATGCTTTTACACTTCATTTTTATTTGATGTTTCTCCAGCTTTAATTAATTTTAATTAGAATTAGTTTTAATTTTTAATTTAATGACTTACAAGCGATAGGTGAACTTAAACTGTTAATGTTAAAATGTTTAACGTGTTTAATAGTGAAATATCATTAATAAAATGGAAATCTGATGGGTTTAGCCTTCGATGTGTTTGGTAAATACATACACAAAGGAGTTTTAAAACTATTATTTGCTCTCTACTGGCAATGATGATTTCTACTAATTTGACAGTCTATGCCAGGCACCATAGATAAGACCTTATATAAGGCCAAAAGTATGTGGACACCAAACATCACAGCCTGTAGCCAGCATCCAGTTTCAATGAGTCTCTGCCCACTATAGCCTGCGCTTTTGTGCATTTTGCTCAACATGGTTGTAGCCTTCATGTCAGCTCGAACCAGTCTGGCTCATCTGCTCTGACCTCATCAACAAGGCTGGATGTTTTTTCTTTACTGCACCAGTCTGAGTAAACTCTAAAATCCCAGGAGATCAGCAGTTACAGAAATACTCAAACCAGTCCGTCTGGCACCAAAAATCCTGCCACCGTCAGATTCACCCCTGTGTTTCTCCCCGTCACAGAGATGAGCTTTATGTTGTTGGTTTTGATAACATTTATAGTCTTTAAATTATTCAAGTTTAAAAATTTGGATTTTGTAATTGACTGTCAGTTAAGAGTTTTGTGATGTCGCAAAGGGCCAATCTCAATCTCTCTTTCTCTCTCTCTCTCTCTCTCTCTCTCTCTCTCTCGCACACACACACACACACTCGCGCACACTCGCACACACACACTCAGGCCTGCACTTTGACACAGACAGGCATTAATTCTCAAAATTAATCCTCTATTAATGCTTGAAAATCCTCTATTCACTCACATACAGTACATTAAAAACCAGCCTGCCTGCTAATTGCCACAAAACCCAAAATTCAATACCCTCCTTATCTCTAATTCCCCCAAACCCCAAATATAAATACCCCCAATCACTGCTAAATGCCCCAAACCCACAAATACCCCATGACTGCTAAATATACCCAAGCCACAAAACAAATATTCCCCAAATCCTAAATCCCCCCAAACGCTGAATTAAATACCACCGTGAAGTCTAATTGCCCCAAACCCCAAAAATTTAAATCCTGGTGCCCTCTAACTGACCCAAACTCAAATATAAATACCACCCCGACTGTAATTTCTCAAATTCGAATAAAAATACCTGACTGCTTTTTGCCACAAACCTCAAACATAAATACCCCAAGTGCCACAAACCCTATATATAATCCCATAAATAATTATAACCCTAAATGCCCCAAACTCAAAAATACATTGACTTTTTGAGTCCAGTGACCTTTAATTTCCCCAAACGGAAATATAAATATCACCCCAACTGCTAATTTCCCCAAAACACCCCTGTGACCTCTAACTGCCCCAAACCCTAGCAATGACCCAGGACACCACAGCACTGCTCTTTATTTTTAATCTTAGTTTTTTCTTTATTTTTCCAACTTACTTTCAGCTCTTTTCAAGCTCTTTGGTGAAGACACAGACATGGGCTGTCTCTATTCATATCATTTCCTAATAATAATAATAATAATAATAATAATAATAATAATAATAATACCTAATAATCTGTGCTTCTCTCTTTCTCTGTCTCTCTCTGTTGAGCTACACATACTACTCCTGACCCCTCCTGCTCTCCGGACCTGCTCGGTCCATCCTGATGCCCTACTTCTTGTTGGAGTTGGAAACCACTCGCTGCTGCTGAGGATGGCCCCACATGGACAGCCTGAAGATACACGAGATCACTGTGGATGGTACCACTTAGAAACCATGAAGATGGCTTAGTACTGCAATGATACAAACAATTTTGCTATGATGGCTTTAGGACTGCAAATGCCACCAACAGTTTTGCACTCAAGTCTCCATCGGTGATCAGTCTGATAACTTCAACAAAATAGACTTCATGTTTAAACTATAGTTAATATCCTGGATACACAACTGCACTTGTTGGCCGTGTAGTAAACAGTTACAGAAGGGAAATATTTATAATTGCAGTGTCTGTTGTCACTCAGATGAGGATGGGTTCCCTTTTGAGCCCGGTTCCTCTCGACGTTTCTTCCTCATGTGGTCTCGGGGAGTTTTCCCTTGCCGTCGTCGCCTGTGTCTCGCTCATTAGGGACACGTTTATAAATTTCAAATTCAATTTATTCAGCTTTAGTTGTATAGCGCTTTTAACAACGGACACTGTCTTTCACAAAGCAGCTTTACAGAAAAATAAATACAGGATATCAATTTTAAATGTATATATTTATAGATTTATCCCTAATGAGCAAGCCAGGGCAAGGAAAAACTCCCTGAGACCACATGAGGAAGAAACCTTGAGAGGAACCAGACTCATCCGGGTGACGAATTTTAAATGTATATATTTCTGTTTTGTGACAGTTTGTGGTTGCTAAAAGCACTATACAACTAAAATGGAATAAAATTATTCAAGAATTATTTCAGGAGTGTTTCCTAAAGAGACAAACTCGTTTTCACGCTGCGACTTACACGATGTAAACAAAACGCTTTTCCTGTAAGCAGTAGCTGAGAATCAGGAGCAAATGTACCAAGTATTCCACACTACTACTGGACCTCAAACCATGGGGGTTAAAGGAAAAGCGAAATGTCACTTAAGAGGAAACAAAGGGCAAACAGGACAGACAGATCCTTGGCTTGCTATAGTACATTGTAAATTATGTATTAGGTAGTGTTGTTGTTGTTGTTTTTTTTTTTTTCAAAAGCAGCGTCAACTTACAACAAACCAGCTAGCCAGGATTTTACTAGCTAGCAAAACTTAGGACACATTCGCAACCAAACCAAACCAAACCAAACCAAATCAATTCAGACAATTAACATGAGACTCACCGCAGCATTGCTACGTGTATTCAGAGTGCGACGGGGCTCATAGGTACTCACTTGCTCAGCCAATATCTGTCGGTTTTGGATCGCATTGTTCCGCATTAATAAGAAGGCATCGGTCAGTCGCCTAGTTGCCATGACTACTGTCAGTACATACGAGGGCAGGTTACCGCAATCAAAATAATGGCTGTCTGCCTCTGGCTCGCTTTCTGTCTACTGATTTTGGCAGGTAGCTACCCGGCGCTAGCGAGTTTAGCCTTCAGCACAGCAGACAGCCGCCGACTCACAGCGCGCCCTCGGTTTCACTGAGCGCCGTTTCTACACTAAAGCAACAATAAAGAACGATAATACACTACGTCTAGTGTCCCCTTTCTAACTCAGAGCGTGAACAGACCACCTTAGGGCCGCTGAGGTGCGTAATACGTAAACATGAGATCATATCCGCTTTGAACAAAGACGTTTGAAGAAATAGCGAGAGGATACGAGCGACAGGCGCGTCATGGACACTTCCGGGAAAAGCGTGTAGCCAATTGGTCACATTTCTTCTTATAATAAGCCCTCTAGGCTTCCTGTCTTTGGTGTCACTGCAAAAAGGTTACTACCACTTTTATATATAAAAATATATAAAATAATATATATATATATGTATGTGTATGTGTGTGTGTGTGTGTGTATAGTCTATATATATCTAATATTTAGATTTTATATTTTTTAAAAATCGGTATTCTATTAACTACTTCTATAAATTAAATATTTCCATAGTTTAAAAAAAATAAATACAAATAATTAAAAAAAAAAAAAACTTCTTCAAATTAAGTCGGTTGGCATCCAAGTGATTGGTGAATTACCGCCACCTACTGGACTGGAGGGTCAGTCCTCCTCTTCCTCTTCCTCCTCCTCCTGCTGTTAGGTTCATACCGCCACCTCCTGGACTGGAGGGTCAGTCCTCCTCCTCTTCCTCTTCCTCCTCTTCCTCCTCCTCCTGCTGTTAGGTTCATAGCGCCACCTCCTGTGCTGGAGTGTAGAGACTTCAGTGTAGGCTTAAATTAATGCTTTCTTATATCCTGTTTTCAATTTCCTTATATTTATAATACTTGTAATTGCCAATTCATTACATCAAGCAGCCACCATTTCTCTATGTAGTTCTTTCGTTTCATGTACATACACTATACGGTCAAAAGTTTGTGGACACCTGACCATCACACCCATATGTGGGTCTTCCCACATTTGTTGCCACAAAGTTTGAAGCACACAATTGTATGGGATGTCGTTGTATGCTGTAGCAATTTGCTGTCACCGGAACTAAGGGGTCTAGTCCAAATCCGTTTCAGCATGACAGTCCCCCTGAGCTCCATGAAGACATGGTGTGTGAAGGTTGGAGTGGAAGAAATCGAGTGTCCTGCACAGAGCCCTGACCTCAACCCCACTGAACACTGGTGGACTGAGCTCTAGGTAAGTACCTTCAAGACTTCTTTCCTAAGCTATCTGAGGCCAAAGTCAAAGACAGTCTCTACGAAACACAGATAAAGAAGATCCTGGAGTGCAAGGGCTTGTGACTCTGGTGAAGAACTATGGCACAATGGGCAGCAGGATGTCTCTCAAACTCCATATCCTTGATGCTCATCTTGATAAATTCAAGGAGAACATTGGAGCGTACTCGGAGGAGCAAGGCGAACACTTTCACCAGGATATACTGGACTTTGAACACCACGACCAAGGACAATATAAGGAGAACATGATGAGAGACTACATGTGCGGGCTGCTTCATGAAAGTGATTTACAAAATAATCTCAAAAAACTACTCACTTCTAAATCTTTTGTGGTCATTTTTCTACAACTTTAATATAAATACATGTTAATTTTGATTCATATGTTGTTTTTTTTCCTGACATTATATGAGCAAAGACATGAAAATTCTCTCATTTTCTCAGTGAAAATAAATCAATTTCAAAATACTAATGGCCTGGTCAGAAAAGCAAAGTTTGAGGGGAATAATAGCCATTTTTCTATACTTTTGGGGCATAAACAATTATAAAATAACACTTACCACCCAGAAAAAAACTGTGTTACACAGTGTAGTCAGTTAAATATTCTAGTATTATGGCTTTTTTTTTACATTTTCTGTACTAGACAGAACTAATTCTTCTTCCTAGAGCCAAGTCTCGTGATGCAGGTTTATGAAGCTTCATAAATTCATGTTACCATCTTGTGGTATAAAATGATATTCTACATATTATTTATTACAGAAACAAAAGCAAATACCAGAAAGTCATTTTGAATTTTGAATTTAATGTTCCTGGGCTGCATGTTTGTGCAAATTCATTAAAATGAGGATGACATGTTAGTGGCACATGTCTTTAACAGGTCTATAAAGGTTTGTATGAATTGAGAATAGAATCCTTAGGTACGTCTTCAAAAATGCAATACCCTGGTGGTCCTCCAGCAACATCTGAAATTCTGGCTTTTGTCACACAGGCCATGATAAACCAATCTTGAGCACTAATTGACTGGCATGTACTGACCCTAGTATTTCTAAATGTTAAAATATTTTGTAAAATTCTTGAAGCACAGTCTCCACTGTGTATTTTACCATTATGTTTATGAAAAAAGGCCATAAATCCGATTAGGTCACAAAAATAAGCTTTGCATATTATGCAAATGTAATAAATGTGATTGGGCATGGCTAAATGAATTGAAAGTGATTTTTTTATGGCTTGGTTCAGTGAATCAAATCCAGTTAACACAAAAGTCAGTTAACATATTTTACAAGAGATATGCTTGTTTTTATGTGCAAATCAAATCTTTCGTGCAAATCCATCAAAGCAGTCCTGAATTACGGCTGTTTCAGTAAAAGAAGCTCCACACCTCTTTGACTGATCGGCATGTGGCAGTCATACTGCTTAGACAATTTTGGGAAGATTTTGGGTTTTTACACCAAACTTGTGAAGGTTGGTCTGGAATATTTTGGAAAAGAATGTTTTGCATATGCAAATTATCTTAAATGTGAGTCGGCAGGACGAAACAAACTGAGAAAATTAGGCTCCATTACGCATAAACTGATTGGCATGTGGCATCCATATTTTTTTATATTTTTATCTATCTAATATCATTTGAATAACTTCTGTGGAAGAGACTTCCCTGAGACGTTTGACACCAATCTCTTGATGATAGGCCAAAATGCCTAGGACTAGTTAGCAAAAGTAGGTTTCACATATTATGTAAATTATCATAAATTTGATTAGGCATTTTAAACATTTTTTTTTTTCAATTTCAGTTTGATTTGAACAACTTTTGAAAAACAGACTCTAAAAATCATAGGACAAGTTGTCAAAAGGCGGTTTAGCATAGTGTGCAAATTAGCAAAAAAAATAATTCATGGTGGAAATTAGTGGGTGGGGCCTAAGTAAATCCCATTAAACCAAGGATTACGAGGAAAAAAGTACTTCAAGTGTACAACTTACAGTTCATGAGATATACTGTAGGCCAAAATCTAAACACTTGTGCTATAACACCGCCATTAGGCCCGTTGGACTCATCTCACCTGCCTGAGTAGCGGGAGGGACTGCTGCTTATTGACCAAGTTTCATGTCTGTAGGATTTACGGTTTGGTCTGCACAATGCATTTTAGGGGAAAAAGATGAAGAAGAAAAGGCTACATAGAACAATGAAGAGACCATAGGCGAACATACTTATCAGGTTATGTGATGATAGCTCAATGCTAGCTGTGTGAAAAGCTTGCTGAGAAATTATATGAACTTAATTCTGCCCCCAGCACACACAAGTTTGGCTGTACTGTTCCCTGTGTAGTTTATTCGTAGAGCCACTAGGTGGTGCTATTCCACGTATGTTTTTGATGTAATCATAGTGAGTAACTTTTGACTTTGGTAGCAACCATCTTGTTTTACTTAGTTGATACTGATAGTCTCGTTTATGCAGATAACGTATCATCTTTGCAGTCATCTGTAGAAGCTTTGTCTGTAAGTATGTATGTGTTTCCCAGATGCTTATCTTCATCTCATGTTGGAAATTGGTGACATTATTTAAGGTTAAATTTGATTTTTTCAAAAGATCATCTTCAGTGCAATGGTACATGCAGCTACATCATTATTGTGTATATTAAGAATTGTGTACATTGTGTACATTATTTACTCCTTTTTTTCATTTATTTCATTTAGTTTTCAGAATATTGGCCAAAAATCCTAGTTACGTAGTTATTGTTGGGGAGAACCGAACTAATCAGTGGAAAAAAGAATTTTGTTTGTAGGACACACACAAGAGATATGGACCCAAACAAAACATGCAGCATTTAGCCAATTGGGCCCATTTATACTAGATATACTATCTGTTTAATAGTATAATAATATAATGAAGGAGATTTACAGTACACCTTATTTTACAAGAGATCTGATTGGCTGATGGCAGCCATATTTTTGAATTAATTGGATCATTATCAAGTTTCCACTTCTGCCTCATCATGATTGATTGCATGTGGCAGCCATATTCTTTTCAAATTTCAAAATGTTTTGGATAACTTTTAAGGTTCCCACTCGTCTGAATATTTGACAGTTGAAGAGAGGGAGAAAAAAAACGGGTGATTTTTTCCCCCCTAATCTTTAACTGTCCAGTTCGGGTGACCTTGTGTCTGTTATAGCCTCAGATTCCTGTTCTTGGCTGACAGGAGTGGAACCCAATGTGGTCTTCTGCTGTTGTAGCTCATCCACCTCAAAGTTGGATGGTTTGTGTGTTCTGAGATGCTTTTCTGCTCACCGCGGTTGTAAAAAGTGATTATTTGGGTTACTTTATCCTTCCTGGCAGCTCAAACCAATCTGACCATTTTCCTCTGATCTCTCTCTTTTTTTTTTTTTTGCACCATTCAGTGTAAACTCCAGAGACTGTTGTGTGTGAAATTCCCAGGAGATCAGCAGATTCTGAAACACTCAAACCAGCCCATCTGGTGCCAACATCCACGCCGCGGTCAAAGTCACACAGATCTCACTTCTTCATTCTGATGGTCGATGTGAGCATTAACTGAAGCTCTTGACCTGCATCTGCATGATTTTTTGCATTGCGCTGCTGCCACATGATTGGCTGATGGTCTCTGCTGCTGCGGCTGGAGTCTTCCTCTTCCTCCTCTTCCTCCTCCTCCTCCTCTCTTACGTCACGGTCGCGCTGCATCGTCCTGGGTAACTCGAGTTCCCCACTTTACAGAGGTACGCTTTTTGTTTTGTTTTTTTTTGTTTTGTTTTTGGACATTATCGCTACATAATCCTACTGCTTTTGAACCGAAATGAGCTCTTTCACTCGGTGGTTGTTCTCTGAAAAGTAACTAAGACGTTTTCTCTCTCTCTCTCTCTCTCTCTCTCCTCCAAGGCTAATTCCTTCGCCATTCCTTCGGGAACGTTAGTTAGCTTTTGTCAAACCTTTGCTAAGTTGTATTTTTTTTTTTACCTTAATAAATGTAACAGTGTCTGGTTTGGTATGAATACAGACGTAAAGCTAAGTCCTAGCATGATTTTTTTAGTTTGTTTTTAAGACTTTCACACCTTCTGAAAATTGTTAGCTGCCCGAACCGCCCGCGTCTTTGTTTTTGTTCAGCAACTTTTCCCGACCTGATGTTCTGGAGATGAAGGAGCCTGCAGTCTGTAAGCCGGCGCTGTAATGAGCAGTGCGCAAAAACAAGAAACTGTACGCTGTGCTAAAGGCTTATGAGTAGTTTCTAAGCTCAAAGATTCAAAATATGCACGAAAAACAACACGAAATAAATAACAAGGTTCAGTTTCGTTTATTGTTCGTCTGTTGCTAGCTAAAGTAACCGTTATTGCTTTGCAAAGTAACGGCAGGTTTAGGATCTACAGGTAAATAATCACGTGAGGGACGCGTATGAACACAGCATCACGTCTCACGCCTGATAAACGCTGAGTTAAAGTACGTCAGCCTGTTAATTCAACAGTAGTTTAGAGCTAATGTGTGTTTTAAAGCTAATGCTTTGTTTACGTTACAGGAGTGAATGTTGCTAATCCTCATGCTAGTCTGCCAGCAGTGTGGGCCACGCGCTTTTGTTTCCATGGAGACGGACAGGACGTCACTCACCGCACGGAGGAACCGCTGCTGAAGCCTCGTCAGAATACGGCATGGTAAAGAGTCTTTTTTGGTTAATAAACGCTTCCTACTTCCTTATTGGTGTTACTGTTGCTATAGTGACCGCTCTCGTGGTGCCTTTTCAGCTTATGTATTTGTTCCTCTGTACCTTACCATGCATTCATTATATTTGGATTTATATGCACATATGTTTCACAAAGCCTTTCCTTTTTTTTTTTTTTTTTTTTGCTCTGCAGCCATTTTACAGCAATATCTACTACCCGTTTTCATCAGAACCCCACAGCGCTCATGCCACATCTTTGATGAATTCCCCTGAGTGTCATCCCTCCTCAGACCACCGGAGCAGACCCCCCGGCTTGGCCATGTCAGGAGCCGCCGTCTCCGTTCCCCCGCCGTTCAAGTTCCGCACCCGCCGCGAGAGTGTGGACTGGCGTCGGATTAACGCGATCGATGTGGACCGGGTGGCCGGTGAGCTGGACTTTCAGATGCTCCAGGAGCACATTGCAGGGGTGACATTCTGCAGCTTAGAAGGTGAGCGGTGCCTGAACTGTCAGAGCCAAGTGGACCCGGCGCTGCTCAAGCTATTCCGGCTGGCCCAGCTCACGATTGAATACTTGCTGCACTCTCAGGACTGCCTCTCTCTCAGCCTGCACGCTGCTGAGGAGCAGCTTCAGACCGAGGCCGGAGAGAAGCAGCGTCTCCAGGTGCAGCTGAAGAAGCAGAGCCAGGATGCCAAGTTGTTAAAAGAAGAGCTAAAGCAGCGGAAGAAGATCATTGCCTCTCAGCAAGCCATGATCAGCGCAGGACTAGCTAATTACCATAAGGTTGGTGCGGGCTGATGCTGGGACGTAATCGTTTTCGTATGATACGATCACTCCCCTCAACCATTCACAGCTTGGTGTTGCCTTTTGTTGTTCTGGTGCGCGTGAGGAAAATGGAGGGTGAAGTTCTGGGACCCATCAAAAAAAAAAAAAGCTGCAGCTGACTTCACTCATGACTCCGTGATACTGATCTCTGTGGTTTAAATTACTAATACTGTTAGGTTTGGGGAATAGAAATAGAAAGTTTGTTAGGAAATGTCATGGGCAGGTACAAATAAATAATAATAACCGTGGGAACAGGTGAAGTCGGTACAAAGGCACTCCTTCAGATCAGAGGTTTGCAACTGTCCTTCACACTGTGGCCACATTCGCTCTTTGTGCTTGTCTGTGTCTTTTACGTAATGATGAACCAGAAGTACTGTGTGTGTGTGTGTGTGTGTGTGTGTGTGTGTGTGTGTGTGTGTGTGTGTGTGTGTGGGGTTGCTAGGTGCGAGGAAGGCTTGGCTAACAGCTGCGTTTAAATGTCACTGCTCCGTGTAGCTTAAGAGAGGGTTAAACGCGAGACTCTTTCTCAGTCTGATCTTTGAAACGCTTACACACTTAACACTTAACACCAAAGAGGAAGGACTACTGCGTGTGTCCAAGGCAAAACCCCTCGCATTCTCCTGCTTATATGTAACTGCGGAGTGTTTGCTGTGACCCAGCAACATAACATAAAACACAAAACCACAGCTTTTTAGTATTATTATTATTATTATTATATATATTACATAAGAAACGTTATTCTTGTATAGTAGTGCCAAGTTACTAGAACTTGTGTGGTTTCATTCCACTTCTGTGGTATTTCATGCCAGATTTGTTATAGAAATTGATCGATTTTTTTTTATTAATTTATTTTATTTTATTTTGTCTCCAATATCAGCATTTTCTGGGGCTCTCGATCTGATGCTAATTCTGGGTATCATCTCTACGTTGCTTGTTTACCTCTGACAATATAAAACATTACTTGTGACTTATTATCTGTGATGCTTTTGACAATATTTCAGTTTTCTTGACTTCCAGTGCCAACACTGTGAAAAAGCCTTCATGAACACCAGCTTCCTGCACCGTCACCTGCAGCGTAGGCATCCTATGGAGAACGACATGAGTGAGTGTCAGTAGCATGTCACAGACCTTACAGCATGTGCTAAAGGTGTGCGATATAGGCAAATACACTCACTGTCCACTTTCTGTCTCACTTTCTCATTGAACTGCCTGTATTGCTACACGCTGATTGTCATTCGCAATATAATGAGACAAGCTGGTAAAACCTGTAGTGCAACACGATTGCCGCGCTTTAGTAAATGATCGCCATGCATTATTTTGGCCAAAACTAATTGTTTTTTTTTTTTGGTTTTTGTTTTTGGCCCAACGCCACGATTTGTCAAAACTCACAGAATGATTCTTTGTTGGTCAAAATTCACATGAAAACACAATTTGCAGTCATTTGCACAGGCCAGTGTTGTATTGTGCAGCTCTACTGTGGTGCACAAGTACACTTTCACAGTGTTTCACAATATTTAAAATTGCTAACGGAGGAAAAACTGAGTTTAACAATACTGTTATTTAACATAAGCAAAAATTCAATTAAACCAGAAAGTAATAGAATACAGAATGTTGGGTGCAAAAATATATTTTGACACGCATTCAGCCGATATTCGTTATGATTAACACTGAATTTGGTCAGAGGTAGAAAAGTAGCAGTGATACTTGTAATGTTTAGTTTATGTTGATGATGTAAATTCAATAATGAGAGACATTTTGTCACGTCATGCATCGCTAATAGCCATGTACGGCATTCAGAATGATGTCGCTGTTTCTCTGTCTTAGAACTGATGGCTGATGATCAGAAGGATCTTCAGACAAAAAGGTTACAGGAAGAGATCATCAGGCTACAGGATCAGCTAACCCTGGCTAAATCTGAAATGGAGACCCAGCAAAAAGATTACAATACCAAACAGGTCAGACCGTAGCCTGCTTTGTATGTTCTCACTGTTTTGGTTTTTTCTTGCCAAAGTCCAGTCTTACTGACTGACTCCACATTTTATAAATATGTGTCCGTGGAAGGCAATCAGGACATCTGTATAGTGTATATATGTTACTATGTGTATGATCAGATGATCATTAACTTACTGATGACTTTTTCAAACAATCGAATATATGCAACACATTTCTTTGCAGACGCTCTCTCTCATCTTATAAAGACAAAGTGATAAATCCTGACAATGTAATGGGATGTTACAGGAATTTCGTTCTCAGAAGTATCTTTTGGTAAAGATTCCATGGTATCCTGTGGGAAAAGTGTTTCTGTGCCATGCTGTTCTTAATCATCACCTTCTGACCTTCTTTATTAATGATTCTCGAGTTTGAAATTTTTTGTTGTTGTTGTTCTTACATAATGCAACTGAAAAATTATGCGATTATAAAGTTTTTTTTATTAGTTAGAATGGACTTTGCAAAAATAGTAACAGCACCATCTATAGCAAATAGTGCAAACAATGGTTTTAAAGAAAGGATATTTAAAAAAAAAAAAACATTATTTGCTGTAGAACCCTTCTTGGTGAACGCTTCTTTCTCGACGGTGTAAATGGTGATGTCTTTCGTGACATGAAATGCCACCACAACTGAGAAGTCAACTTGGGGTATTCTTCCCAAATCCGAGTTTCCAAGTTTCCAAGTTTACAGAGTGACATCCACATGGTTGTGCACAGCCTCAGAAATAAACAAAGAACAACTTTTTACTTTTAAATGAGTTATACTAATGAGTATTAGCTTTAGATTAATCAACATACAGACACGTTCGTTTGTTAAATCTAAAACACTGACTATACAGTTTGCTGTTTGAGAAAGAAAGTATGCGTCACTCAGCCGAGTTAGCGGCCTAGCTTGTTGCTACAAAAAAAAATCGAACATGGGGGCGTTCAGTTTCCCACGTCGTCGGAACAACCACGTCGCCGAGGTTGAAAATGACATAATATCGACTGGCGAATTACCGCTTAGGATATAATGCAGCATTATATTTTACATAAACTTGTTCATTCGACTTTTCATACATGTACGAATTCCATATCTCTGAAGTGATATATAGCGCCACCATCGGGTCAAATTTGGGCCTAATTTGGGAGGACATTTATGGTCATAACTTTTGAACTGTGTGTCCAAAAGCCATGAATCACTGGATTCCCTGATTCGCACCCTATGACGTCAATTTCCGCCATCTTGGATTTTGCACCATCTTGGATTTTATCAAATTTAAGCTTAAATAATCTTTTACCTGTTGATTGGAAATTGCCTCTTAAGGACATAAAGTAGATACCATCATTGATTCAGACAAAATATATGTGGAGCTGTGGGAAAAAAATGAGGTTGAATGTCTTTAGCCAAGGTGCCAACTTTAATAAGCTATGGGATGAATAATGCTATCTAGCTGTAGCAGTCTGCCTACCGTGAGCTAGCAAGCAGGTGACGATGCAAATGTTTATGGTCGACCAAACAAGTTGTGTTATTATAACCTGTATGAAGGGATGCATGGATGACATTGGAGATTGTCATCCATCTATTGCTTAAATTGTCATCTAAACCATATCAGTTCCCTGTAATTCAGGAGAAGGATCTAACTCAGAAACAGGCGGACTTTATGAAACAGCTGGAAATCTGGAAGGAAAATGAACGTGTACGCATGAACAGCAAAATCGATGACGTTAAGCAAGCCTGTCAGAGAGACATGGACTCCATGCATCAGAAAAACAGGAACCTAGAGAAAGTGAGTTCTCATGTTTATTTAAAATGATGAAATTAATGTATGTCTAAGAATTATTGCCACCCTTTAATAAAAATGTCCAAATATAAATAGATAAAATACTGAAAAATATACACTATATGACTAAAAGTATGTGGACACCTGACCATGACACCATATGTGTGTGTGTGTGTGTGTGTGTGTGTGTGTGTGTGTGTGTGTGTGTGTGTGTGTGTGTGTGTGTGTGTGTGT
>CM074917.1:3409008-3424763 GCA_037576815.1 Pangasius larnaudii
TTGGTCCACTTTTGGGGCACATATAAAAAGTGAATCCATAACAATAAACTGGATGTTCTAGGAATATTACAAGAAGAAATAAAAGATCTTCGCACCAGCCTTAATTTCGAACAATTACCAACCAATTTTTTACAACCTTCAAAGAGACAATAAAGAACTTAACTCAGTTAACACTATGACCGTATATCTTGAAAGAAAGAGAACAATGAAATGAAAGAAACTACCCTAGACATTCAGACCAGAAGCATGAGAGGCAACCTTATATTCTCAGGAATACCGAAAAGTGAAACTGGCAGACCATAAAAACTCATTAAAACTCATGCCACACAAAATTCCAGCAGAAACCAGCAAAACTATTACTTCACTGTCTACTTCCTGGTAAGCAATCTGTCATCTGAGACATATCAGAAAATCAAATATACCCGATAGTCATCTCAGACCGTGCGATGATTAGCCTAAAGTTAAACAACAAAACTCTACTGAAAAAAAAAATGTTTAAATGGTACTCTCTACTGAGAGTCTATTCTTTAATAGACTTTGTCATCCATCATAGAAACACGATTCCCCAGAAACATCGTGTTATTTTGGAAAAAAAAATTGTTTTGTGTTTTGTGGAATCGGTTCTAAATTAGATCAGATCACTCACCCAGGGCCATGGTAATTACTAATGGAAAAACATCACAAAACTTCACACTACAGCAACAGACTAGGCAAGGATGCCTCTCTGCATCTCTTTTTGCTTTATAAGTAGAAACCTTAGCCACAGCAATACGTCGACATGACGGCATCACGGGGATCAGAACCAATAATCTCACTCAAAATTAATCTGTGTGCAGATGATGTAATACAAACAGCAAAACAGCAGTTCATACTTTTGGGGCAATTAGCAGTCAGGAGGCTATTTATGTTTGGATTAAGGGTAATAAGAGGTCACTGGTGTCTTTATTTTTTTTTTTGGTTTGGGGCAATTAGCAGGCAGGAAGTTATTTATATTTGGGTTTTGGGCAATTAGAGGTCACAAGGTATTTACTTTTTTGGTGTTGGGGCAATTTGCAGGCAGGGGAGTATTTATATTTTGCTTTGTGGCAGAAGAGGTCACATGGACAATTATATTTGGGTTTGGGACAGTTACAGTTTATGCATATTTATTTTGTGCGGGGAAAAAAAACATCCTGTGAGGAAAGGATCTGAAGGATGGAACACCTTGTTGATGAGAGAGATCAGAGGAGAATAACCAGATGAAAGTGCACCTGAAAGAACTCTGGAGGAATTGCATGATGCAATCATGTCAACATGGACGAGAATCTCAGAGGAATGTTTCCAACATCTTGTGGAATCCACACCATGAAGAATTGAGGCTGTTTTGAAAGCCTAACCAGTATTAGTATAGTGTTCCTAATAAAGCATTGGGTGAGTGTAAATACATTTTGTAAAGTGTAATTGCCCCAAACCCAGAAATAAGCATCACCCTGCCTGTTAATTGCACCAAACCCTAAATATTATATTCCCATGATCTCTAATTTCCCCAAATCCAACTTTAAGTAATTCCTGACTGCTTTGTGCCCCAAATGCAAAAATAAATATACCTCTGACCTTTAATTTCCCCCAAAGTTAAAAGCCCCCACAACTGCTAATTGCCGCAACCACCAAGCTCAGTGGAAAAGCCAGTGCAAACCTGGTCATCTTATCTCCTGTCCCCCACACTAATGTTAAGATTCTGCATAGGTCTGTCATTGTAATACAGCTGCTTTTTTTCTTTTCCTTTCCCTTTTTTTCTTTTCTTCTCTTCTCACATGCATTTGGGAAATTCCAAAAAAAAAAAAAAAAAACCTCTAAATATGTGTTAAATACAGTATATACACAGAGGGATTGCAGGTAAAGATTGTTGGTTAAAAAAAAGGTTATGAAAAATGTTTTTGTGGTTAATTAGCTTTATTTTCACACTGAAAGTATGAGTGAAATCTAAACGTTAATGAAAGTTAACGTAAGGGGGAAAAAACTCATGTGACACTATTATTGACACCCCTGCATTTAGTAATTTATACAGTCGTCCTTTGCCAACGTTACAGCACTGAGTCTTCTCCTGCAATGCTTAATGAGATTGGAGAACACACAGGAAGCAATCCGAGATCATATCATGATGTATAGAAGCTCTCGAGATCCTCCAGAATCCTATGTCCTTTCTTGGTGATACTTCTCTCCAGCTTGCTGCACAGGTTGAGGTCAGGGGACTGGAATGGCCAGGGTAAAAGATTGATTCTGTAGTCATTAAACTATTTTTGTATGAATTGTATATTTTGATCATTGTCCTACTGGAAGATCCAATCATGACCCAGCTGTAGCTTCTTGGCAGAGGCAGACAGATTTTCGTTTAAAATCTCCTTGTACTTCACAGGTTTAACAGCCACTTTCAGCTGGAAAATCTTTGTGAATCACTCACAGACTTAGGCCTAGCACCCCATTTAAATTTTTTCTTCTATATTGACCAATTATGTGCTAATTTTGACCAATTATGTGTTATATTTATGAATCAGTAATCGGTGTAAAATCTTGGGTTCTTGTACGAGTTACTTGATGGATATGATATAAACAACTTTTAACGATGGGCTGAAACGTTCATGCAGTTCATCACACTAGTGTTAAATCTGTAAAGTCTTTAAAATACTTCAGCTTTGGGAATTACAGAAAGAGAGGATATGTGCACTTAAAAATGAACATACATGTACATACAGTTTTGCTAGTGATGTCTAAAGTCTTCAGTGGTTCAGGGAAAAGTTCTGGTTTTAGCTTCTAATAGTCCACCTTTAATCTCCAACCTTGTCTGATCCTTTGCCTCCTTGTGATGTGCTATTAGAGCAGTCTCGCTTGGTCTATAAATTGGATCCTATAGTGGAGCTTTCAGAGGAGGACAAAGGTAAAAATTAATGATGGCACATAGATGTCATTGGCATGTATGCACGTACTCTGCATGGCTACCATGGGGGCGTCCCAATTCGCCTACAATTCATCCTAAATCGTAGCAGACATTAGAATTAGTGTGTCCCGAATCACACTATGTTGAAATGAGCATCCCAAACAATTCATCCATGCAAAAGATGGAAAAAATAAATCAAGGGAATGGTCAATTAAATTATATTGTATAAATTATATAAGGAATAGTGAATGAAGAAAAGCTGAAATGCAGCGAGGAGTTTGTTTATGGTGGAAATGTGCGTAACTAGGCAACAGTGTTCTCTTCTGTTACATGACATGTTAGTATGTCCCAGTAATGCATACTCGTTTGCTACACGCTCAGAAGTATACTTTTTCTTCACAATAAGAGTACATACTTTTAGTGCATAATATCAGTAGGCGAATTGAGACGCAGCATGTCTTTCTTTCTGGTCCGTCTTGTCCAGTCATTGAGCATGTACCAGTTAGTTCAAGCTATTATCAGGAAAGAGAGATGCAAGTCCCTGAGAAGCAGAATTCTGACTCTTTCCCTGTGTAACTTTCAAGCTGTTTGAGCATGTTTGTGGAAAATGCTTCCTTTGCAGCTGTTAGAAGAAATTAGGAGAAAAATGAGTGCCTTGCTCTGGGTGTTTATGCCTTTTTCTGTGACACATGCATTTGTTAAATTTGGTCTTGCAGTAACAGCCACTGCATCAACTGGCAGCAACATCTCCTCTCTCCTGACCCTCAACACTGGAGTCCTACAGGGCTGTGTTCTCAGCCCTGTCCTGTACTCCTTATACGCCTACAACTGTGTGACCACTCACAGCTCCACTGTCATCGTCAGATTTTCAGATGACACAAAGGTACTAGGGTAGAGGTCCATATTTTGACACACTGGTGCCAGGAAAACAACCTCTTGCTTGACATCAATAAGACCAAGGAGCTTGTAGTGGACTTTAGGAGACAGGACAGGGAGCACACCCACATCACCACTGAGGGCACAACAGTGGAGCGAGTCAACAGCTTCAAGTTCCTTGGTGTTCATATCACTGAGGACCTCACATGGTCCACTCAGACTGAGGCAGTGGTGAAGAAGGCCCACCAGTGCCTCTTCTTCCTCAGATGGCTGGGGAAGTTCAGTATGAGCCCCAACATCCTCAAACCATTCTACACCTGCACCGTGGAGAGCATCCTGACAGGCTGCATCACCTCCTGGTATCACCTCCAGCTCTGTCCTCAACTGTAAAGCTCTGCAGAGAGTGTTGCGGACAACCCACCACATTGTCGTAGGAGTGCTTCCTTCCCTCCAAGACATCTACACCAGGTAGTGTGTGAGGAAAGCATGTAGGATCATCAGAGACTCCAGCCACCCAAGCCATGGACTGCTCTTGCTGCTACCATTAGGCAGACGGTATCACAGCATCAGATTCCGCACCAGCAGGCTGCAGGACAGCTGCTTCTTGCAGGCCATTAGACTGTTGAACTCTGTAACACCATAGCAAGCACAACCCACCCTACCTTCCATGCACTGAACTTTATCATTTATATTTACACTGGACTCTGACTGATGGATAGACTGATATCTGACTCTAACTGATGTGCTGCAATGTGTCTCCTGCGCTGCTCAGCACAGCATACATTCCAGAAATGTTCATTTCACTATCTTCATTATTCTGTACTGCTTGACATTCCATTTGAGCTTCTGCATACTGTGGTGCTCACCTGCATACTGTGTACAACTATTGTGTATGTGTACCGAGTCCTGCATGTATACTGTGTATATTGTATTATGTGAATACTGTACATACTGTACAGGTTTTTATTGTGTATATTGGAGTCTGTATACTTGTATACAGCACAGCTGAGGAAAAAGCACCCAAGAGTTTCACCACCTGTACACTTGTGGTTATGGTGAAGTCACAATGAAGTGATTTGATTTGACAGTTCATCGGTTTTCTCTGCCCAGATTCATCAAGCTTCTCAGAAGACCCTGCTGACACCCAGTCAAGGCAGCAGAAAGTCAAAGAGCTACTGAAGAAACCCAGCCTCAAGAGGGACATGCACTTGGCTGTGCAGCAAAGCCTCCATGACAAGCTGCTACAATTAGGCATTGAGCCTGTAAGTCTTCTGTTACTCTAGCGTACATATGGACACCACTAGTCCAAATCTTCAGTCTGCTGTTTTACTACAAATGTGTAAGCCATGAAGCATGACGGTTCTGCTTATGTTTATGGTCTTACTTCAGGCTGTTGGTGGGCTCTCTAAGACAACATTTGATAGCGCCATGGCTTGTGTGGTCTCTGAGAGGCAGCAGAGGCAGAGGGAATGTGCTGAGTACCGTAAGATGCAGAAGGATCTCAGCCAAAATCTAGACAGAAGAGTTAAGGAAAGGAGCACACGGCCAGTTGCCAAGCCCAAACAATCAGGACATGGTAAGCATGGTAAATAATAATACATTTTATTTAAAGCACCTTTCTTAGCACACATGGACAACTAGAGGTAGCTACAGGGCAGACAGGAAAAAGTTACAGTAGTTGTCAGGAGCCAAGAAAGAAAATGGTCAAAGATTCCTGACCCTGATAGCAGCAAGTGTATCTATCAAAATGCAGGCTAAATGTACCTGTCTTTTGGAGTGAAACAGGAGAAACAAACAGCATAAACTGTAATATTCTGTGGTCTAAAATACTGTTGTGAGCTACCTGCAGAAGAACATTTCATATTGTGTGTTTTATGGGTTTCTTTCTCAATCACACGGATTAATCAAACAGTATTGTCGGTGAGAATGCAGGGTAGAGGTGTGTATCAGGACTAATGCGAGTAGGTGGTTTTTACTTTCGTAAAGGTGAGAGCAGGTGGTCAGATATAAAGCTGACTAGGAGAAAAAAGACTACAGTTAAGACAGCCGCTCTTAGTCTAGCCACACTTAAATTTTATGAGCGTGGCTTTTAGACACAGTGATCTCACCTGGATAACATTGAATAACATCACTGCTTGGACATGCTGGACAAAAGACAGCCTAAGACAAAGTTACGTTCATCCAGGTCAGGGGTCTTCAATCTTATCCACAAAGGGCCGGTGTAATAGCAGGCTTTCATTCCCACCGAGCAGGAACCACACCTGAATTCACTTGCTTAATCTGGTCTGGCTCCTGGTTGGTCTTCCATCAACTGTCAAGTGCAATGAAAGCCTGCAGCCACACCGGCCCTTTGTGGATAAGACTGAAGAACTCTGATCTAGGTCCTAATGATTTTGTATATTGATGTACTAATATTGGTGTATTTATTTGTTGTGAACATTTGAGATTTGCTCATAGCAGACAGTAATATTTTTTTTCAGTTATTTTGCAGCCATCTCCAAAATTAATACCATAGAGACCAATATTGACTGTCAATTAGCAAATGACAAATTCTGTGCCTTAACCCACAATGTACTGTATTGTTTGTTTTGTTTTCAGTTCGAACGCTACCTCAGTCCAGGCCACGGTCCAACAGTCTTCCTGTTACAGTCACCAAAGTAGTGTCAGGCCCTCTGGCCAGACGGCAGTACACACCACAGCCAGCTCATCAGAACAGCACCGCCACTCGTCCCACAGCCTCCACACGAATGGCACCTCACAAGTAAGCAGACTTGGAGTCAGCACATGTCATGTATGCATGACTTTCTTCCGAGGTAGCTGTCAGTAAGATGATATATAACTCACAAATCAAGTCTGAAAAGAACACTACAACATAAAATATTACCATTTTATCCACTGTTTCCCTTCCTTCAACAGAACCCCTCGATTCAGTCAAGATGAAGACTCCTCAGAAGAAGAGGAATCGGACAAAGACTCACCTCAGGCACAGAAAGCCACAGTGAAAGGCCACTCCCCAGGAGTTCAGCAGCGCACTGCTCCCCCAGCTCTAGCCTCATTTCAGAAAGCAGCACAGAGCTCCGGATCTCACCAGGCCCCAGTGTTTAGCAAGATGGAAGTGACTGTGCCGGAATGCGAGAGTGAGTGGACCGAAGGCAGCGAGATGGAGGAGATTTCCCTAGATCAACTGCAGAAGCAAACAGACCAGAATGGAAATGTTCCGAAGACTTCATGCAGTAAGAGACTTGTTTCAATGAGTTGGGTTCTGAAAGATTAGAGCTCTAAAATAATTTGACTTTTTTGGAATATCAAAGTAATAAACCACGACAAGGCCACCATGTTCATTTTTTGGAACAGGAAAATAAATGTTTTAAATGAGATGAGGTAATGATCTGAGCTAGCCTCAGCCTGGGATAGTGTGTATTTAATGCAAATCTCAGTATTAAATAAAAGGTGTGCTCATAGTCAGTGGGACCCTTTATATTCTGACTGACACGCAAATGCTGTGCTCAGTGTGTCCTGTGGATTATTCTTTTGTTTTCGCTATATACTGAAGACATTTGTTTTTGAGATCAAAAGTTGAGATGGCAGATCAGAATTTCAGCTTTCATTTCTTTTCATTTCATTTTGATGTGTTAAACAACTTGGAACATGGAACATGCAACCAACAGGTGTTTCTTGTTGCTCAGGTGTTGCCCTGTTAGATTGATTGTTTAAACAATTAATAGCTGTGAATGTCTACTCTTGGCTTTAGCCCCGGGTTTCACCTGTGAAGACTGCATTTGTTAAAATTTGTTAAAAATGATAAACCAACATGAAGACCGGAGAGCTGTCTAGGGCAGAAATGTGAGCCATTTCATGTTTCTGACTGAAAGCTTGATAGCCAGATAGCTACACTATAAGCACAGAGATATCGAGGTGAGAGCCGGTGAAGTAGCTTGCTGGAGTTTACTGAGAAAAATAGATCAGAATTTATAATAAATGTGTAATTTTCCCCTGTTATTAACATGTTATTTTAATCATTCAGTGGAACTGCCATAAAGGTATTTTACGGCACTGTTATTAAAATATGGAAAGATTGTTTGACTGTATAATGTGTCTTAAAGTTGCAATAGGTAGGTTTAGTCTTTTTTTTCCAAGATTAGGTCTCTAATGGGTTTGACATTTAGGGTTTGACATTTGAATGATTCCGGCCCACATTCAGACCAGAAGTCCATTTTCCAAACGGGAAAATGCGACGTAATACATGAGGCCACGTCCTAATCCATTGGGTTTTTTTTTTTAATAATAATAGATCAACATTGTACAATTTAATCTGTACAATTTAATTGTACAGCTCAGGAAAACAATTGTGATTTTATTTTGTGTATTTCGTCATCCCACTGAGTGAACAGCACAGATAAATCATTATGCTGTAACAGCGCGACTTTCAAATCATTACACTCTTAAGATTGTGGAGTTCTAAATCATTACCATGTTGGCCTTGCAGGTACCTTATTCCTTTTATAATCATATCTGGCAAATGGCTACAGCATTGTATAGTATTCTCATCGGTGTTAAAGCAAATGTCAAATAACTAATTTCCGGAACTTACATACAAAATTCAGTTAAGATTGAGTTGAGGGACAGAGATGCTGAAATGTACATGTGTTTATCTCTCCGTAGGTTATGTGAAGGCACTAAGCAATAATCTGGAGAAGCAGCCTGCAGACCAAGGCCATAAAAAAACAGCAGGGGTTGCCATCCCAGATAAACCTAATGGAGTCACGAGCACAAATGATGCAGTGTGGGAGATTAAAGTAAGATCTGTTTACTTCAAGTGGTGTATCATCAACACCAAACTCTGTAATTAGAGCTACAAAAATGCTCATTATTTTGCTGTACTTTTAATGCAAAGGTATCAGTAAAATCCAGTGCTTTCATCAGAACAGGTTTGGGCTGGAACTGTAAAAATTGCAGCAGCAGAAACAGTCTGTTCACGAAAATTACCATCATCTTTATTTCAGTCTGGGCTTCTAGTTACTGAGGCTGATGATGTTGTTTTAGAGAGAAATGCCTCAGTAATAATACCTAGCTGTAACTTAAATTCCCGGTTCAGAATAGACGCATTGCAGCAAAACAGTTTTCCAACATGTCTTAAGAAAACGTTTCCACTGATGGAAATATTATTAATATTGCCAAAAATATCTGCTCTATTCTGAAATCAGCGTATAGAGGTATCTGTTTTTGGAGACGTATCACTTTTTTGTGTGGGGGAGCAATAGGAATTCTGACTTTTAATGAAACACTGATGGTCATCTGATGGTGATTCTATGGGGCAAAACTTTGTTACTTCATGCGTTACAGCACACTGATTTCATGGACGATAACGATGATGACTGGGATATTTCCTCTCTAGAGGATGTCCCTCCCGCACACAAATCCAGTTCTGCCCCTGTAAAGAACAGCATAGACAAGAGTCATGACACCAGCACTAGTGTGTGGGGAACTTTTACTGGCAAAGGACAAGAGCCAGGTAAGTAGAGCTTATAACTTATTAAATAATTACACAAAATATGACCAATTTGATAAATGGGATGCACAGGGTCAGCAACAATACTCATATAGGCTGTAGCATTCAACTGATGATTGATTGGTGTTAATGGGCCCAAAGAGTTGCAAGAAAACATTCCCCACACCATTACACCACCTCCACCAGCCTGGACTGTTGACACAAGGCAGGTTGGGTCCATGGATTCATGCTGTTGGTGCCAAATTCTGACCCTGCCATCTGTGTGGCTCAGCAGAAATCAAGATTCATCAGACCAGGCTGCATTTTTTTCAGTCTTCAGCTGTTCAGTTGTTTTACAGACAAATTTTATTGCTTTCTTGTCTTTGGGGCTTTTTTGGTCTCTAATTCTGCCAATACACAATCAGCTATAGAGAGTACTCATAACCCCTCACTAAAACTATTAGTTTTAAATAGTTTTTAATAGTTTTTAATGCATTCTGTTTGTGTTTATATGCATTTGAATGTGTTTGTGTGTTTTTCAGGTCTTAAAGACACTGGCAGCACTCTGAAGAGCAGTATTGTGACAGTTAGTGACTGGGACGACTCAGATGGCACGTAAATATAATAGCATTTGGTATTAAGCAATAATAATCCCAAAAAAACAACACACGGAATAAAATGGACTAAAAAGATTTCTTTATTTTGAATGCTGCTGACGGAACATGTTCAGAGATGTTGTGCTAATATGCTGCAAGTCACACACACACACACACACACACACACACACACACACACACACACACACACACACACACACATATATATATATATATTCAAGTAACTGTAATAATACTCAAGATCCTCAGTATGTGTGGTGAAGTTCAAAACTATTCAGGGACCACAAAAGCAATATAGTCTTTTCTTTGTACTTCACATGTCCGTGTCCTTGATATATAGAGTGTTAAGGTTTAAAATTTATGTAAAATTTTTATGTGAATTTATAGTAAATTTTCATGGATTTTTTTATCATGGAAAAAAAAGTGTGTAAACCGTACAATTTTGTTAAATTGTGCTTTACTTTTTTTTTTTTTTTATTTCTAAGACTGTGCATAACTGTGTATCTGAGGTGTGCATGGAACTGTTTTTCCCCTCATTCACTCCCAGAAGGAATTCTGGCTAATCCCCCACTGTTCTCGCAAAAAGTTTGACACACAGTTATTATTTTTTTGTTTGCTCCATGTGCATTTTTTTTTTTTAAACAAAAGATATGATTATCATCAATGCTGCATGAACTAATATGTTAAAAAAAATAAAAGTTTTCTTTACAAAGACTGTGACACTCATCTACTATGACTGACTCATATAAGGATTTCCTCTGAATGGCTTATGTGAATTCTTTATTGCACCTTGTTGCTCTTTGGCAACATACATGTAATGATAAAATGATTCATTGTTTAAAAAAAAAAAAGACAATGCGTAATAGTTCTTTAGTTACAATAGCTATAGTTATAAATTTTCACCTGCAGGAAGAAGTGATTAACAGAAATTTGAAGAAGTCTTGTAAGGGAAACTAAAAGTGATGTTGGTCTGGGAAAAAGAGAGGGATCCCCCTTTAAGGAGAGAGATTTAAACATGATATCATCTACTGTTAAAATGGTGAATACATTTTTATAAATGGTAAAAAACAATCTGTTATCCATCCATCTATTGAAAGGTGTGAGCTACCCAAAGTTTTTTTTTTTTTGGAGTGTACTATAAATTCACATAATTAAATTTCATCCCTGGTTATCTTTTCCTAGGTCTTGATGAATTTTCTATGGCTGCATCACACCTTTAAGCACCTAAGTCCGGAAAACAGGCTTCACACATAAGAATCCATGAGCGGCACGGACGCTGCTGTCTTTTGGGCTGTATATGTCCTTGGTGTTTTTCTGGTTCCCTTGCTCTCTCTGCCTGATTGGAATAAGGGGGGCATGATTACTGTATTGGCCTTGGAGTAGGCAGGCAGCATATAGGTTCCTCTGGTCCGAGCAGTCACATACGTCCCTCTCGATCGAGCTCTTGTGTAGGCATCTGTCTGAACCAGTGTGTCATTTGACCTGAGGACAGGATTGAAGAGTGGCATTATGGTTTCTTTTTGTCATGGAGGAACTGTCAAGGTAAATGGTCAGATTTACCAAAAATATCTGTTTTGTTAGTATTATATTATTTTCTGTGAAATACTGTTAGTATTCCGTTTACTGTCTTATTAACCTTACCCTGAGCTAAATCTCTCTCTCCCGGAGAAATAACACAAAACTGCACCTCCACATATAACCAAACCGGAACCTCCCCATCCTATGAACAACGCTGCACCAAGTTCAAATCTGAAAAAAGAACACACTTTGTGCAAAACCAGTAATGATAAAAACAGATTAAATATATTATTACATTTAAACTTCAGCTTAATTGGGCTTTCACATGGACTATATATTTTCTATTCTATTGCACATGCAGTGGCAGTGTTGACGTGGCAGCCGTTATCACTTAGCCCTAATCTACAGTGAGTATGCCTGTGTTATGCGAGTATGTGGTACGCCTCTGAGAACGCCAGTGCCAGTGCTTTCTCTGAGGGGTTTCATTGCCTTTGAAGGCAGTATGCGATTGCCGGGGCAGACAAAAGAAGATGCTCAAGCACTTTTTAATTAACCAACCATGCTTGCAGGCTGATAAGATAATGCTGATTACCATAAAATGCTTAAGATCAGACTAATTAATTGACCCGGCTGATCAATTTATCAACCACTAATTACAATGTCCTGAAACAACTTACCAGTTTTTGAAATCACTTACTTCTGTGGCTTATAGTTGACATCCACAAATTCTGCCCGTATTCTGTTTCCCCACATGGAGTACACTGCTATACCACAGAGTCCTGTGATAAAACGTTTTTGCATCAGTGTATTCATAGACAGAATAGAGCTATATCTAAAATTAAATAGGATGTCCTACCTGATGCGATATAAGTAAAGGCAGCTGCTAATGTTACTTTTGTATTAACAAGTTCAGAACCCCCGATCTTAGTGCACTTCATCCCTATCAAGGTGAGCACGGACCCCCAAAATCCCAGAATTACAGAGATAATGGCCAGGGCACGGGTGACATGCAAGAAAACTGAAGAAAGGGTGCAGGGCTTAAACAAAAAATCCACAAAATATAACATTCCATATATAGTCAGGTCCATAAATATTTGTACACTGAAAGTTGTTTTAGCTGTCCACCACGGTATATTTGAGTTGAAATTAAATAATGAATATGAGCTCAAAGTGCAGAATTTAAGCTTTAATTTTGTAAATTTTTAAGGGACCAAAAGAAAATGGACAAGAGAGACAGCAAAAATACAAAAAAAAAAAAAAAAAAAAAAAAAAAGTGGCCACCTTCTTACCTTTACTGGTAAGCTCAGGAACACCAAAAGGCCCAGAAGACCACAGAAAACAACTGTGGTGGATGACAGAATAATTCTTTTCATGGTGAAGGAAAACAGATGGCCAGATCAAGAACACCTTCCATGATCTATGGATATCTGTGTTAAATTCAACAATCAAGAGAAAACTAAATACAGACTAAATACAGAGGGTTTACTTCAAGATGGAAACCACTGGAAAGCCTCAAACACAGGAAGACCCTAAGAGTTTGTCAAAAACATTAAAGTTCTGGACCAACATCCTATGGACAGAAAGACAACTTGTACCAGAATGATGGGAAGAGAAGATTATGGAGAAGGGAAAGAACCGTGTATGTGTGGCTGCCAATGGAACTGGTTCCCTTGTATTTTTTGATGATGTGACTGCTGCCAAAAGCAGCAGGATGAATTCTGAAGCTCATATACTATACATCTTTTGCACTATATTATCTGCTCCGCTTCAGGTAAAAGCTTCAAAATGCATTGGATGGTGCTTTACACTGCAGATGGACAATGACCCAAAGCCTACTTCAAAAGCAACCCCTGACTTATTTAAGGCAAAGAAGAGAAATGGCTAAGTCAATCATCTGAAGGCAAAACTGAAGGACTGAAGGAAAACACAGTATCTGGTGATGCCTACCGGTTCCAGACATCAGGATTTGCAACCAAGTATTAAAAATGACAATTTAATTTATTATATTAGTTTGTCCAATTACTTTTGGTCATTTAAAAAGGGGGAGACCACATATAAATAGTGCTCTAATCCCTACACTGTTCATGAGGATTTAAATACCTATAAATTAAAGCTGAAAGACTTTAATATTTAATTTACTTTATTACTTAATTTTTATTAATTATTTAAACCCCAATATATTGTGATAGACAGCAAAAATAACAACACCTTCATCAATCTCCAAAGATTTATGGACCAGACTGTAAATTATTTTAGGATTTCATTTGAATAAGATGCTAATATAATTTACTGTCAGAATTCAAGCATTATGCAGGTCTTTACCTGGAAGGGCCATCAAGGAAGGATAGTACTTGCAGTCAGAAACACCAGTGGTGTCAGATACACAATCCATCCACAGGTTGGAGTAGTAGTTGACCGTGGTGAGTACAGCATCACCTACCTCAGAGAAATTCCAGTACTCAGTAGGCAGAGTAGAACAGATCAGGATCCATCCACAAATGCAACACAAAAAGCAGCCAATTTCTGTATACATCACAGCCGTGCGATTCATTTTGCTGGCTTCATACTACAGTCTACACTTACAGTCCAAGTGAAGGGAATATCCTGCTTAAGTTTATCAAACAAAGCTGTACATGAATTGCCAGAAAGGATGATACTGAAAGAGAAAAGAACACTGAGGCGTCTGGCTCTGAAAGACAACCTTCCTTAGGTTGTTATGCATGAAACTGGAAATTATCTGTGGTACTGCATAGTAAGCAGATACTCATATCTGGAGCGGATCTACCCAAAACTGAGCTAGACTTTCTGATGAGGGCAGTTTCTCTAATTACCACTTGTTTACATTGACAGAAGGACGTTACCCCTATGGTATAGGGTATCATAGGGGTCGGGGGTCAAGATTTCCTTATTTCTTTCCCAGGGAACCAACGTGTCCGTTGACCGTGCAGCACTGTCAGGTGTCCCAGTGCCCTCTAAGAAGAAGACTACTGTGTCTTTGTGAGATATATATGTCTCATTATCTCATATCTCATATATCTCATTAAAAAAAATCCATGCTATAATATAATCTTTATGGTGCTTTATGGTACCCTAAGACAGACATATCAGGGCCAGCAACATCACAGAATTGACTGAGCTGACAGAATGGATAAGCAATATGGTGACAGTGGTGAAGCCAGACAAAATTTGAATTTGCGTTGCCCTGGGACCCCTAAACCGAGCACTGTGCAAGTCACACGACATCATGCCAAACCTAGAAGATGTGATGTACAAACTGCCATAGGCATGCACTTTTTTGCCTTCTTGCAGTGCAGGCTCAATGATGAGAGCAGTCGTTTGAGAACTTTCTGGACTCCATGGGGCCAAATGAGATGGCTATGGCTCCTGTTTGTAGTCCGGAAATCTACCAGCACAAACAACACGAGTTGCAGGCAGGCCTGACAGGCACTGAACCAAATGCTGACAACATACTGGTAGTCAGCAGTGGCGAGAAAGACACAAGCTGTGCGGAACGATGACAATAACCTGCATGGCCTTATGAAGAGGTGCAGAGCCGTAAAGCTAAGACTGAGCAAGCGAAACTGCAATTCAAGCTCAATGCAGTACATTTTCATGGCCACACACTGTTCACAGAAGGGCTATGGATTGATCCAGAGAAAACACAGTGAAATGTGTGAATGTGTATGTATGAACATTATAGCACAATTACTGCATGTTATCCGATGTCAAATAACATGTTTTGTGCATTAATTTTGCTGTAATGGTCATTCAATGATTCACCAGCATTACGATCGCATTTAACCTCCGCAGACGTCAAAAATGAACACATCCCTTAGTTTGTTTAATCATGTTTTATTGGCTACTAGCTACTTTACTGAAAAACAGGATTAGTCAATCAGAATCATGTACTTTTTTCCATTTCTGTTTGAAAACTAGACTCTGAGAATAGCAATACTGAAATTGCAATTCATCCATGGTTTTATGGCAGTAATACAGACAGCGGGCAGAGGTGAATTGAATGTGTGAACGCTAGTGGTAAGGTAGATCTGTGCGTCATCGGCATAGCAGTGATAGAGAAGACCATGATGCTGAATCATATAACCAAGGGGCAGCATATAGACAATAACAAGCAGCAGGCCAAGGACAGAACCCTGAGGAACACTTTGTGTAAGGGGTGCAGTGGAAGATTTGAGCATGTGTTTACAACTCTGAAGATAGCAGTTTCAGTGCTGTGGAAAGGAAGGAAACCTGACTGAAAGGCAGAAGCAAGGGATCTAATTATCAGGTGGGAAATGGGAACAGAGATAACAGATAGATGTGTTCAGAGAAGAAAGGTAGAGCT
>CM074917.1:3426999-3444572 GCA_037576815.1 Pangasius larnaudii
TGTGTGTGTGTGTGTGTGTGTGTGTGTGTGTGTGTGTGTGTGTGTGTGAGAGAGAGAGAGAGAGGGAGAGAGAGAGAGAGAGAGAGAGAGAGAGACATATGCACATATTTTCCAGTTTCCAGTGAGTTCCTGAAGAGCAGGATGTAGAGGTTCCAAAATTTAGAGGTTCAAGAAGTTCAAGAAGACCTGAAAGAGCTCAAGAATGTTCCCATCACATAAAGTCCCATGATCTCATAATATGTTTCTGTTTTGAAAAACATCAGGCTTTTGAAAGATGGTGAGACTTATGTGAGACGCTGGACACAGTGGAAGATGACTTTAAGGAGAGCCCAGACACAGTGGACCCTTTGGATCTGGTGGTAAGTTCAGAAGTAACGGATTGCAGGGCTGCGGCTTCTTCATCAGCAATTATATCGTCAATTTTCCTGTAGAGATACTTTTTATTAAGCATCATTAGAATCTGAATATCATGAAAATAAACATATGTACCAGTAGTATTTCCCTATTTTAGCATACATGATTTGTCATATAATTATTAACCCTTCAAATGCTGGAGCAGGGAAAATGCTAAACCAAGCAGTTTGATACAGTTGAACAGTTCGGTAAGAATCTGCTGCTCTGCTCAGTGGAGAGAATGCAATACTCAATGTAAACTCACCTCCTGTTCAGAGACCAGAGCTTATAAACTGAAACCATGTACAAGAGCCCTCCACTGAATTGAAATATACATCCAGCCCATCCAACAAATAACGGTGTGCCCAGATCAAACCTGAAAATAGACAGACAAGCAAGACAAAACTACATTGTTCTCCAACGCAGTTAAATAATGATATATCACAATTTACAAGACCAAAAGAAGTTTGAAGGACCATAGTAATACTTCACTGATAATCCTGATTATTCAATCATTTAAGAGAGGCAGAATCCCAGAACTTCCCAGATGCCTATAGAGTGCTTACTTTAATTCAAAACTAGGATTGAAGAATTCTGCTGTAATGTTGCGAGCATAGACTGCATACCCTGCTGCAGCTAACACACCTTAAAAATGGGAGATGAAAAGAAAGAAAGTGGTTAATTGCACTTGTGAGGGACTAACTGTCAGGTTCAAAAGTGTACTGATAAAAAAATGAATCTTAGTACCGCTGGTAGTATGACAGATGCTTCCAATGAAGATGGCTCTGTTCTTCTCCTTCTCTTTGCCCCCTATATAAGTGCACTCCATCCCTACCAGGCTCAGAATGAACCCCAGTATGCCAATGGATAGCGCACCCATTAGTAGTGCCCTCACAATCTGGACATGATCTGTCCAGATGACAGCACACGTCATTATTTGGCAGGTTTTCAATAAACATGGAAATATGCATACCACCACAGCAGCAGTAATTAGTCTAAGTGATATTAGACAGTCAAGTGCCTGTACTTACTCTCCACGGACCAGAGCATGGGAAAGTCATAGCAGTTGGAGACAGCATTAGAGGCAGTGGAGCAGGTCCTCCACAGACTGGACCAATACCAAGTAATGTAGACGACAGAGCTGCCACCCTGGCCACCAACAGCGGCCACCTTCCAGCCCTCCATGGCCATAGAGCAAGAAATGAAAATCCAGCCTAATACAGTCAGAAAAAATCCCCAGATCTGCATTCCACGGACCTCCATATTCAGTTCACTACTCTGCTGTCAGATATTGATTTCAGAACTTTGTTTCTG
Source organism: Pangasius larnaudii (assembly GCA_037576815.1). Lineage (NCBI taxonomy): Eukaryota > Metazoa > Chordata > Actinopteri > Siluriformes > Pangasiidae > Pangasius > Pangasius larnaudii. Next base: position 3,428,707 of record CM074917.1, read on the forward strand.
CTTGTTTGAATGTACTTCTTTAGCAATCTCTTTTTTTTCCCCTCAAGTTTTTAGCCTTTTACTGAAATGAGTCCTTTAAGAAGTTTTTAAGAAGTTTTTAATTAGTTTGCCCTTCACACTGTCACACCAACAGTAGAGAACTGGCTCAGGAGACAATGTGTCCTTCTTGTTGTCAATGTGAGTGAGTCTTAGTGTCCATTCTCAGAGCAGGACTGATAAGTGAGGCACAGAGAACTTATAAAGTGCTTACCTAGACATGTAGCTCAAATTTCTGCTTCACTAACACATCGTACCTGTCTCAGGGAAGGTTTGTGTATCAACAGAAGAAAATCCTATCTTTTAGAAGACACACATTTATGATTCTAAATAGTAACAACATTGAGTAAAATATAAGAAGTAAAAATATAAGCTAAAGTGTCAAACATCAATACTGGGGTAAGTAAAACTGGTTATACTGAAATTACTGTGCAAGCTGAGCCAAGTTCACACGGAAGTAACAATATAATAAAAATGATTGTGAATTCAATAGGGGTTAATCAGAATGTAATAGGACCTACTCATAATGGTGGTCACACTCTTGATCTACTACTAACATTTGGATTAAATATAGGAAATATTGTCCCATTTCCTGTTATGAAATTATCTCAGATCCTTATTTCATCTCTTTTAAATTGTGTCTTAGTCATTATATATTTCTGATAATCTCCAGATTACTGATAATATATTTTTATCAATAATCTCCCGGAGTTCTCAGCTGTGACTGGATCGCCGTCTGAACCCACGGAACTTGATCAGGCAACTGAATGCTTAGACTCAACGTTCTGCTGCACTTTAAATAATGTAGCTCCGCTTAAAAGAAAAATAATTAGAGAGAGAGAAATTAGCAGCCTGGTATAATGATCACACATGCACTTTAAAATAGACCACTCCAAAATTAGAACATAAATGGTGTAAAACTAAACTGGTAGTATTTCAAACAGCATGGAAGGAGAACCTCCAGAGCTGTGGAAATGATCTTAGTGCTGCTAGATCAGTGTATCTCTCCACCTTAATAGAAGATATCAAAAATAATCCTAGATTCTTATTTAATACTGTGGCACAATTAACTAGGAATAAGACCATCACAGAAATATGCACACCATCAATATGTAGGAGCAATGACATTTTTTCAATGGCAAAATTTAAAATATCAGGCAAAAAAAAAAAAAAAAACAGACTATAAATTTAAAACCAGACAATCTGATGACTAACCCTGTAGATAACAATAAAACTATATAAGATTGAGAGACTGAACTAATTTCACTAATCTTGTCATTAAAATCATCAGCTTGTGTACTAGATCCCTTACCTACATGTTTCTTCAAACAGATATTACCAGAAACAATCAGACGTCTTCTAAAAACAATCAATTCTTCTGACAGATGATATGGTATGCTTTGGATCAGGAGCCCTTCCTTTCCTTCTCCATACTCTTCTCTTCTCATTGTTCTGGTACAAGTTAATTTTGCATCAGAACTGATCAGGCTTTTTTTTTTTTAGAGTTTTTTTTTAACAAAGTCTAATCTGGCCTTTCTGTTCTTGAGTGTTACCAGTGGTCTTGAGGTAAACCGTCTGTATTTACATTCATGAAGGTATCTCTAGATTGTAGACTTTGACCATGATACGCCTACCTCCTCCAGTGTGCTCTTGACTTGGCTAGATGTTGTGAAGCGGTTTTGCTTCAACAAGGAAAGAATTCTGCAATCATTCATTTTAGTGGTCTTCAGTGGTCTTCCAGGCCTTTTGGTGTTGCTGAGCTCACCACTGCATTCCTTCTTTTTGAAAATGTACCAAATTGTTGATTTGGCTACTCTTACATTTTCTGGTATCTCTCTGATGGTCTGTTTTGTTTTTTTCAGCCTAATGGTAGCCTCCTTCAGTTGCATCGTTCCCATGAACAGCTACCAAATTCAACGCTTAGAATCAACTCCAGATCTTTTATCTCCTTAATCTTCATAAAATAACAAGGATACAAGCCACAACTGGCCATGAAACTGCTTATCAGTCAATTATCCACTTACTTTTGAGCCTGTGGAAATGGAGGGACTATGTAAAAAATGTCTATAGTCCTAAACGGTTAATGCAATATTTTTGTTAAACTCCTTGAATTAAATCTGAAAGTTTACAGTTCAGTCACATCTTGATTGTTTCATTTCAGATCCACTGTGGTGGTGTACAGAGGCGAAATTATGAAAATTGTGTCACTGTCCAAATACTTTAGGACCTGACTGTATTATAATAGCCTAATTACAATCATTCAGAGATTCCAAGACATTTAGGCCTATACTTTAATTATTAGAAGTAGTAAGTTTCTAAATGAGAATTTACACATGAAATCACAAGATTTCCTTTATGTACAATTTTGTAAAAATAAATTTACAAAAATGTTTACAATTATGAATTAACTCAACAACACATGCAACTAATCATATATAACTTCACAACTACTGGCAAATATTAAGAACATGGACTAAAAGGAGTAAACAGTACTAAAGAGCCAACAAATATCATTTATAGCCATAACTTTCATATCTTCTCTATGTATACAAATATTTCAGAAGTAGAGGTTTTATTAAACGTATAGTGTACTTTATTATATTACATATCTTAACACAACAACCGTGTACTGTATTAGAGTACATAACTAAACACTACAATCCATACTGGAATACTTAACACAGAAACATGTGGGTGGAAGGAAAGGCCATGCAGACCAGCAGAGCTCTGGAACGCACCAGAAATCTATGAGAAACAGGGGTCAAAGTCTAGGGTTTCCATTGATCATGAGGTGGAGACAGATGCTAGGTCCTGAAGAATAGGTGACTAGGCTGATCTAATTTCCGCATCTAGACAGCATGTTCCGGAGCCGGAGGTACGCAACAGGAACCAACATCATAAATGTCTGTCATCAGTTCTCTTGGTTATTGGGTCTCACTTCAGCAAAGGGCACATCCATAAAAGACAGAAGACTCATTCCATCTTCACTATATGCCGCCTTTTATTATCCTTTTTCGCCCAGTCATCCCTCACGCCTCATAATTACAAAATTACAAAGAAAGCTTTACTAACTCCAGACCCGGCAGTCTATGCAAACTCTTTAATATCTGTAAACATACACAGGTATGAAAAGTTAGATAGTTAGTACTTAGTAGATTAGCTCTTAGAAAGACTAATGCTAAAGTACAAAATGCCTTAAGAGCATTTTACTATCTTCTTGCTTTAGTGATGGTCTATGTGTTATCTGCGGTAGTTTCCCTTAGTGATTATGGTTGTGAATAAAACATGTCCATCTTACAACCTCTAATTTGCTCTTACTGGCTGTATCAGTGTCAGTTTTGTACAGAATTTTCCTGTGGAGGTATATTACACATAGGCATTCCTCCCAAACTGCCTCACAGAGTAGCCTTGATCTGCTGCATCTTTTTCAGAACTTGCAGGACTGTTGGCATTTTTGCTTCGAGTTGTCATGAAAGAGGTGACTCCAGTGTAGGTGTATTCTCTTTAAACGTGGAAAAAAGAGTAATCAGGTACCATCTGTATCATAGACTTGTAAAATAATAAGTTGAAAGAAACTCATTATGTTAATACTTCATACTTAATTAACAATCTTTTAATATTTGAGATGAATAGTTATATACCTCATGCTGAAGCCCTCTGTCATTGAGAAGCAGAAGATACTGCCCCCTAGAAAGCAGAGGATAGCTCCTGCCCATCCAATAAACAGGGCAGCCCCCAGCTCAAACCTGCGGGGATAAGAAGAATAAGGCTGCTATAATCTGATTTTGTTTATAATAATTCTTCAAAGGTAAATTGCTTTGCCGCAGATTACTTACTTTTGTGCCACAAATAACGGGTCAAAAAACTCAGAGGTTATTCTGTGAGCATATAGTGAACATGTTGCCAATGAACAGACACCTGTAGAGAAAAAGACAGTGACTTGTTATATTTTCCATATTTTCCATAAAACCGATGGGTTACACATCGCTGTTGGTAGAATTCTCGAATCAGGAGAATATGCAAAAAACACAGCATGGCTCTGATAGTAGTTAGAACTATAATATATATTATAGATATATTAACTATATTATAGATATACTATTATATTAAATAACATATATTAATGCACTAGTTTGTATATGTTATCCTTTCTATAGTAACAGGGTTTGTGATGCTCCACAAACTGTAATCTAAGGACAGACTTCAAGAGAGAGTAAAAACAGAGGCTGGTGAGGGAACTACTGTTTATAGCTGCTATAACATAAGTAAGAACAGGAACTAACTTGTTTTATAGACGTTCCACAACATTTAATGTAAGTATAAACAGTTAAAATTGTGATATATGCCATGCATTAATAAACTAACAATTTTAATAGCTGGCAAGTCTCTGTGGTATGAGTGGAATAAAGACTTCGGGCCGTGCTGTTATACAAAAATTATCCACTTTAGGATGGTAAAGACACACCACCCTGGCGCGGATTATTTTTAAATTATTTTTGTGTGTTATTTTGTACTAACAATAAAATGACCACTGGGTGGCGGCCAGAGATATGTATAAACAAATAAAACAAACCAGGGCTGTGTGGCGGCATGCACACTTCCAGAATATAAGACCTTTTAAAGGTTCGATGGATAACTGTGCAAAAGAGCAATACTGACTGCTTACTTCACTGTGAAAGTACAACCATCTTACCCAAATTACAGGTTAAAAGTAAATTATTAATTTAAAAGTTTTTTTTTAGATAAATCATTTGAATATGCTCAGTGTCTTCATGCCATTCGTATGGATGCTAGTTAACCACAGGTTGTTTGTTATTTCTATGTTCATTTGCTAATTCTATGCTAAAAGATCATATATATATATATATATATATGTACCCCAGCCCTATTACTCAATTAAAGCAAAATGCAACCATTGTCAGCAAAGAAAATTCGATACTGTTGCCTGAAATGGGTTAACACATTTTTGAATGGTTAAATGCAGGTTTTATTAGTTTCAATGTTTTTAAAAAAAAAATCATTTTTAAAGGTTGCACAGGGTAAATAACACCCCAATTATGGAATAACCCAAAATCTCATAACTCGGAATTTCCAACCTCTACCTAAGAAAAACCCTCAACTTAGAAATCCTACTCAGAATGATGGGAAACCCAGAGTTAAGTATATGATGTCATGTCGACATAAATGCAGGAAGAGGCATCACACGTTTACATTCTTTTGCTGGCTCCTGTACTAAAAGAGGTTGAATGACCCTCTTTCTGAGCTGAATGGAATACAAACCCTTAATGAATCCTTGAAGGGATAGTTCCCCAAAAACTACAATAATAATTTACTGTAATATGCAATAATTGTATGTACTATGAAATTAAATATGCAATGTAGAATAAGTCCCATTTTACATTTGATTTTATATAATGCAAAATGTTCATTGCAGATTAATAATTATGAACCTTGAATTTCAACAAATTTCAGCATATTTCCCACTCCACTTATATAATTTATAAATAATTATTATTTTTTTAATCTTTTGTGCCTGTGCTGTCTTATTCAACTTTATGATGTAAATTACACTGAACATCATTTTGCAGATTAATCTGTTGTGCTTGATGAAAGTTTCTGCTAGTGATAATGTAAATGTATATTATCTGTAGTCTAATATTGGTGAGGAATAGGTTCCTGACCCCTGGTCTATTGACTGCAGTAAGTAAAACAGTAATATAAAGGTAGTAGAGGTCTAGACAATTACCAGTGAGGATAAAATGTAGTCCAGAGAAGCAGGTAATCCTGGCCTTGGTCGTCTCAGAGCCACCTATCTTTGTGCATTTCATTCCGACTAGGGCCAGAATGGCCCCAAAGAAACCCAGGCACACTGCAGAGATCATCAGCCCACGACACACCTGGATATAAGCTGCACAACCAGGACAACAGATGCTTGAATTCACTGAGATTTTCAATGTACATCTTAAAACCAAACTAATGGCTGATCAGTAATATAAAGTAGGTCAGACGGCACGTCAGTCCCACAGATTTTTTTAATGACATGATGATAAAGGTTTATAAACTGACTCTGGTAAGATAGAGAGTAAGAAAAAATTAGAAACTGCTACACTATATAGTCAAAAGTATGTGGACAACTGACCATCACACACCCATATGTGGGACTTTCCCAAACTGTTGCAACAAATTTGGAAGCACGGAAATTTCTAGAATGTCTTTGTATGCTAGCATTACCATCTCCCTTCACAGGAATTAAGAGGCCTAACCCAAACCTGTTCCAGCTTGAAAATTCCCCTGTGCAAGTGAAGTACATGAAGACATGGTTTGCCAGGGTTGATGTGGAAGAACTCAGGTGGCCTGCACAGGCGCTTCTGCTCAACTCCACCTTTGGGATGAATTGGAATATCAGTGTACGCCAGGGCTTCTCGCCCAACATCAGCGCCCAACCTCACTAATGCTAATCTTGTGGCTGAATGGGCAAATCCCCACAGCCAGGCTCCAGGACTAGTGGAAAGCCTTCCCAGAAGGGTAGAGGTTATTATAACAGCAAAGGGGTGATTATATCTGGAATGAGATGTTCAAAAAGCACATATGACAGTGATGGTCAGGTTTCCACAAACTTTTGGCCATATAGTGTATCTTAATGCATATCAGCATGTTTTCCCAGACTGAGATTAAGAGTTTGTAGTGTTTATTACTCTACTTACCCACGTTCCCCATTTATTGAATGCAATTCTTATCAAAGCTAACTGATCTTGTACCAATTCCAGAAATTGTACTTCTGTATGTCACCACCACAGACTAGAAAGTCCTTCATGTTCTAATCTAGTGTTAGGGTTACTTTAAGTGCATTTGGCACAATTTAGCCTTGGCACAGTGATGACCCTTTCTAAATGATGCATTAAGCTATTTGGCCCTGGTTATTTTGCTGGGAGAGGACATTACTCAAGCCAAAACCACATTAGAGCTATCTGATACTTTGCTTCTCTTTTTCATTAACAATTGTTGTCATCTACTCTTCCTGAGAGAAAAACTTAACAAAGTTAAATCCAGTTTCTCAAGAGGTTAACATCTCACTACAAGACTGTATAAGCACACACATAAATCCAAAGTCATTTTAATTTACCCACATTACTATAAACGCACTACAAAATCATCTTCACTAGCAGTGAAAAGGAACGCCATTAAAGGAGGGAATAACAAACCATCTAAAGCCAGCATGGAAGGGAAGTCCTTGCAGTTGGAGATTCCTGTCGAATCTGTCACACATGTCTTCCAGAGATTGGACCAAAAGGTTGCTGTAGTGATTACGGTTCCATCTACAGAGGACACTTTCCAGTAGTCAGTGGGCAGTGTGGAGGAGATTAGAACCCAGCCTGATATGCTAAGCAGCAAAGCAACAATCTCCGTAACCATTTTTCCCATAGTTTTCCCAGACTGAAGAGTTCAAATATGAACAAAGCCAGATCACTTGAAGTTAGCAGTCAGCAATTCAATAGTGCCAGTCGAACGTTATTATAGGAAGCAGTAGTCAGGAATGGTTGTGGTCACTACATGTCAGGATAGCAGTGTTTCCAGTGTGTGGTTCAGAAGGATGCGTTGTGGACTAGAGTCTAGCACTGGGTCCCCTTTTAGTTGCATTATATACAACAGGGAGGGCTTTGTTCTCAAACCTTTTCAACAACTGACCAATAGCCTTTTTATCCACATTAACCATCCATTTCACCACAACACAGTCACACACACACACACACACACACACACACACACACACACATCACTCCACAAGAATGATTTGAGGAGGAAGGGTAAGCCACGAAAGGTCAACAGATGAGTACATTAGAGGTGGATGTTATTGGAAGGGCCTGAAATGTCTGTGCTTGCAGTGGATACTGAAAAAAATGAATCTTTATATAACAATATTTTGAACAAATATTACAAAAAGAATTGCAGATGCTAATTTTGGAGCAGTGCAAAACTTTGTGTCTTCTTGTGAAAGCATTTAAAGGTTAGATTTCTATCTATTGGTAATAATATCAAAAGTGTTCCAACTCCACCACTGTGATTTCTTAATCAAAATAGTTTAGCATGAGTGTAAATGTTTTTTGTTTTTTTTTGTGGACATTTATATTTATTATCAATTAATATCTTCTGCTCTGATACATTAACCAGTGTAAAATTCCAGTGCAAAATATCAACAAATTCCTTCGAGTTAATGATATCCTTTCCTGTGTGGTATGGTGGTGCAGTGGGTAGCAGCCTCACAGCTCCAGGGTCCTTGGTTCGATGTTCTCCACATGTTGGTTTTCTAATAGATTCGCTGGATTCCTCCCAGCTCCCAAGGCATGGTGGCAGGTGGATTGGCTACTCTACGTGTGTGTGTGTGTGTGTGTGTGTGTGATGCCTTACTATAGACTGGCGCGTTCCATCCATGCGTTCCTGCATTGCACCTGAGTATCCTTGGAGATGCATCCCCATGCCAAGATCCCTGGATAATTCTAAGATTACACTATCTGACACTACATACAACCCCTGGATAGTTCTGGACAACCAACAATCCTTCTCACCTCACAGTGCTAACCCAACATTGGTCATGCAGCTTCCTCCTTCAGAACATCAGGAGGACCTGGCCATTTCTATCCATTCAGCTTATGTTGAGTTCCTTCTCATCACAAGACTGCGCAGCTGCAGTGTTCCTGTAGCTGCCCCAATTACATTTAAAACACAGATGCTTGCCTACAAACCCAAAAGTGGGCCGTCCCTACCTACCTGGTACTCATCGCATGAGTATTTTATTTATTTTTTTGTGATAGAGGCCACAGAGCACTTCTGTATGTTGCTCTAGATAAGGGTATATGCTAAATAATGTAAATACAATCTAAATGTACTTTTTCAGTCTACAGAGTGGCTTTAAGACCTCTTGGAGCAACAGAAATTCATAATACACTGGTAATATGTGTGTACTTACAGCTATAATAAAAATCAATTCCATTTTATTTCTATCACACTTTTAACAATAGAAAAAAAGAAGATGAAATGAGGAAGATGAAAAGAGGACAGAACCCATCCTCATCTGGATGACACACTATATAGTCATTTTAGGGAAAGTGACACTACTAATGTTCTAATTGTGCTTGGATGCTAACTTTCACTGAATATCAGTGAAACTCAAAGTTAGTGATGTTATGGGGACCAGATCGCATCCCTTGAGGAGTGACACGTTGGGAACAAGTCACACTTGCTCTGGTCTGCTTAATAAATCTGTTTGGAAAATAAATGCCACTATTCATAAAGGGGGCAGAGAGAAAAAGAGTGAGAGAAGAAGAGGCAAAATGTAAGCATGTACAGTAGATATAACAAGACTACACCCCTGTTAGATTTTTGTAATGCAAAAAAACTAAACCACAAAAAATCATGTCAGATGTTTTTCCACCTTTAATTTAATACAGCAACCAACAAAATTAAAGTGAATCATGAGCATGAAATCATGATTTGGCACTTTTATTCTATTCTTCCTTGCAGAAATGCTCTACATCTGTTAAATTGTGAGGGGTCTCCTGTGCACAGCTCTCTTCAAGTCATTCCACAAGTTTTCAGTTTACATCTGTCTCTGTCTGGATCATTCCAAAACATTGATCTTCTTCTTTTGAAGCCATTCGTTTGTTTATTTGAATTTGTGCTTTGGGTCGTTTTCATGTCGGAAGATAACATTTTTCCTTTTCTTCAGCTGTCTAACAGAAGTGTTCTTGGGTGATCTTTTTGTCCCAAACAAATCTTTTAGAATTACTTTGGTCTTATTAGAATGTAAACAAAAACATGTTGGAATACTCTGTTTGCCACTTGGAAACCTCTAATTTGGGATTGAGAGAAGTGGTCTCCACAGATGCCCTGGGTGGATTGAGCCACACATCTCAGTTCAAGAACATACAGAATTTCATTTTTACTCGGTGAACATCCTGCCTTCCAATTTTTTTCTGATGACATGTGAGGTATGATTTATATGCTGCAATCCATTGTACTCGGAATTTGGAAAAATCTGGCCTCAGATATGGAAAAGTGCAATGGAGCGGTCATTCAACTCGGAATTCGAAGGCAGGAACTCAGACAACATCTACCTTGCTCAATTTCACTGACAATCAAACCTGATGTCACAACAGTATGGTGACACCCAGTCAAGAGTAAACAGGATTCCCTTTGCATTATATTCTAATTGATAAAACATGATTTTACCTGATATGTAGCTTTTCTGTTATGAAAAGGTGTTTTAACAGCTTTGTAGATTTAGATTTGCAATGTAATTCTACTGATTTCAGTTTTATTAACATAATAAGACCATTGTGACATAGTTTTTATGAGCAAAGATAAACAGCACAGCTGACTTAAAGTGGATATAAAAAGTCCACACACGCCTGTTAAAATGGCTGCTTTTTGTTCTGTAAAATATTGAAACCAAGATAAATCATGTCAGAACCTTTTCTGCCTTTATTTGAAATTGCAACCTACAAATTAAAGTGGAAAAACAGTAAGAATTATTTTAGGGGATAAAATGAAAAATCAAAAAATGTACAATAACCTAGTTGCATAAGTGTGCACACCCCTAAACTAATAGATTTTATCACAGCATTCAATCCTTTTGGGTAAGAGTCAGTTTGCACATCTTGACTTAGCAATATTTGTGCCATTATTCCTTGCAAAAGCATTCTTTCTCTGTCAAATTAAGTGTCATCTGTTTGCACAGCCCTCTTCAAGTCACCCCACAGATTTTCATTTGGATTTAGATCTAGACTCTGGTTGGGTCATTCCAAACCTTGATCTTGTTTTGGTGAAGCCATTCCTTTGTGATTTGTGGGTATGCTTCAGGTCATTGTCATGCTGAAAGGGGAAATTCCTCTTCATCTTAGGTGTTTAGCAGAAGTCTTAAGGTTTTATGCCAACATTGACTGGTATTTGGAGCTAATCATTATTCCCTCCACCCTGAGTTCCAGTTGAAGAAACGCAGCCCCAAATCATGATGCTGCCACCTCCATGGGGATGGTGTTCTTTTGGTGATGTGCTGTGTTTTTTTTTTTTGTGCCAAACATATCTTTTTGGTATTATGGCATAAAAGTTCAACTTTGGTCTTATCAGACCACAACACATTATTCCACATGGTTTTGGGAGATGGGATATATTTAGCTGGGCTTGGATTTTTTTTTTTTTTTAGTTAAAAAAGGCTTCTGTCTTGTCACTCTACCCCGTAGACATATGAAGAATCCGGGTGATTGTTGTCACAACATAGGGATCAACAAGTACTCCAGTAGGTTCACCACTGGAAGCTGTTGGGCCGCGAGCTGGACTTCCCCCTACAGTAGCAGTACTGCGAGTCGGGCCAGCCCCATGCATCCACGGCACGCTCAAAAAGGTTCAGGAACGTTTCCAGGTCATCATGTGGCCCCGTCTTGGACAGCGTGGCTGCCATGGCTGCTGCTGCTGGAGTACCCACTGGCTGGACCAGGCTCCGGAGCACTTGCTGGTCCTCTGCCTGGTCTTGGAGCAGGGCCTGGAAGCGCTGTTCCTGCTCTGTCTTCAGTTCGAGGAGGGCCTGATGTTGAGTCTGGTGAAAGCTGGCAAGGGACTTGACGATTACCGCTAGTGGCTCCATAACGGCGGATCTTCCTCACTCCCGGGTTTTGGCACCAGTGTAACACTTCTCCTGGGAATGGAGATGGGAGGCAGCTTGGGACACCTCAAAAAGGGGCTCTTTACTGACCATTAATACTCACTTTTCAGTGATTTTATTGCACTTTACACATGCACACGCGCACACACGGCTCTATGCTGCTCAGCTCTCACTCTCTCGAGGCTCTTGTTTCTCCCCTCTTTATCCATGCCGTCTCTCACTGAAACACAGAACACTTGTTAGTCAAATTCCCCACAGGTGTGTAATCCTTACCACTCACCTTCTCCGGCTCTGCCTCCCATTCACAAACTGGCACTCGACCATGCCCTCGCTTCCATAACTGTAAGTATTCATGATAACCACATTAGTTACTGTATGTGAGAGCACCTTTAGAGAAAGAGCTAATTAAAAATGCACACTTCACAATCTAAAATCATTCAAGTTTTCTGTAAAGCTTAGGAACTTAGAAATGGCAACAAATTAAGCGTTTGCAAGAGAAGCCTTTTGGTCAGAAGACCAAATGGGAAAACAGTATTTTCACCTTGTGCTCTTCAGATGTACAAGATGAACAAAGGAGCAGTTTGACCAGGAATGTGGATGCATTTGTGGCATTGAGGATTCCTGAATGTGCTGAATATAGACAGCTTGGTCTATCCAGATGCAGACTTCCTGAGAGAGATGTAATCAACCCACAGTTTGCTCATCTCCCGTCCTGACAAATATTCAGAGGAAATAGCACTGTGCAAGGGGTTTTTGTGGAAGTGCTCACTTTACTTCTCAAGCCAAGAGGGTGTCTCTGAACAACAACTAAATATTTCTTGTCCTGACTTGGACTACAAAGGTGTGATTCCAAAGAGAACACCAGTCGTCATATATCCTGAGAAACTCCTCGCTGTAACCCAGGGACAAAGAAATGTGGCTGAATATGCCCTGGAACTCCACACACTTGCAGCAGGAATTGTCAAGTCATGTCAAGTGACTTTATTGTCATTTCAATCATATACAGCACAGTACACAGTGAAATGAAACAACATTCATCCAGGACCATGGTGCAACCTAAAACAACTGCATGAACAGACAAACAGAACTACATGAGACTACACATTACTACATAAAGTTCTTGTGCAAACAGCCAATAGGCACAGTAACAGACAGGACAATAGGCACAGTAACAGACAGGACAATAGGCACAGTAACAGACAGGACAATAGGCACAGTAACAGACAGGACAATAGGCACAGTAAGAGACAGTGCAGCGCCGACCAGTACACAGTTCTATGAAAGTATCAGATATAACAGGTAGTGCAAAAGTATAACAATATAATAAAATGCTGTGAATGTAAACATAACAACTATGACATAGTATTCAGCAGATAAGCTTATACTGTATATGGACATTATACTGTATATGGCAGTTATTAAGGGATATGCTTGGAAAACGTTTGATTGTGTATATTGACGACATATTGATGTATTCCCCCTCTCTGGAGACCCTTGTTCAGCATATTAAGTGAGTCCTTGCAGATTTCCTTAAAAATCAGCTCTGTGGAGTCATGTGATGCAGTCGAGGTGGATGGCAGCGTAGTTTAGCACTGCTTGCAGCAGCACAGTTTATTTATTCTTATTGATAATTTTAAGTGACTAACTCGACAACTTTTGTAGAAAATAATTTCAAACAGAGAATGAACCAAGATAACCTTAGACTTTTAGTACAGCTAAAGTATCAATATAATAATATTCTTACTCAAAAAGTAGAATTTGACCTGTTCAGAATTAGACAAAAATCCTTCAAATCTGGAGATAAAGCAGGGAAAATGTTGGCAAGATACATTAAACATAGGGAATCCTCTGCCTCAATATGTGCTATTCAAACCCCCGGGAAAGGCCTTGTAACCAAGGTCATGGACATTAATACCGCATTTCTATCTAAATTTGTACACTTCTTGCAGTAGCTCCTCTGAGGAAGAAATAAAAAAACTTCCTCAGTGGACTTAATGTTCCGTCTCTTAGTGAGAATCAGCGGGAGCTTTTGGATTCTCCCATAATGGAGGATGAAATTTCAGAAGTGATCAAGAATTTGACAACAGGGAAGGCTCCAGGACCAGACGGGTTCACCGCTGAATTTTTTAAATGTTACTCCTCAGAATTAATACCCCTGTTAAAGGATATGTATGAGGAGGCTTTTGATAGACAAGTGCTACCTCCAACGTTGTACCAGGCTTTGATCTCAGTCATTTTAAAGAAAGGGAAGAACGCAACTGATTGTTCTAGATACCGACCAATTTCACTGATTCCTCTAGACATCAAAATACTCTCTAAAATTCTTGCCAACCATTTACAAAAAGTAATCTCAGCTCTAATACATCCTGATCAGGTAGGCTTTATTCAAAGTAGGTATTCTTCTGATAATATTAGACACTTCATCAATGTTATGTGGGCAGTCAGATAATATTTTGCTTTTTGTCACAGATCCAACTAATTCACTTCCAGCACTACTTAGTATGATAAACAATTTTTCAAACTCATCGGGGTATAAAGTTAATTGGGCCAAGTCAGAGGCTCTATCCCTGACTGCTTACTGTCCAAAGTCATTGTTTCAGACCTGTTCATTTAAATGGCCTGACAAGGGCATTGTATATTTAGGAATTACTTTTCCCCATCGGTTTTAGGATATTGTTAAAGCCAATCTTGACCCACTATTGGAAAATTTTCAGCTGACACAGCAAGATGGGCATCCCTTTTTCTTTCCCTTTGGGACAAAGTTAATGTATTAAAAATGAACTCCATACCTAAAATTAATTAAGTTCCCTGCCTGTCTCTGTCCATTCAAAATATTTCAGTATATTTGACAGGATATGCAAACAGTTTTTGTGGAATGGGAAGAAACCTCGAATGCGGCTAGAAAAATTACAGCTTGCAGTTGAGAGGGGAGGTTTAGGTCTCCCCAAGTTATCTCTGTACCATTATGCATGTGGTCTGAGGCACCTGGGACAGTGGATGTTACCTCCAGAGGAGCCCCCGCATGGCTAGTCATGGAAAAATCTGCTTGTCCACTTATACCATTTGAGTCCATACTGATAACAAAACTACCACTACAGTGCGTAAACATCCAATTATTTCACATCTCCAAGCAGTTTGGAGGAAGACCTCTCGTATTCTAGGGATTGACCCTTTTTTAAGCCCTTCGTCTGCTATTTGGGCCAATCCAAAGTTGTTAATAGGTGGAACACCTGTATTATGGAAGGAGTGGATAGATAAAAATATAAATATTCTGGAAGATCTTTATGAAGATGATGCATTAATATCGTTTGAGAGACTTAAGCAAAAATTCATCTTGTCTAATGATCAGTTCTGGAGATATCTACAGATGAGACATATGCTTACATGTATCTTTGCTTCACCCTCATATGCTCCCAGGGGGTCAAAACACTCTCTAGATGATCCAGAATATTATAGGTACTGGTCATGAGGCATCTAAAAATTACTCCTTATTTATCAGTCAGATGGCCAAAATATTAGTTCTGCGGTCAAGATAATCAGGGAAAAAGATTTTGAAGATGAAGAATGATGTCCAGAGATATTAGAACACGTCTTATACAATTTAAAATCTTACACAGATTCTATTGGACACCCAGAAGTGGTGCACTCACCACTTGCCTCTGACTCTGTCGCATGACACCGCCTGTAGGCTTTTATGCTACAGTTTCAGTTTCAAAGACAGGATAATCTGTGCTAAAGCCCCAATAAGGAAAGATTCAGGCCATTTTTTAATCTTTGAAATAACAGACACAATAACAAACAGTATTAAATGTGTCATGTGTAATAAATTGTGAATAGTGTTAGTAAGCTCAGTATAAATAATTTTGTGTGGTAATTACTTCTGCGTAATTACCAACCAAATAGATACAGCAATCCCCCTAAAAGGCTTTTTTCCTGGCTGACTAGGGCATGGCAAACATCATGGATACAGTAATGCTGACACAAGGGAGAAGGTGTCCTGCCCAAACTGTGGGGTCAGATAAATAGGTACAAATAAAATAACAAAATGGGACCAAGCTTACAACTTAGAAATCTTCAGGAAGGGGTTAATGTTCTCATTATATATATATATATATATATATATATATATATATATATATATATATATATATATATATATATATATAAACACACA
>CM074917.1:3476455-3495000 GCA_037576815.1 Pangasius larnaudii
CGTCTGTCTGAGCTTCTCATTAATGTGACATCTCAAGAACGTGTGGTTGAAATGAAATTATCATTATAACCAGCAGATTAGATTCTGGACATCGATCCAAATAGGGTCGAGCTCACAGCAAGGTCAGATGTCTGAAATAACTTTTCTTCCACGGCTTCTTTCCTCTTTTTCATACAGAGATGTATCCATCAGTTAGTCCTTCAGCAGGAGATTCTTGTTAGTGCAGTATTTCAAAAAATAAGAGGTTATTTGTGTATTTGTGTAATGTACAATAATAATGTATACTACAAGTTAAAGAAAATTAAACTGAATTTAACTGAAAATATCCCAAAAACCAAACCAGTTTAACTTGATTATTTTAAAACAGGTTAAGATCCGAGCTGTAGTTTACTTTGTGTTTAAATGGAATATATATTCTTATGGATATATTGGTCTTCTAGTAATTCCCATTTCTCTCTCTCTCTCTCTCTCTCTCTCTCTCTCTCTCCACATTTGCAGGAGCTGATAGATGATTTCATCTTCCCAGCATCTAATGTGTTCCTACAGTATGTAAAGACTGGAGAGTTCCCTGCCGAGCAGGCGATCCCCGTGTGCAGCAGTCCTGCCTCCATTAATGCTGGCTTTGAGCTGCTTGTGGCCCTTGCTGTGGGATGCGTACGCAACCTTAAGCAGATTGTTGACACTCTCACAGAAATGTATTACCAAGGCACGTAAGGCTTTGAATGACTGTGTAGCGTAAATGGTGGAATGACTAGCTGCTGGGTGAATAAATGCTTAATTCAGTATTTAATGGCCAGTGTTTACATTCAGACATCAGGTGATTTTAAGCTTATTAAGTACAAATTGAAAAATTGTACTTTACTTTTTATATGTTCAGAAATTTAGCATTAATGTCTGTGTTAATTTCTTCATTAAATAATGTAAATAATATTGAGTCTTACCTTTTACAGGCTGTGAGGCTCTTACGGAGTGGGAATATCTCCCACCTGTGGGGCCGCGACCCACTAAAGGTTTTGTAGGTCTGAAGAATGCCGGAGCCACATGCTACATGAACTCCGTGATCCAGCAGTTGTACATGATTCCCTCTATCCGAAATGGCATTCTGGCCATAGAGGGTGCTGGCTGTGATGTGGATGACGATATGTCTGGAGATGAAAAACAGGACAGCGAGGTAAAAATCAGACATGCACAATGACTACGACTGTTTTAATTATGTTTAAATGTTTTATTTTATTAGGGTAGCTTAATGTTAGTGGAAATTTTCTAACACCCTGGATCGATTAAGGGCCTGATTTAATTTGGCTGTCGAGGCGTTTGGCAGATTATCATCTTGGCAGTTTAATCTCTTTGCCACCCCCAAATTAAAGGTAGCAAACCCATTGTCCAAGCATAACCTATCACTGTGCTACAGAGTAATGTGGACCCCAGGGATGAAGTGTTCAATTATCATCAGCAATTTGATGACAAGCCCTCTCTCAATAAGGCTGAGGATCGCAAGGAGTACAATATTGGAGTGCTGCGCCATCTGCAAGTCATATTTGGCCACCTCGCTGCATCCCGGCTACAGTACTATGTACCTAGAGGGTTCTGGAAACAGTTCAGGTAACATCACTAGAGAATTCTCCTTCCTTTTTTTTTTTTAAACCAGAGAAAATTGTCTTTATTTCAGTTGTACTGTGCTGTAATCTAACAGCAAAAATGTTGGTTTACAGGCTATGGGGGGAACCAGTCAATCTGAGGGAACAGCACGATGCTCTGGAGTTTTTTAACTCTCTGGTAGACAGCCTGGATGAAGCACTGAAGGCGCTTGGGCATCCCAGCATGCTCAGCAGGGTCCTGGGTGGCTCATTTGCAGATCAGAAAATCTGCCAGGGCTGTCCCCACAGGTAAGGGTAATGTCTATTGTCCTCTCTGTCTAATTTTGGGCGTTTTGGAGGGGATGAAAGTGTGTCATATTCATGTATTTGTAGATATGAGTGTGAAGAATCCTTCACAACACTGAATGTAGACATCAGAAACCATCAAAACCTCCTAGATTCCTTGGAGCAGTATGTCAAAGGGGACCTGCTGGAAGGGGCCAATGCTTATCATTGTGAGAAGTGCAACAAGAAGGTACTCCAAACATCTGCTCACACGGACACTTCGCTTGGTTTTTAATCGCGTTCATCTGCGTTGTATCTATTTTTATTAAGATGTGCATTTTACAGTACCACAGAAGCCTAATTTTATTTGTTTATCAAAGCATTTTGCAAATATAAAATGCCTTTATTCTTCCGAGTTGTGTACAAATAAGAGCAGAATTGAGGACATGGAATGATATGAAGGAATCTGTGTCTAATTTATGAAACTGTTGTATGACATCAAAACAAGCTGTGATTTGAGTGCAAATAATGAATCGGCTTCACCTGCACGGAAACATGTGCCTTTTAGTCCTTTATTTACACGTCCGATGTATATGACAAGTCTCAGTTTGCCCTCATATACATCTGATTAGAGTTCAATATCTGAGTTTGACGTGCTTGTGTCCCAGGCTGCTGAAAATAAAAATGCTCTTTTTAGATCAAGAAATGGCACAAAATGAATGCTTGAAAAAACCCCTCATAAACTGTTAACATACACTCACTGAGCACTTTATTAGGAACACCTGCACACCTACTCATTCATGCAATTATCTAATCAGGCAACCGTATGATGTGTCTCAGTGCAGTGCATGAAATCCTGCAGCTATGGACCGGCAGCTTCGGGTAATGTTCACATCAGCCATCAGAATGGGGGACAAATATGATCTCAGTGGTTTTGACTGTGGCATGATTGTTGGTGCCAGACAGGCTGGTTTGAGTGTTTCTATAACTGCTGATCTCCTGGGATTTTCACACACAACAGTCTCTAGAGTTTACTCAGAATGGTGCAATAAAGGAACAGAATCAAGTGAGCGGCAGAAATAGCTTTGCTGATGAGAGGAGTTAATGGAGAATGGCCAGACTGCTTCGAGCTGACAGAAAGGCTACAGTAACACGGAGAAAAACAGATGAGCTACAACAGCAGAAGACCACGTCGGGTTTCACTTCTATCAGCCAAGAACAGAAAGCTGAGGCTGCAGTGAGCACAGGCTCACCAAGACTGGACAGTTGAAGGCTAGAAAAACATAGCCTGGTCTGATGAATCTCGATTTCTGCTGAAGCACACAGATGGTAGGGTCAGAATTTGGTGCCAACAGCATGAATCCATGGACCCAACCTGCCTTGTGTCAACAGTCCAGGCTGGTGGAGGTGGTGTAATGGTGTGGGGAATGTGGGGAATGCCACAGCCTATTTGAGTATTGTTGTGAACCATGTGCATTCCTTCATGGCCACAGTTTACCATCTTCTAATGGCTACTTCCAACATGATAATGCACCATGTCACAAAGCAGAAGTCGTCTGAAACTGGTTTCATGTACATCGACATCAAGTTCAGTGTTCTTCAGTGGCCTTCCCAGTCACCAGATCTCAACAACTGTGTGATGCAGCATGGACCAGAATCTCAAATGAATGTTTCCAACATCTTGTGGAATCCATGCCATGAAGAAATGAGGCTGTTTTGAGAGCAAAGGGAGGCCCTACACAGTGTTAGTGTAGTGTTCAGTGAGTGTGGTTTCAACTGAGCATGAAAAAAGTCTGGTTTGGTAAAGTGTTTATTTTCATTTAAACCCTACATCATGCATCTGTTTACTTTGTTGTGTGTCTTCTTCCACAGGTTGATACCGTGAAGCGCCTCCTGATCAAGAAGCTTCCTCCAGTACTGGCCATCCAGCTCAAGCGTTTTGACTATGATTGGGAGCGTGAATGTGCCATAAAGTTTAATGATTACTTTGAGTTCCCACGTGAGTTAGACATGGAGCCATACACTGTGGCAGGAGTGGCCAAGCTGGAGAGCAACGAGGTTTCTTCAGAGAGCCAAGTCACCCACCAGAATGCCCCCTTAGAGCCAGAGTTGGGAGGAAGCTCCCGTTATCGGCTAGTAGGAGTGCTGGTGCACTCAGGGCAGGCCAGCGGTGGCCATTATTACTCCTACATTGTCCAGCGTCACAGCAACAGTGCTGACGGCCAGCGAGATCGCTGGTACAAATTCGATGACGGTGACGTCACTGAGTGCAAGATGGATGATGATGAGGAAATGAAGAACCAGTGCTTTGGTGGAGAGTACATGGGTGAGGTATTTGATCACATGATGAAGCGCATGTCATACCGGCGCCAAAAGCGCTGGTGGAACGCCTACATCTTGTTCTATGAGCGCATGGATGCAGTCAGCGTTGATGGCGAGCTGTTGAAACACATAGCGGAGATGACGCTGGTGCCAAAGCCTCAGCATCTCAAGATGCCCTCGGCCATCGAGTGCGGTGTGCGCAAACAGAACGTGCAGTTCATGCACAGCCGCATGCAGTACAGCCTTGAGTACTTCCAGTTTGTCAAAAAGCTGCTCACCTGCAATAGCGTCTACCTGAACCCACCCCCAGGTATGAACTGGTGAAAGTGTAGCAGTCTAGTAGTGTACTGTATTCAGATTTAATCACTGGAAACATATGCTATTGCATGCAATGGCTAAGTCTTTGGCTCTGTTTGCTTTGACAAGGTCAAGATTACCTGCTACCTGAAGCTGAAGAAATAGCTATGATAAGTATTCAGCTTGCTGCTAGATTCCTGTTCACTACAGGATTCCATACCAAAAAAGTAGTCCGAGGCCCTGCTAGTGACTGGTAAGTGTGGTAAGTGTGTATATGACATGTTATTTGTTTAATCTTTCACTCTCTCACCTGATTTCTGTTTGTTGTCAAGGTACGATGCCTTGTGCATACTACTACGTCACAGTAAGAACGTCCGCAGCTGGTTAGCGCACAATGTCTTGTTTGCATTCCCCTCGCGCTTCTCTGAATATCTGCTGGAGTGCCCAAGTGCTGAGGTCCGTGGAGCCTTCTCCAAGCTCATAGTCTTCATTGCACACTTCTCACTGCAGGATGGCCCATGCCCTGCCCCAGTCACTTCACCAGGCTCCTCCACACAGGTTAGCAAGACTGTTTAACGAGAGAGAAAAAAGTGGCAAATTGCTTAAGCTATTAAATCACAATTTACATTTACAGCGAGACCTGAAGATATTTTAATCAGAACAAAAAGCCTATAAGATGAAGACATTGTAGGATTGAGAAGATTTTTTTGTTCTCTCTCTTTCACATATTCTTGGCCACAGGCCTGTGACAATATGACACTGAGTGATCACCTCTTGCGGGCTGTGCTGAACCTGCTGAGGAGGGAGGTGTCTGAGCATGGCCGCCATCTTCAGCAGTACTTCAACCTTTTTGTCATGTATGCCAATCTCGGTAAGCTTTTCAGAGCCTCAAGTTCAAGCTTAACAATGTGTTTTACAAATGCAGTATGAGCTTATTCCCAGTCAATAGTTCTATGATACAATTAAAGCTTAATTGAGTAATTCGTCATCTTGCCCATCCCAATAAATAGTTTTAACGTGCTTAGCTCATCATGGATCTACATGATGTCCTTTCTTGGGTCTGTAGGTTTAGCAGAAAAGACGCAGCTGCTGAAGTTGAGTGTGCCAGCTACCTTCATGCTGGTGGCTTTGGATGAGGGTCCTGGCCCCCCTATTAAGTACCAGTATGCAGAGCTGGGCAAGCTTTATACTGTAGTGTCTCAGCTGCTGAGATGTTGTGATGTATCATCACGTATGCAGTCCTCAATTAACGGTGAGTGTTCATTCACAGGGACAGGTTCATTCTCAGAAAACCAAAATGTCAAAATATAAGCTGTGTAATGACTATATAGATAAGATTTATAAGCAAAGTCGGGCTAAATACATGATAACCTACTTACAGTGGATATAAAAACATGAGATCGAATGTGATCGGTTCATTCTGAACACAGCCACATCCTCAGTTATAAAAGGGTGTGCATACTTATGCAACCATGTTACTGTCAGTTTTTTATTTTTTCCCTAAAATGTTTCTGATTTTTTTTCCACTTAAATTTTATGTTGTAATTTCTCATTGAGGGTGGAAAAAGTTCTAGCATGATTTATCTTGGGTTTATATTTTTTACATCACAGTAACCTGCCATGTGAACAGGGGTGTGTAGACTTTTTATATCCACTGTAGATTCTTTTCTAAAAAAGAAAAAACATTTGAAAAATACAATGGTTTACATCCTAAGACTTTATTCCTTTCCACTGTCACGCTCCTTCAGGTAATCCAGCTCTACCCAACCCATATGGCGACTCCAATCTTACAGCTCCCATCATGCCTCTACAGCAACATGTGGCAGAGATATTGTTTGTGCGTGCCAGCTATGTGAAGAAAATAATTGAGGATTGCAGTAACTCTGAGGAGACGGTTAAACTGCTGCGATTCTGCTGCTGGGAGAACCCTCAGTTCTCATCCACTGTGCTCAGCGAGCTTCTCTGGCAGGTCTGTCAGCTACTTTTGTTAAAGGCATCAACCTCAAATTTCATAATTTAATCATTAAATATGGTATGTAGTATTCTGTTAGATGGGAATGTATTGCTTGCTGTCTGCGTTTGATCAGAATTCATGATTTTATATCGTTTTTCCTGTTTTCACCCCAAAGTCACAACAATGCAGTAAGAGAATCTGTTATTCAAACATTGGGAAGCTCTACTGTGATTGGCCAGTTCGGACCTCTGAGCGAGACGTGTCATGACGCACCATTCGCAGAATAAAAACAGCAGGAAAACACAGCAGTATTTTTAGTAACATTGTGATATCTCAGTAAAAACATAGCGAGACTTTAGTGATATTTAAACGCAAGCCAGAATTAGTTTTTTATACTATTGAACTAGACACGTTTCCAAGACAAAACAAGACAGTTGGTAGGGATGATTCTGGTCATGACCATATCACCTCCGATAACTAGCTAACCATCATATTGGTAAAAAGAACTTTAACATCAGAGGTGGGTAGAGTATCCAAAATCTGTACTTAAGTAAAAGTACAAGTACTTATGGAAATATTTACTCAAATAAAAGTAAAAGTAATAAGTTTAATAGTTACTTGAGTAAGAGTAAAAATTATCCAGTGAAAAAACTACTCAAGTAGCTGGTTACTAGTTACTTCTGATCTGATTGTTATGAAGCGAAAACCCTGAATTTCACACAGGCACTTTGTACAAATAGCAGTAAGTAAAAATAATAGGGAAAATAGGCTTTATATACATATTTATATAGTGAGGTGTCCGGATTCGTGTGTAAAAGACGTCTGCTGTTCAATTTATTTAGTTTTGTGGAAAATGGATATGAAAATGTGCAGACGTTTAGAATGAACGTTTGTTCATGAACGTGTGTTTGTAGGGTTCACAAGATATGTGTCTCTGCTTGCACGAGAGCGCACGTGAGGAGAAGCATTCGGACAGTGTGTGAAATGTGGTATTACAATAAGGTCAAAGTGTCCATAGTGACCAAATTACCATTACTAGGGTTCAAATAGACATAATTGTGACACTTACCGCTACGTGTTTTTTCAGGTTGGAGCTGGAATTCTTGTACGCTGCGAGGTCAGTTCGTTTTGGTGCACACAGCATGCATCGCATTACGAAACTATTCTTTCTGACATCTTGCAGTGAAAACATAGACTGAACTCGAGGCCGCGGGTGATCTGCCTCCGATAACTCGCACACGTCTTCCTCTGCGTCAGCCGTCATCTTCCAAATAAACGCGTGAAGCAGCCTCTCCACAAGTCTTATAAACGAACTATTGAAAAAAAATCTCATATTTATTACCATTTGACCGTAACGGAGGAACGCCGCCAAATGAAGCGAGAGTAAGAGTAAAAGTACACATCTTTAAATATACTCTAAAAGCATTAGAAAAAATTTACACAAGTACATGTAACGGAGTAAATGTAATTCCTTACTACCCACCTCTGCCTAACATGCGTAGTTTATATTGCTTTAACAAATGTATGTAGTTTTCCATTTAGCTACCTTTGTTCAGATTATAAGAGAGTTTATGGATGAGCAGCGCCTCGGCCTTCAGTGGAACAGCGTCCCCTGATGTTGTAACATTCACACAAAGAAAGTTTTAAGAATCACCTCCATGCCTTCAGTTTCTCTTTAGTCTAAACACTCCGAGATTCTCTCACATATGTGTATATATATATATGTCTTGTGATTGCAGGGTAGACCAAAGCTTAGCATCACTGAGCCACTGACAGGAAGTCAAGCCATAAGGATCTTCTGGAGTTAAACTATTTCAGAGTGTTCATTTAGCCAAATCGCACTCTCTGTGATAACCTTTTAGCTAATATCAATCTCTTTCAATCAATTTCTCAGTAGAAGCCTGAGTCAGATGATAAGCAAGTATCCCATTTGCTGTGGTATATCACGGCTCTTTCTAACCAGGTTACAAATCGCTTTTTGTTTACAAACACTAAAGCGGTAAGAAAAACGAGAGATATTTACGAGTGTACAGCCAGTACAAAACCGGAGGACTATTAAAAAAAAATTATTTGAAAGTGGAGTTAATGGGTCTTCCACGGAAGAGGATGCACAAGAAAATGGCAATTCTGTCTGTATTTAATACAGAAACGGAGCGTAGAGAAGCTCCATGCCTACTGTATGTAACTACTAGAAAGGTGGCTAGTAAGGTTGCTAAGACAAACGTAAATAATCATGTAACATTGCTATTTTTGAAAGATATACAGTTGTTCTCTGCTTGCTTCCTGTTGCTCTTCTGTAAGTTCTTCTGTAAATTCTGGCTCACACATGGTTGCATGGATGTCACTGTGCAATAGTAACTCAAAAGAAATCCTTATCCGTTGAGTCATTTCTGTCGCTTGAGTCATCTGTTCACTCCATTACGATAATTTACTTACAAAGCAAAGTGATTGCTTATGAGCAGCAGTCAGCTAGCTATCTCTCTTGCCCCCGTTCCCGTCCCAGCCAAATATCCTTCATAACCACTGTAGTTTTTCAAATTTTGCGCCCAGGAGAGAGTTTCGCCGTTATTCAAACCAGGAAATCGGAGCCCGCTGCGTCGTCGCTGTAAGAAGCGAGTAGGCTGTTTACAACCGTTGTATCCGTGGTTGCGTTTTAGATTTTTGGCAGGAATATCCCTCCTAAGTTGTTTCTTAGGATTAGGCAGATTGCCAGCCACACCAGTCAGAATACTCGGCTTCTGTTTTCTTGTGCGACATTAAGACAGTTTTGATTGCTTTAGGTGGCATATTCCTACACGTATGAGCTGAGGCCTTATCTGGACCTGCTGCTCCAGATCCTGTTGATTGAGGATTCATGGCAGACACACAGGTGATGTATTTTTATGTGTACACATTACTTTCCCGCAGAACACACATCTATTTATTCTGTGTATGTGTATATACACACACACACACACACACAGTGTTCCACAATTCCCAGAATTTATTTTTTTGGTAGCCTTCCCCAGATCTGTGCCTCGACACAGTCCTGTCCCTGAGCTCTGCAGGCAGTTCCTTTGAGCTCATGGCTTGATTTTTGCTCTGATATACATTTTCAGCTGTTAGACCTTCCAGATCATGTCCAGTCAGTTGAATTTGCCAGAGTTGGACTCCAGTCGAAGTGTAGAAACATCTCAGAGATGATCCAGAGAAATGGGATGCACTTGAGCTAAATTTCAAGAGTCATAGCAAAGGGTCTGAATACTTATGTCAATGTGATATTTCAGGTTTTTTTAATCACAACACAGTTTTTGCTTTGTCATTATGGGTTACAGAGTCTAGATTGATGCGAAAAAAAATCATTTAAAGCATTTTAGCATAAGGCTGCAGCATAAGACTGCTTCAGTTCATGTTCACATCAAACATCAGAACAGTGAAACTGTGATTTCTGTGACTTTAACTGTGGGCTGGTGTGAGTATCTCAGAAACTGATTTTTTTTTTTTTTAATATACAACAGTTTCTAGAGTTTACACAGAATGGTACAAAAAACAGTGAGTGAGCGACAGGTCTGTGGGTGGAAACGCCTTGAGGATAAGAGGTCAGAGGCCAGATTGGTTTGAGCTGCAAGGAAGGATAAAGTAACTCACATAATCACTCTTTACAACCGCGGTGAGCAGAAAAGCACCCAATGGCATCTTCTGCTCTTGTAGCCCATCCGCCACAAAAAAAGTTTGATGTGTTGTGCATTCTGAGATGCTTTTCTGCTCACCACAGTTGGAAAGAGTGCTTAATTGAGTTACGATAGACCTCCTGTCAGCTCAAACCAGTCTGGCGATTCTCATCAAGGTGTTTCTGCTCACGTAGTATTTAGTTTTTCAGACCATTCTGTGTAAACTCTAGAGACTGTTGTGTGTGAAGGGACCAGATCATCAGCAGTTTCTGAAATACTCAAACCAGCCCATCTGGCACCAACCACCTTTCCACAGTTAAAGTCACAGAGATCACGTTTTTTTTCCCCCCATTCTGATGCTTGATGTGAACATTAACTGAAGCTCTTGACCTGTAGCCACATGATTAGCTGATTAGATACACTGGGGAAAATAAATATTTGATCCCTTGCTGATTTTGTGTTTTTTTCTGGATTTTTGGTTGATGTTCTGTCTCTATCTGTTAAAATAAACCTGCCATGACATTTATAGACCCTTAGTTTCACTGTGAGTGGGCAAACCTACAAAATCAGCAGGGGATCAAATATTTATTTTCCCCACTGTAACTGCATGATTGTACAGGTGTTCCTATTAAAGTGGATGGTGAGTGTATGTATGAATGTATTTTACTTTATTTTTTTAATTTGATGGTGCTGTTGGAAATCAGTAGTAGTAAATATTGATTTATATAATAACTGTATCACTGTATAACTTGCATTAGAAAAGTCATTGCACTGGGTTTTACACATCCTAGTGTGTTGTATATGCTTTTATTTACTCATGTTTTTTTTCAAGCTTTTTCTGTATCCGCAGAATCCACAACGTGCTAAAGGGGATTCCTGATGACCGGGATGGGTTGTTTGATACCATCCAGCGTTCCAAAAATCACTACCAGAAGCGGGCTTATCAGTGCATTAAGTGCATGGTAGCTCTCTTCAGCAATTGTTCTGTGGCATATCAGATCCTACAGGTGAGAGAAAGCAGCCTGTACAGTAATTTGTTTAAGTTTAGGTCATTGTTTAGTGCTTTGTGAGACCAGTTTCAAGACATTGTCTTCAGAGAGTTGGCGAGAGTCTTAATTCGAAGGCTTTATTGACACACACATGAAGAAAAATAGTTGTTTGGAAAAATGTGTGTGTTATAAACCATAATAAAATAAGATTGTTCCTGTGTTGACTGCAGAGTAATGGCGACTTGAAAAGGAAATGGACTTGGGCAGTGGAGTGGTTGGGCGATGAGCTGGAGAGGAGGCCATACACAGGAAACCCACAGTACAGTTACAACAACTGGTCTCCTCCAGTGCAGAGTAATGAAACCTCTAACGGCTACTTCCTGGAACGGTCACACAGTGCCAGGATGACGCTGGCCAAAGCATGCGAGCTCTGTCCTGAGGAGGTGAGCCGTCAGTGAACATCGTCTCAGTTCAGATGAGTTTATTTATCCTGTTTAATACTCTGTTTATAATGTGGCTCTTATAACGCTTTGTGCTGGATTGAATGTGATTGACAGGAGCCTGATGAGCAGGAAGCTCCGGATGACCACGAATCCTCCCCTCCAGAGGACACGGCACTCTACCCTCACTCACCTGGGGCACAGTATCAGCAGGTAAGTGCCCCACTTGCTAGCCAGTTTTAGACTTTAGACTAGAGGTCTTTAATCTCTGCAGAATATATGTTTACATTCCTTTCTGCCCTCATAGCCGAACAACCACACCCATGGGCAGGCGTACACGGGTCCGGCTGCCCAGCACATGAACAACCCTCAGCGCGCCCCCCAGAGGCCTCAGGACAGCTGGGAAGGCACGGACGAGGTGCTCCCTGTCCAGACAAAAGAGTAGCCGCCTTCATCAAGCCTTGCCTCACGATTCGGATGGCCATTTTGGCGCATGCCCATGCCTTAGAACCACCAGTTCTCCAGGATGGAACAACCTCCAAATACATCTTAGATCTGCTCCACTTCACCCACCAGCTGTCGCCACCCTTCCTTCTCAACATCTGCCGCCCGACATCCCTCTATCCCTCTATCCCTCTATCCCTGAGTATCAAGATTGAGCTCAAAGCCATAGTGGATCTGAGTCTCAAAACTGGCCCTGTTGAGCTGGTACACGAACATATGCTCACAGGAATCTCACACACACACACATGCTCATGCACACACATACATGCTGCCTATGTACATCTCTTTGTGTAAAAATGTATCGCCTGCAAAGTGTATTTTTCAGAGAATGGAGATGGTGTACATAGTATGTATAAATTTGGACAGTTAAGTAACACCTGTAATAGTGACTGCCAAATTGTGAATATATTACGTGGGGGATGAGGATGTGGAGTCATGCCTCTGATTGTAGGGGGATGAAATCTGGTCAGGAGCAAAAGTGGTCACACTGAAACCAGACCAATAAAATTTGATGCTCTTCAGTAACTCTTTGTGGGGTCTTTGAAGGTTTTGAAATGTGTAAATCTAAAGCTGAGCTGTCTTAAGTCTTACGTGCAGAGGGTCAGTGGAGGTGCAGGTTCTCATCTGGAGAATGATTAATTTCAGATTAATTCTCTGGATCCAGATTATTTAGATGTAGGTGGGTTTTTTGAGCATCGCATCCCTCTCTGAGATTCATTAACACTGCTGCTGTGCTGCTTCAGTCACTGTGTTTCTTCCTGCTCCCACTTACACCACCCTCAAAGGCCTCGGTCGCGGCCATCGTAAGGTGGAATGGCGTATTTTCATCTTTTGCTTCACTTTAACTTAAACTAAAGGTAAAGTGAAAGAGAAAAAGTGCTACACTTTGGCAGTTTCATTTAATAAAAGATTAGCTTTCAGCTTGATTTGCCTAGTTGTGATTTAACCTCTAGGAAGCTTGCCATAAACCTAGAACTTTATTTTGAAGGAATTTTGATGATGTTGGAGGGTTTCTGGTCAGTGACATGCTGCATTCTGCAGGACCGCTCAGTGTCTGAACAATACTATACCACATTATTTCATGAGTGAGTGGATTTGATTTTATGCTTTTGTTTGAAATACCAAAAAAAAACAACAAAAAAAAAAGCTTGCGAAAGATGAAGCGAGCCCAAAATATAATATTTAGCTTTTTTTTCTTTTATAGGGGTTATTTCTGAATTTGCAAAGACAAGGTGTTTGATTTAAATGGAAAAAAAAGTCTGTATTTTATTTTTACAAAAAGATATTTACTGTAAAAAAAAAAAAAAAAAAAAGTTGCACTCCCTGTTTTTTTTTTGTTTGTTTTGTTTTTGTTTTAGTGTTCATGAGGGTTCTAGAGCATTGATAATCCATGTAAGATTTTTATACTTCCCCTCACAACACACACACAAAAAAACAATACAATAACATTTATTGCTCCACAAGTAATAACAAAGTTCAGCAGATAAAGGTAGTGCAGACTTTATTAGCTTTCTGATGCTTCATTTGTGGTACATTTTGTAAATAGCTATTGCACGCAAAAGAAAAAGGCATATCTAAGTTAAAATCTCTCGTGGTGATGAAATACGTTGTCTCCTGGTGACTGCATCACTGTTTCCTGACTGCTATAGAAAAACAAACACGGACTTGCCGAAGGCTGCACAGAAACACCGGCCGTGACCAAACCAGTGGCCTGCAGACGTACTGTCACTCCCTGACACGATACTGTCTCCGCGACTGTTTGGTAAACTGTGGCAGCGTAATGCTGTATGCCGTGTTAGGGCTGGAGAAGATCCTCACCGGTTTGTGGGGAATATCAGAGGAACCCGGGTGATCAGCTTAATACGCACTACAGGTCACCCTGCTTTCAGCTCATCTGTTAATGCTTCCTCCTCGACAGGTCTCTAACTGTTTTGTTTTGGGTTTTTTCCTCATTTTGGTTTCATAAAGGTTTATTCAGGATCAGATTTACTTTTCGATTGTCTTTTTTTTTTATTATTATTATTATTATTATTATTTTTTTTTTTTAATTTTGGTTGTTCTAAAGCTCATTTTGTGAAAGATGCATGGATAATATTCCTTGATTTGCCTTAGAGGACTGTAAAAACCCAGCACACTGTAAAATTACTTTAAAAATAATAATAAAGAAAGTTATTTAAATGTTTAGTCTGTGCAGTGTGTTATATAAAATATGGCTTTTGACAAAAATAGTCATATGATATACTGTATATTATCATATTAATAGTGAGGTAAATATAAGTGTTCTTTAGGAATGGCCTCTAACCTTTTTTTTTCAGCGCTTCTCAGCTTTTGGATCTTCCCTTCCAGTATCTGACCTTAGACACATTCTTCTTGACATCTGATCAAACAGCCAGGTGTTAAACAATCTGCTTAAAATGAGGTCTGAAGGAAGTCAGAGCAAAAGTTTAATCATAATTTGAATTATTTTGTTGCGGGATATTTGTACATTTCATTTACGGCTTTGGGATTCTGTTTTTGTAGGTAAATTGTAGAGTATGTTTTTCTATTAAAAAAAAAAAAGATGATGAATGCAGGCTTTTGCCTTTAGTTGTATGTTGTGTGTTTATCATTGTTCTGAAACCTGCTTTCAGCCTTACTGACTGTTTTACATTGCTCTAAGGCGAACAAGTCCTTAAATAAAATGAAGCGTGGTCACTCTTTTAAATAAATAAATAAATAAATAAACACACACACACACACACACAAAGTAGCCTCATAATCTCATAATATGAGAATTAGTTGTTGTTCCCAAAAAAAAAAAAAGCAAAACCCGTCAGAACGCGTTCTACGCAAGATATCGCGAGATTATAACGCAATGACGCCACACTACCTTAGCCAATAAAATTACGAGCTTTCCGCTCCGGTCTTATTCCATCACGGACACAGGCTAGCTGAAAGGCTTAGGTCGAGACGAGGTAATCGTAGTTTTATATATATTTATATAAATATATATTAAAAAAAAAAAAACCAAAACAGTAATAGAATACTAGTATTAGTTATTTTATATGTGTACAAGACATTTTTTGATCAAGGAAACAGTTATTTTTTGAACGTTGACCCGAAAGAAAGAAGTCGCTAGAAAAGCCGCAGCAGGAGCGCAGAAGCTACCGGCGAACAAAGGACCCGTTTCTGAGAGAAACTCTTCCTCAACCCTCTTTAGTTATGAGTCATGTGGCCGTAGAGAATGTACACGGTCTAGAACAGCAGGTGAGCCGGAAGAGCTTCTTACTCTGGTTTTAATGTTATATTTCACATTGGCGGAGTTGGGAGTGAAGTGAGTGTTAGCTGAGTGTGTGTGTGTGAGCTAAACCCGGCTAGCTGTGTGTGTGTGTGTGTGTGTGTGTGTGTGTGTGTGTGTGTGTGTGTGTGTAACTGCGTGGTGTAGTTTGGTGGCTAAAATGGAGGCCGGCGGTGGAGATGGAGGTGAAACTGGGGATGATGGCGGCGGTTCTGCGCTTCACCGCGCCGCCTGTCCCCCCTGTAACACTCCCCGGCTGCTCCTGCGGCATGTTTCTGTTCGCTGGAACATTAAAAAAAAGAATAAACCTGGACATTTTGTGTGTTATTTATTTTTTAATTTGTTTTGTCGTTTTGTTGTTTGCTGAAGCTGGTTATAACAGTGCTGTTTCAGGGCCGTTAGCACAGCTAGCTGCAGGTAACGTGGCACATCAACCGCTCGCTCGGGTTTAATATACAAACTAATTAATCTATTTAATCTGTTAAACTAATTAATCTATTAAATACTTAGACCGGGTTAGTTAGACTAGTTCACGCGCTGGTTAGAACGGATATGACGTTTATAAATACTAGTCAGATTGTAAGCTGTATGTTTAATACGTAGTTTAATACGAGTATAAAGTGCTGATCCACGAGACCGCGTCCATAACCGTTCAATAGAGAGCTTCAGTGTTTAAGTATAATAACTATAGGCATGTTTCTGTTTTTATTTTTAATTATTTTTTATATAAATCTTTTTTAGTTTTTGCTCGCATCCCTGTGAAAACCATAAAGTGGAAAAAAAAAAACCCATGAATATAAACCTGTGATTAATTTCATGTCCCTGTCGTGAGGGCTGCTGTGGCTGGATGATGTATTGTTCCAGAAATAATTGCGATATTAAACGATATTACTGTCATTTTAAGAGCATTTTATACCCCTGATCATGCTGTTCTTTTCTCATTAGACTAATGCAAGTACATCCATTTAAAAAAAAAAGCACAATGGAGTTTTAATTGAACTGGTTTTTAAATCAACAGAACAAGGGTTTTAAAAATAAATAAATAATTCAGATCGACCGAGCAGCGTCGTGTTGTATTGTTTAACCTGACTGTTAACAAAGTGCATTTATTTTTAAGCTAAAGTTCTGTAATTATAAATTTAAAACGAATTAATTTAGGTTCTCAGGCCAGGTGTTAATTTTCACACTTTTTTTTTTTTGGTGCGAGTTTTTGTCTTCTGACAAAATTATCCTTTAACTGTAGTCAGTATTTTTCCATGTCATGTTTATTAATTTTTAGTAGGACTGCGCAATTTATCGAAATATCTCGTGTCTCAAGGGCGTGCGATAACGGAATGATTAAATATTTCAAGAAGTTACGAAAAATTCAAAGTTTCAGGGCGACGCAGCGATTGCTTTCCTTTCCTCAAGAACACGAAGCGTTTATGGTGGTGATGTCATATTCATTTTTTTAAAATATATATATATAATTTAAATAGATTTTACACGTTTGGGTGAGTTAATTAACCCGCCAGTGAAGCGCTGCAGTTTCTCGGTGTCGAGGCACTGTTCAGCTTCAGCTAGTGCTCGGTACACACCTTAAAATTCTAATGCACACGGCTTTTGCATTCAAATGTGTTTATCTTAAATTCGATGAATATTTGAAGTTTGGGTTTTAATATGCGACAGTCTTGTGTAAACAAACACGCGTGTAAACACTACGGGGGAATATCGAGGTGACTGCGGTCACGTCCACGCATTGGGAATCTCTGCACTAGTGCTTTCAATAAAAATTTAAAAAAAATCCCCGTTTGCTCTTTCCGGCCCGTGAGATGATGTGAGAAGGCTGTTAGCTGTTAGCCGACTCCTTGCATGTGACTGTCATTACTGCTGTTGAGGTTCCGCATGTGTCTGACTGCACAGTGCTCTGTTTTTCCCCTGCATTCAACAAACCTTTCCCACTTGCAGATTGCTGCCCTAGACTTGAAATCTGATGCCCAGGGAGGCGGCACTGGCAGTGAGTATTCGTTTCTGGCTGATTAGTGTGTGTTAATGTTAATGAAACTAGTTACTAGTAATCTTTGAGGACAACCTGTGTGTTAGACAGTAAACACTGAGCTTTTGTAATTTTGTCATTCTAACAAAAGTTGTCTGTCACCAGGGCGTTACATTCCACCTCATTTAAGGAACAAAGAGGCTTCCAAGAATGGTAAGTGACGGTCCTCATTACTGTTTTTATTTATTTATTTTTTTTTAAAGCTCGTGTTAATGGAGCCGATAATAAACCTCCTTCCTGGGGAACCGGGGTAGAATAGGCCCCTAGCGCCCCCTTACTGATGGTAAGAGGTGACCAATGGGGCAGCTTGTTTGCTGGGAGTTGTGACCTGTGCCTGGAGAAAGCAGTCCTGATACCTGAGGATTGTGGTTTACTGCAGCCATCACAAGTCCAGTGCGATGCTTTGGCTCCTGCTTCACACAGACAGGAGCTTGGACAGGTCTGGTGCAGTCCGGTGGCTGGTCGAGACTTGCCTTGTGTTGTACTTCAAGGCTTTAAATAGTGGCCACATTTTCTCTCTTCCCAAAAGGCGTTGGCTGAGTGTCGGTCGAGCAGCAAACGCCGTCCCTGCGTCAAAAATATATGTCGTAATGGCTACCGTACACCCTCCTAAAAGAAGGAAGACGACGCATCCGCATACGTTCTCATGGGTGACTTTAACATGGAGGTGATGGAGGACTTCGTCAGTAAAAACGCACTGTTTGCTCAAACACTTTTCAAACACCCAGGATATGAGGCATATATATATATTATTACTTGACTTCTCATGGCAAGTATGGGATGTCCTGGGTGGGAGTGACCACTTCCTCTTGGTCATGATCTCGGTAAAATGGCAGCCTAAAAGAATCCCGCTGGGCGTCTGCTCGGACCCTTTGCTAGGAGGAGTTTAGTACAGAGCCTCTGTATTAGGGCTGTCACTATAGATTAGTTTGATTAGTCTTTGGATTAATAATTGGTTAGTTGATATCATACGGTGCCTTAAAACCTTCTTGTACAGACAATTAACATTTTTTTTCTCTATAGAAATGCTACATACAAGTGCTATATAAATATGTTTCATTTTATTTTGAAATTCGGACTCTGGGGATTTTCACGCACAACAGTCTGTAGTGTGTTTACTCAGAACGGTGCAATAAAGGGAAAAGACCTCCTGTATAACCGCTCTGTATAATTGTGGGGAGCAGAAAAGCATCTCGGAACAATTTTTGTTGTTGT
>CM074917.1:3500951-3514443 GCA_037576815.1 Pangasius larnaudii
GCAGTGGATCTCGCAGTGGATCTCGCAGTGGATCTCGCATTTCGTTATGTGATCCAAGTTAAGATTCACGTTTGTCATGTTTTGCTGAAGTTCATTTCCTTTTGTCAGGTTCTCTGGGGGCTTTGGAGCCAGGGATTACCGTCAAACCAGCAGCAGCACCACTAACGGAGGCTTTGGGGGTCGTGGCAGTCGTAATGCTGGTGGACACGGAGGCAGCCGCGGATTTGGTGGTGCTAAGGGTTAGTTTCACTCCCTCATTGGCGGAGGAGCGTTAATCACTTCTTTTATTCTTTAAGTAATGTGTACCAAGTTGCTTAATATTTTGTGCGTCACATAACTGCTTCACCTCCGTTTCGTATACAGAATGTACTGTAGTTGTGATTTCCGCATGGTGCTCTCTCAAAACTGGAATCTGGAATTTTCTGCCCACAGGGGGATTTGGAAACTTCTACAGCAGTGATGGTTATGGAGGAAACTACTCTCAGGTGGACTGGTGGGGAAACTAACTTCTTCACCACACACGCACCTTTCCACTCCCCATGACCAGTGGCCCCCCCACACCAAACTCACTGAATGGAAACCACATGTAATTAAGCCAGGCTATAAACCCTGAGTAGCATTCAAGAACTCTCTAGTACATTAACACCTGTGATTCTCTGACCACATCCTGGAGCACTGCATCACTGGCTCTGGGAGACGGGAGACACCGGCCACAGGAGGAACCTGTCTCTTGCTCGTCTGTAGAAAGACAAAAAAAAAAAGTGGAAGAAAAGTGGAAATGTTACTTATTTTGGCTTTTTTTTTCTTTCTTTTTTTTTTTCCCTTCTTCCACTACATCACGTTGCTTTCTTTGTAGTAAAGGAGAATCATTTGTTCGTCAATGTACTGTGCCTTTGAATGTGGACTTCTTGTCTTGTTACTTTTTAAACATCAGATGGCTGACAATTGGCCACAGTTTCTTTTTTTTTGTGTGTGTTTGTTTAATTTCTTCAGAAAATTTTGGTGTTTTGAAGGCACAAATTAAGATTAATCAAACCTTGGCAAACTCAAGGAAGGTTTGGCTCTGGAGTTAAAACCTTGTTCTGAACATCAAATTTATCACAGGGTCACCAGGCTCATTTCAAAAATGTACCTGTCCCTCCTTACATTGGGTTTTAACCCTTGCTTCACAAGGGAAGGAAGCTCTTTAAAGAAAATGTTAATCTTGCTCACTCTATCCTGGAGAGGTACCTCTAAGGGACGTGGTAGTCACCTGAAAAAAGATTTAGCAAGCCATTCCAATTTAATATCCGTAACCACGAAGTGAGCAGTTTGTACCTCCATTCACGCCAGTGTTTGGATGCACAACACCGTGATGCTCTCATGTGAATCAGAACATTTCCAGGCAGCTAGCTCAGTAACAGTCTCGCTGTTCGGAGGTGTGCAGTCTCTTCAGTCTGTTCCTTACTTGAACTTATGTGGAGTGGCAATTATGTGTTTTATACTTTTTAACGAAACACTTTTTTTTTTTTTGAAATGGACAAACCAGTGGACTATGAACTACTACTGCGTCAGTGAAAAGATCAAGTTGCTATATTCGGACCGGTGTCAGAGTGGACGAGGCCCTTAACGCCAAGCCCGTCTGCAGCAATTCACATGGCAAGTGTTCTTGGTTTTTTTTGGTCAAGGAGATAGTCCGACAAAACATTTTTGAAGCAGGCTTTCCTTTTTTTTTTTTTTTTTTTTTTTGGTAACAAAGAACATCATGGAGATTTTCATTTCCACCTTTTTTTTTTTTCCCCCCCTCACGTGGCACTGAATTTCAGATTGACGTCTGTGGTGTAGAGACACGGCTTCCCTGTTAGACCTCTGAAGGGAAATCAGGAATAATGTACAGGGGGACGCAAAGACTAGTGGCATTGGAGTTTTGACTAATACACTTTTTTTCGCAGTAGCTGGTGTTTTCTTGGTGTCTTTGGCCAAAGTGATGGTTACAGTTCCCCCTTCCCGCCCTGAAGTTAAGCGAGGACCTCGGTGATAGTGTGGAGACATGATCAGCAGTCACTCATTGCAACCGGCAGCGATTTCCTCTCCCTTTAAGCAGTTGAGGTGTGAAGGAGGGGGGGGCGTGATACTACATTTTACTGAAGTGCAATAGATTTCCTCAAGCATGTTGTGCCTTTTGACAATTAAAAAAAAAAAAAAAAAGAAAAAGAAAAAAAAAAAGTTTAGGTGAAAATGGTGAACTGAAGTGGATGCACTTGACCAGTATTGTGGTAACTTGAGACAAGCGGTGCTATTTAGGTGTAGGCCCTTGTATGTTCTGCCCATCAAGTTTTACAAAAAGTTATTTTATTGCACATCAAGAGTTTTATATAAAAGTCTTCAGTGTGTGTGTCCTTAAGCTTCCAATATTCTGTGTAAAGACTGTAAAAATGCAGCTTGTTTACAAAACGGAAGGGTTCTCAATATTTAGCCAGGATTAATTTGGGACCAGGGAATCGGCAATGGGGAATTTAGCTACTTGCACACAGATTACTAGATTCTACTTTTTGCTGCTAGTTTGTGTAATTTATTAAGCATTTTTGAGAAATATTTATTTTTATAAACCTAAAAGTGATCGTTTCATGTTAACTTGACCAAAAGACCGTACAAAAACACTGGTACTTGAATGTTGAATGCCACCTGTATGCGTGAAACTTCTATTTTTCGGGGTAGTGTGAGCTTTTTAATGTTTAAGGTCATTTTGAAATCAGTCAAAATCCTCACTTATAGACTTCTGGCCAAATATTCCTCCTATCAAAGAAATGAATTGGCAGCCAAAACTAAACAACCATGCCAAGGTTTGGACAACAGGTTAAAATAATTTTCTGATTATATCAGTGCAAATTAAACCAGGGTTTGTTTGTTTTTTTTGTTTTTTTTTTGTTTTGTTTTTTAAATAAGTAATTTAATTTTTGCCCCCAGTGAGTGTCTGGCTGATGGCAATCTTAAGGAAAAACATGTGGTCCTTCTGTTGTATTTGCAGAAATTTGGCATTTGGAAACCTTGTTCTCTGTTTTGGTGCTAAATTCAGTTAGTCTTAATTACAATGCAGTTGAGTTTAAATAAAGTGCACTGGACAGGAAATGAGGTTTTTAATTCACCAACTCATGACGACAACAATGGAAAAAAAAAATCAGTGGAGCCCGTAGAGTGAAAATTTGCTTTGTGTACTAGTTTAAACATTGTGCACTGTATGTTCTTTATGATTTTATGAAAATAAAGTTAGAAATGCAAAGTGCAATGTGATGTGTTGTAACCTGTGACTTTATCAGATAAATTACTACAGACAGGAAAGAGAAAATGTAAATTATTTGTCAAAACAGGCAATTATTGTGTTGAAATATTAGTCAGTTTAATGTACTTTGTCTTTTGCAAACTGTGAGAGAGAGAGAGAGAGAGAGAGACCCCCCCCCCCCCCCCGATGTCTTGTGAAAATCTAGACGTTCCTAAGAGAGATTCACATGTGATCTGCTGTTAAATTTGTTATGTAACCATTATTTCGTGATCAATTCCACCTTAGCACAAAGATGACCAATCAAACTTATAAAACTGATGGCATGCTTGGTGAAAACGGAGAAGCGCAGGAGAATATTCCTCACGGCAAGACAACGGAAGGGAGAGGACGATGTTCCTTTTTAAAAACTGAAGCCCTAACAAAAAGCAGAGATCTCACTTAAAACACACACACACACGTGTACCGTGTAACTAAGGTGCAAAGGTGCAGATCAGCTTTTAACATCATAAAAATAATGAAGTAGAATCGTCAGTGTGTGGATATAAACATGGCCTGTTTCAGACGCTGCTCCTTAATCATTTCAGCAGTCACTTATAAAACGATAATAAAGTCTACCTCAGGACTGAGATCCTAACACTGATGACATGTTATTGTTTCACCAGCAGAGGACATTCTTGCACATAAGTAGAATTTTAGTTATAGTCTGTGCAGCGGGAAAGTGACCAAGAACCCAACGGCCACTCTAGAGCTGGTGCTACATCTGGTGAAAACCAGGTACTTGCTCATCACCTGGCTGTTACCATCCCTAAAGGTGAAGTATGGTGGTGGCAGCTTCATGGTGTGGTCGTGTCTCCCGG
This sequence comes from Pangasius larnaudii, assembly GCA_037576815.1. NCBI lineage: Eukaryota > Metazoa > Chordata > Actinopteri > Siluriformes > Pangasiidae > Pangasius > Pangasius larnaudii. Next base: position 3,505,068 of record CM074917.1, read on the forward strand.
CAGCAGGGAAGTAGAAAGTGGTTGAACAAATGAAAGATGAATGATGCCAGAGTCAGACTAGGGTGAAGGTTCATCTTTCAGCATAACAGTGAAATAGAACATACATCCAAGACAATGCTGAATGGGCTTCAGTGGCACAGCCAGAGCCCTGAATTGACCCCACAGAACATCTGTGGAGAGACCTGAAGATGGCAATTCACAGATGATGGCTATCCAATCTGACTGAGCTTGAGAAGATCTGCCAGGACAAATGGGAGAAGCTGCTCAAATCTAAGCTTGTAGGGACTAACCCAAGAAGACTCAAAGCTATAACTGCTGCCAAAGGTGCTTCTACAAAGTACTGAATAAAGGGTCTGAAAGCTTATCTAAATGAGATTTAAATTTCTGAGTTTTAATAAATTTTGAAAAAAAAAAATAAATAAAATAAATAAATAAAACGATAGATCAGAGTTTCACCTTTCATTTCCTGATATTTATATCTAGATGTGTTAAAAAACAAACAAACCTTAGAACATGGCAGAAAAGTCACCCATTTTTCAAGTGATCAAAAATATTGGAACATGTGCCTGACCGGTGTTTCTTGTTGCTCTGTTAGACTGATCGTTTAAACAATTAATAGCTCTGAATGTCTACTCTTGGTCTGAGCCCTGGGTTTTACCTGTGAAGAATGTATTTGTTGTTAAAAAGGATAAACCAACATGAAGACCAGAGAGCTGTCTATGGGAGAACAGCAAACCATTTTTAAGGTGAGAAAAGAGGGAAAAGGTCAGAGCCATTGCACAAGCACTGGGCACAGCCAGTACAACAATTCTGAATGTGCTGAAAAAGAAAGAAACCATTAGTGTACTAACAACTTAGTACATAAAACAGGTTGAATCAAAACAGTAGCAGTTAACGACAGAATCATTGTGAGAGCTGTGAAGAAAACCCCAAAAACAAGTCAGTGACATCACCAGCATGTTCCACTGTTCAAGGAATACTTCAAAAGCAGAAATACAGAGGTCATGCAAACAGTGCAAACAGCAGTAATAATCAGAAAACCAGATTGGAATTTACAAAGAAATACCGAGATGAGCAGGAAAAGTTCTGGAAACAAATTTAATCTCTACTAAAGTGATGGAAAGGCCAAAGTGTGGAGAAAGAAAGGATCTGCTCTTGACCCATACAAGCTCATCGGTCAAGCATGGTGGAGGTAGTGTCATGGCTTGGGCTTGCATGGCTGCTTCTGGAATGGACTCACTAATCTTTATTGATGGTGTAACTCATGATGGTAGCAGCAGAATGAATTCAGAAATCTACAGAAGCATTTTGTCTAATTGGGAGGAACTTCATCATGTAGCAAGACAATGACCCAAAACACACAGACAACACTTGACTCCATCAGTTTAAAAGAGTGTAAGGTTTTAAACTGGCCAAATCAATCACCAGACCTTAACCCAACTGAGCAGCATTTCACCTCCTGAAGAGGAGCCTGAAGGGAGAAACTCCTCAAAACAAACAACAACAGAAGGAAGCTGTGGAACAAGCCTGGAAAATCATCCCAAAAGAAGAATGCAGCAGGCTGGTGATGTCAGTGGTTCACCAGCTTAATGCAGTCATACTGAATTCCCATATAGACCTCAATAGGAACCCAAATGGATTCCATTAGAAAAAATCCTGTAGAAGCGGTCCGAAGGATTAGATTCCGAAGTCATAGGATTAGATTCCGAAGTCATAGGATTAGATTCCGAAGTCATAGGATTAGATTCCTATGAAGGATTAGATTCCTATGCGGCTAAGGATCCCGTGCTGTCACCGCCGTGGCCTGGGTTTGATTCCCGGGCAGGGAACCAACCCAGCCACTGGTGTGCTCCCAAACCCGGCTGAAACGGGAGGGTTGCGTCAGGAAGGGCATCTGGAGTAAAACCTGGGCCAAATCAAACATGTGGAGCAGTGATCTGCTGTGGCGACCCCTAACGGGAGCAGCTGAAAGAACAACAACAACAACAGGATCAGCTTCCTCTAGGAATCTTATAGGAATGGTTCCAGAATAAGACAGAATATATATTTATATATATATATATATATAAACTCATGAATCCATGGTGGGGTTTAGTCGTGTGTTAGGCAGCTAGCCTGGTTCTGTCCTCAGGTCCAAAATACTAGCTGGTAAAATGGCACTTGACAGCATCATCACGTGTTACATGCAGCCACCATTTGCCTGATCAGGAAATAGAAACAAAACAGTTGCTGAGATTTACACTCACACTGGCCTCCCAGGTGATGCTAAAGCGCGCGCTAAGGTGGACGTGGTTACATCACCGTGTCAGATGACGATGTTGACAGCTGGGACTGTAACGCCCCGCCCACACACTGCGTGACGCTGTGCCACGTCACTGTGGCGGATATTAAAGCATGTCCGGGTTCCGGATGTTTAATAAAACACAGCGCGTTCATTTGCACTTTCGCAGATTTAAAAACGCAATTCAAAGCCGAGCTGTCAATAATAAAACGCGTCTGAATAGACTGGATACTTGTACACAGGTTGTGGGTGAAAAAAAACAAACAAAAACAAAACCTGCACAGCAATGGCGGGATCCGCTGTTTAAATAATAAACATTAAATAGTAAAAAGTATTTATTACATTTTGCCAACACTGAGAGCACAAATATCGTCTCTCTCTAGTGGACTATAAACTTTTTTAACGCTTATTCCAAATGTTAATAGTATTATAATTATTTTTTATTTATTTATTTATTTTTTAAGCAAAAAAAAAAAGTATTCTCCACTGAATAAACACAAAGCCCTAAAACGTCCACAAACAGAGATGTTGATTTAAAAAATAAAAAAATTTTGGAAGACAGGAGGCCAGTCACGTGACCACGTTGCCCCCCTCCTATTGGCTGCTCAGCGGAGAGTGGGCGTGTCCAAGGCAACGGCGTGGGTTCGTCTATGTGACACAATTATAACAATTTTAATCTGGTGGCAAAAAGAAGTTTGAAATGATTTGAAGTAATTCATCGCCGTAATTGTGCTCGAGTGACCATTAATGTATGAATCGCTTATTTTCTGCATCACATGCATGGTCTGAAGAATGTGAGAAGAAGGATCAACTCATTTCCCGCAAGGATATACGGCTGATTTATTATTTTTATTATTATTTTTTTTTGGTCTGCATTTAAGGGAAAAGTTTGGGAATTTTAGCGCGATAAGTGTGGCCTTTTTGGAGCTTCGTTTCCTCGGTGCAATTCCATGCAATCGTGCCGAGTGTCGCTCGCTGTAGCTGCCTGCGCTGCTGCTCGAAGCCTCGGCGCTGCTGGTGATGAGGAAAAGAAAATGGCGGCGGGAAAAGCGAGTGAGACCGAGGAGGACTTTCCCAGGCTGACAGCGCAGGAGAGGGACACTTTAGCTGGAATTGACAGGTTAGAAACGCCGTGTAAACACTCTTCAAACTCACTGGTTGTCGGCTAAAATATTTTCCTCTGCGTGAGCTAGTACAAAAAATAAAATAAAAAAATAATAAAAAAAAAGACTAAACGACATTAAACTGATACCGAGCCTTGTGTGTTGTCTTCTCGCTTGCAGCTCACTGTTTGGATTTCTGAGGCTTCATGAAGATGGCGCCAGAACGAAGGCCTTGCTTTTAAAGGTAGCTAGCAAGTTGTGTAAACTGCCTGAGCCGGCCCTTTCTCCGGCCCTTTCTCCGGCACTCCTTCACACGGCGCGTTCACACCCCAGCACTGCTGTACGGCAGCGTGGACACGGAGCTGTTCGGGCGGACACATCCTCAGCACTGACACAGGGACAACTTTATTCTATGTGCGCACGCAAAGGGGGGAAAAGCGTTAGCAGCCCTGTAGCTGCGCAACGACCGTATTTTCTCAAGGCTGGCTACAAAGCTAAAAAAAGCTAAAAAGCTAGCTACTTGAGCAAAGTTAGGGAGGTAAACTAAACACCACAGCTTTTGCACTTGGTCCTGCTCGGTGCTGCTGATTCCTCTGCTTACTTTATTTCTGTATTAAAGCCAGGCTTTAGGTTCACTGCATGACCAAGTTTGCAAACTTGCTACAAACAGGAGAGTGGGGGAGCTAACGAGCTAACCAGCTAACAACCAGAATAACTTGACTAACTTGCTAACGTCCGTTTTTTAAGACAAAATTGGTTGAGTTTGGTGTGTTAAAGTGCAGTCAGAACGACTTTGCCTCTGTTGGAGAACAAATTAGAAAATAGTTTTGTTATTTCTGGCTGAAAGAGCAACCCGGCCTGTTTGCACTATATGATTATGGCTAACGCTAACTGTGCGGTGGTTCTGCGTTAGACGGCTAACTAACGTTAGCGTAGCAAACTGCTCCTGCTTCTCATTCAGGCTTTAAACTAGGATATGATAGGATATACTGGGGTAAAGCTAGTTAAATGGTAACCAGGTGAAATGGTTGCAGATAAGTAGTGTTCAGGATGGTTAGTGTTGCAGAACTCATCATGCAATATGCAGTGCGCGTTTATTAGAGTTAATATCGCCGTGCACTTGATGAGTGAGAAGCGCTGGGCGCAGTTACAGGGCCCTGGTGTGTCGGGATTAAAGCTGTGCATTCAGTGTTGAGAGGCTGGTTTTGCGTTAGTGGGGGTGTGGAACAGCTCAGTGACTGCACTCCTCTCCTCTGAAGTGAGCTGTGAAGGCAGGTTTGGAGACACACGCTGATTTGTGTTCAGTAGTAATGGCAGCTTGGGTTGGCTCAAGATGGCGGGGTGGGGAGGAGTGAGGCTGAGCTGTTGCAGATGAACCGAATCAACTCCCAGGCTGCGTTTACACGCGCATCGGTGTCCAGATCTTAAGCGGATCTTTTTTTTAAGACAGTCTTCTGATTAGTTCTACTCGAAGCGGAGTTCACACTACACATACGTTTCGGTTCCATCGACTCCGTCCACGCGTCTGCGTATACGCTGGAGACCAGGGAGACGCGAACTCGGACGTGCGGATTCGTATCACGTGAAGATGTGTGACAAGACAAGATCGACACGTCACGGCGTCACCTTCTTCAGAAAATCCAAGATGGAGGAGGCACTGATTTATATCGGTGTCGCACCATCTCGGTTCTCCCGTCCCTCGAGTCGTGTAATCCGATTGCCTGGTTCAGATGAAGACAGTATTCTGATTCCCGCTCCTGGAACATGATCGCTTTAATCTTTAATCTTAAATTTGTTGCATGTAAACACCTTATTCCGAAAATCCACAAGGGAGAAATATGTGGAATTGTGGGCTCTACAGATGCTTGGGCGTAGGCTGAGTATTTAAGAGCGACAACTCAGGCATACAACAACTACGTATACAGGAATATTCCGATGCCTGTACGCGTATAAACATCGGATTCGGAATACTGCTGCAACCCGAATATAGACGTTAAACGGAATTTGATGTGCATATAAACGTAGATCGAGGAATCAGGCTCACAGTGATGCATGATGTCCTGTAAACAAACACCTTCCTGCTTTATCACTGCTCTGTGGTGTTGGCGAAGGCATCGCCAACGCAATTTGATAGTTTACTTTAAAGTTATATATAATTTGGACTCGGTTGCTGTTTTGGGTTTTTCTTGGTCACTTATGAAAGAGCAACTCCAGTGAATTTCATTTTTAAAAAAAAGTAACACAAGCATGATTTTAAACTATTATCTCTTATTATCTACGGGTGCTTTGGAGGACTAGTGGTTAGGGTTTGAAAATCGGGGAGGGTTGCGTCAGGAAGGTCGTCTGGCGTAAAAACTGTGCTAAATCATATGTGCTTTGCCGAAATCAGCCTGCAAACATGGTTCAATTTTTTTTTAAAATAATGAATGAAGAAAAGCTAATGTGCAACGAGGAGTTTGTTTACAGCCACTGTGTGCGTGCGTGCGTTGCTAGGCAACAACAAAAATGTGCGTGTGATGGCTGTGTGTCCACATAATTTTGACCGTATAGAATCTGTAATTTATTTATGACTAATCAAACACTAATTTAAGTTATTTAAAATTGCATTTAAAAGCGTCCAGTGGGTGTGGCCAGACCAAATCACGTGTGTTGTGTAAAACTCTGTGGTAACTGCGTATAGTCAGGGTTTTTTTTTTTTTTTTTTTGGCTTAATTACGCATTAACAATGTCAGGAATGCATGCAAAACTAACTTTGGGCCTGTAAATAAAAGAGTTGTTAGCTGTAACTAGCTATATTTATAGCTGTAGCTCATTATAAAATGAAGATAAAGTCATATAAACTACACTACGCGCAGTTAATGAAGTTGCCCCGATGAACATGCCGTTTTCTTGATCCAAGTCTTCATTTGATGTTCGGAGATTTGAAGATTATTCAGGGCTTTATCTGTTCATCAGCAGGGACGAGGGGAGCGACGGTGCATCAGTGGAAAATTCTTGTTACAGCAGCATGATCAGCTCGTACAGATTTATTTTGGTATATAGAAACGCTTAATTCCGAATCTGTCTACAGCTCCGAGTAGAACATCCGGATTGTCATCTAGTAATTCCGGTAATTCCGACATGGCACGACCGCAGCATTAAACGCGAGCGCAACACTATGATGTCAGTCTGAACTTGCGGCGGTGCTCGTTTCATTCCCAAGCTGCTCTTTCTGACACAAATATCCTCCTCAGGCACACAGTAGCTTCTCACACTAGCGAGAAAATCGAACATCAGACTTTGTAAGTGTATCCTTTTAGGCCCCGTGTTAGCATGCGTCCTGGGGCTCGGATCGTAAGTGGCCAGCGCTGAGTTCCTGTGTGAACGGGGTCAGATGCGTCTCGAAGACACACCGCGATCCGCTCACGCGATCCGTCTGAGATGAGATTCCTCAGACGTCTCTGCGTCCGAATAAATGCGGAAGACTGACCTAATAAATGTGCCGAATGACAGCTTTTCTCCACTGGGAACGATGTAAATCCGATCAGAAGTGGTTGCTGCAGACGCGTTAGTAATACCAGATGTGAACAGCTGTGCACCTCTGCAGTCCGCTCGTGATCTGATCAGTCAGGACGCATGTTAATGCCAGGTAGCAGTGGGAAGTTTACCTGTCGGCTATACATGAGGAAACAGTGCGGCTTTTTAAAATGGAAAGTTAAAATTTAGTTTCTGCTGCAGTAAAAACATAAAGGCAACTGACGTGTTTGTGTTAATGCATCACTTCTTGCAAAGTTGTGTTTTTGTGTGTGTGTGTGTGTGTGTGTGTGTGTGTGTGTGTGTCGAGTTTTTCTATGGTTTGCCTTGTTTTCCTGAGTGCAGCTTCCAGGACCCTGAGGTAAAATGCTTAGTCATTAGGTGTTGAATACATTTCCTTCCAAAAACATGTAACATCAACCAACATCCAGCACAAATGAATCTCCAGAAATGGTGTCACAGGCTTGTTTTATCGCACCACTGAGGCGTTAGAATTCTCACCGGCCGGGTCGTTGTTCCAGTCATGCCTCTGGCTGGAGTTGTCCTTTAAGCGTGGAGCAAGTGTTCGAATTGCACGATATGGACATAGAACTCTGAGAAAGTTGATGAAGATCTTGTGGTTGTCATACGAGATGTTAAATTAAGGGTGTTTTCGCGCTTGGTCTGAGTATTGAGTCTGCAGCCAAAGGATTCTGGGTTTGATTTGAGGAGGGGCTCACAACTGTGTTTCTGCTTTCACATTGCAGAGTTCCTAACAACCTATTCATCGATCGTGCCGCTCCCCGCGTCCCGAACGTGCCGCTCCCCGCGTCCCGAACGTGCCGCTCCCCGCGTCCCGAACGTGCCGCTCCCCGCGTCCCGAACGTGCACACAGGTTTGCAAAATGGTGGCACTAGCTCCAGTCCACCTTTGTTAAGGGAACCATGGACCATTTTCTGGGCCGCTCGCACTTCACCAGACGGTCCGAGCTCCGTTAGAATGTGTCTGACTGGATGTGAAAAGAATAAATGTGTGAAATAAAAACCTAAATGTCATAATGCACTCAACAACAATCTCTTAAGAGGAATATTTTTATTAAGTTCCGCCAGCGCAGTTAATCCTGAATGACTTCCTCATTTAAAAAAAGTGATGGAAAAGCAGAGCCAAATGTACCTCAGTAAAAGTACAGCTTTAAAAAAAATAATAAATAAAACGACTCTTTCACGTACATTAATGCTGCATTCAGCTTACCTTGGAAGTGGGAAGTCGGAGCTTGGAATGATGTCGAGTGAGGGGGGAAACATGGCCGGCTTCATATTCTTCTTCTGTTAGCAACACGCTAGCCAGCTAACTGATGAGTGATGTGTATTTTCCTCCTCAAAACAGCGAAAGTGTGCAGTCAGTGTTGGATTTAACAAGTGAATATGTCAGTATGAATTGGATTAAAGCAAGTACTTGTGTATATTAAAGCTATGAGGTGCTGCTTTGTTTACTGTCGATGCTGCGCACAGCCGCGTTAATTCCACGGCACTTGCTTAACTCGGAGTAACTCGGAGGAGTTGAGGAGGCCGTCCTGAGTCGGAATTCTGGGCTGAGGGGTCGTTTTCTTTGGTTTTTCCTGCTTGGAGGTCGGCGATTATGACCTGTGACCTCCAGTCGAATGTGAAAAAGTCACTGCAGCTTGAGAAATGTTGAGAGAGAAGGAATGGATTTATATATAATATTTTTTTAAATAATCATGGCTGTTCAGGGGTGTGTGTGTGTGTGTGTGTGTGTGTGTGTGTGTGTGTGTGTGTGTGTGTGTTAGCTCTCTGGTTGTATCCTAATCACCACATCTGTGGGCACACAAAAGTCTCCAGCATGAGCTTGTTGAGGTAAAATACCACAGCATTCCCAAGAGTTCGGTTTGGATGGAATAGACGTGTGCAGTGTTGATTTTTATAATAGTGCAGTGTAAGATTTATCTTTAAGGAGAGTAGGAGCTGGTGATGCTACAGGCTGGGCAGTTGGGATTGGATGGTAGATTAATACGTGATTCGGCATGAATGCATGGTAAACAGTTTAAAAAATTAAAAAATCAAACATAACATCAAATTTCAATATGATCCTTTTATCCACAAGTTGCCTGCACATGGGCTGCATTTTCACTGTTCAGTGTTCAGCAGGAACATGGCAGTAAAACCAGTGTATTTAATCACCTTCTGATTATATTCATCATTAACATTAATTATGAAGTGTTAGTCTAGACATTTTTTGTAGACCCGTTTAAACTTTTTGGGTCAAAAACTTTTCAGCCATTTTTTCAGGCGTTTTGAATGTTTCCGTTGAACATTTTTTAGTGGCGTCCATTATATAGTTAAGTTTAGCATCATCATATTAAATGAGACTTGATCCCGTATTATAAGGAAAGTGGAGCAAGTGAAGTGACGTAGCCAGGTGTGGTGGCCCAGACTCGGAATTTGTGCTCTGTGTTCAGCCAAGTGCACACGCACACACACAC
>CM074917.1:3528427-3538691 GCA_037576815.1 Pangasius larnaudii
TACAGCTCTATACACTTCAGAATTCATCCTGCTACTTCTATCAGCAGTCATCAATAAACACCAGTGACCCAGTTCCACTGGCAGCCGTACAAGCCCATGCCATAACACTGCCTCCACATGTTTAACACATGATGTGATGTGCTTTGGATCATGAGCCCTGCGTTTCTTTCTCCATACTCTTCTCTTCCCATCATTCTGGTACAAGTTAATCTTGCATCAAAACTTGTCAGGCTTTTTTTTTTTTTTAAAGCAAAGTCTAATCTGTTCTTGAGTGTTACCAGTGGTTTGCATCTTGAGGTAAAACATCTGTATTTACATTCATGACTGTATCTCTTGAATGTAGACCTTGACCATGATACGCCTACCTCCTCCAGAGTGCTCTTGACTTGACTAGATGTTGTGAAGGGGTTTTTCTTCCACAAGGAAAGAATTCTGCCATCATCCAGTGTAGCTGTCTTCTGTGCCCTTCCAGGCCTTTTGGTGTTGCTGAGCTCGCCAGTGCTTTCCTTCTTTTTAATCATGTACCAGATTGTTGATTTGGCAACTCCTCAAGTTCCTGCTGTTTCTCTGAAAGGTCTGTTTTGGTTTTTCAGCCTAATGACGGCCTCCTTCACTCGCATCGGCACCTCATTTGGCACCTCCTTGTGAGTTCCCCTGAATTGCTACCAAATGCAAATTCAACGCTTGGAATCAACTCCAGAACTTTTATCTCCTTAATTTGTCATGAAAACTGGCCATGAAACTGCTTCAGTCAATTGTCCAATTACTTCTGAGCCTGTGAAAATGGAGGGACTCTGTTATTTAAAAGAAAAATAAATTTATATATATATATATATATATATATTATACACACACACCCATAATATTAAAAGCACTAACAGGGATCTGAGCAGCTTTGAAAAGGGTCAAATTGTGATTGCTAGGCAGCAGGGTCAGAGCATCTCCACAACATGTGCGATGTTCCTGGTATGCAGTGGTTGGTACCTACCAAATGTGGTCCAAGGAAGGACAACCGGTGAACACGCGACAATGTCATGGAAGCCCAAGGCGCACTGATGCTCGTGGGGAGCGAAGGTTACACATTGCTGAAAAAGTTCATGCTGCCTGTTATTGAAAGGCGTCAGAACACACAGAGCATCGCAGCTTGCTGTGTAGCTGCAGACCAGGCAGAGTGCCCAAGCTGACCCTGTCCACCACTGAAAGTGGGTACATGAGGATCAGAAGTGGACCATGGAGCAATGGAGGAAGGTGGCCTGGTCTGAAGAATCACGTTTTTTTTTACATCATGTGGAGGGCTGGGTGCGTGTGCGTCGCGTACCTGGGGATGAGATGGCACCAGGATGCACTATGGGAAGAAGGCAAGCTGGCAGCGGCAGTGTGATAAATGAGATCCAATGTCAGTATATGTCCTGCCTGCTGCTCAGAAAGAATCATGGCTACTTCTGCTCCTTGCAAACACTGTTCTCTCCGCTGTAAGGAATCAGTTTGATGACAGTTCACGCCTTTCTGCATTATTCCTGCCAGAGTTTTATTGTAGCACCATCACTGACACTCATGTAAGCAAGAACAGGAGTGACTGTGGCTAGTGTTCTGCCTCTAAATAACTGGCTAATAGCTTGACAGTGTACTATTTGATCAACATGACAGCAAAAAAGCATTTTTGAAAAGACCAACACATTAATAGGCTTTTAATGTCCCGTTAATATTAATAATTAGTACTTGAACAGTAGCCCAGATGACCGAAATTATTTTTGTTTCACCAAAGAATCCTTTTAGATTGTGTGGACCTGGATAGTTAGACCAACTATGAAGAATGCAGCATGTATATAAACATAGCTTTTAGCTTGCTTTCAGTTCTGTCTTCACACTTTGAAAAGGCTCTTAGGGCAAAAATTATTTACCCCTTACATTAATGTTTGTTTCCAATTAAAATTTTTAGAGGTACATTTTGCATTTATGCTTTTAAGCTGCAGTTTCATATTTTGCATTCATTGTGCTGTCATTCAAATTTGTTAGCTTTATGTTCAATTTGTAATTTAACTATGCTGAGAATTGATTATTATACATTATACATACCAGCAATCAGACCAAACACAAATAAATTTCTCTTCAGATCTCTTGAAAAATCACCTGCCAGAAGCAGCGGACTGTTCATTGCTGCGACTCGTCTGTATCACATGATCCACTACAAAAGAAAAATGTCCTTCTGGATATGAGTGGGGGGAAAGTTAAATGGTTCAACTGTGCAAAAAATGTAATGGTTTTATTTTTTAATTTAAAAATATTTGCATTTCTGCTCAGTTGACAGATTGTTTAATAATAAGGTGCTGGGTAGGGTGTGTGCTGTGTCGCATTTTAATAGTAATTTAATTTTAGTCATCTGTTTTCCTTCTTGTTTTGGCAGTTGTGTGACGTTTTACTTTCATGTCAGTAATAAAAGTATAAAAACTGCGTTTATAACCTTTGAATAAGCTTATAAATAGCAGTTCTTTACTTTCTTAATCATTTATGCTGTTGACACAGAACCTGGACATGCAGGTGGGGAAATGATCATAACAGTATCGTGACATTCTCCTCCCCTTCTGCCCGTTTCAGAGAGAACTTCAGATCACATTAATGGAATAAAATGCATTAGGATTTGCTTCATAGCCATTATTTGTTAAATTGCTTAACTGGTTTAATTCTACTCATTAGACTAGTAAGAGAAATGTAGTTTGTCTTTGCAGGGGGATTAAAGTATTTCAGGAGGTGCTGTACATTGATCCCAGTTTCTCTCGAGCCAAGGAGATTCACCTCCGCCTTGGGCTAATGTTTAAGGTGAACACAGACTACGAGTCAAGCTTAAAGGTAGGAGCCATTAACTTTGTTTTCTTGACGTATTTAAAAGATGTTGCTGTTCTTTTGAAAACATTTTCTTGATTCATAACCTGGTTATTTGTTTTGACCTCTTTAATCATTCATGTGGGATGGACAACGAATAGCCGTGTTCATTAAGGGGGATTAAGGGCTTGTCATTGGTGTGTTTGTTTGTTTTTGAAGTTTCTTTTCATACATGAAAAGACAGATTCCAACTGATTTAATATGATGGTATTTACATCCAAGTCGGGCGACTGCACCCTTTTTTAAGAGACCAAAAGTAATTGGACAGTTGGCGGCTCAGCTGTTCCATGACCAGCTAGTGCTTGGAACCCTATTGTTGTCATTCTTCTTTTTCTTCTCCTTCTTATTATAACATCATATTATATAATTATTTTTCTTTGCTGAAATGAATTGTATAGCCTAAAACCATAAATCGTATATTATCAAACTTTATTTATTTATTTATTCCTGGGTAGTAAATATTGTTTGTTAATTGCTTGGACTGCAAAGGTATAAAAAATGGCTATTATGCCCCTCAAGCATTGCTTTGTGCCCAGGACACTGGTATATTGAAATTTGCCTATTTTCATTGAGCAAATGGGCAAAAATTTTTACATTCACATAATGTCAGGAAAAGGTGAGGTAAGTTTTTTAAGATAATGTGTTTTTCTGACCTAAAAGAGGACTACAACAGCTTCATGACGTTGCTGGGTGCCTTGAAGTACGAGGAGTTTGGCTGGGAGGTCTTTGGAGATTTGGTGGCATTGCTGATGGGTCTCCCAGGAGCTTTCACCCAGTTTCACTGCTATCTTTGTCTTTGGGACCAAAGGTGGGACTGGCCACAGTGGACTGAGCTCGCTGTGGGAGCTCTTGGTGGACGCCTGGAAGGTGCTGATGTCACCACTGCACATCAGTTAGGGATTTATGAAACAGTTCGTCACAGCTCTAGGTAAGGAGTCGGCAGCCTTCAAGTACGTTTAGTCAAAGCCAGTGTCTTCATCGGACCACAGATAAAGAACACCCTGGAATGCAAGGAATTCCCCATGAAGCTCTCTAGGATGGAGAAAGCAGCTTCGAACAGTTTTGTCGCAGTGGTTCTGGGCTTCCTGGACCATCACAAAGCCAAAAAATGTGTGGAGCTGCTTGAGATTCTGGTGAAGATCTACAGTACAGTGGGCTGCAGGATGTCTCTCAAAGTCATCTTGATAAATTCAAGGAGAATATGAGAGCGTACTCGGAGGAGCAAGACGAGCTTCCACCAGGACTTTGAAGGCCACTACCAAGAGCAATGTGATGAGAACATGAAGGGCTGCTTTGTGAAAATCATACATTTCAAAGCTGCAGACTTCTAAATCTTTTGTGGTCATTTTTGTATAACTTTAGTGTAAATACATGTTAATTTTGATTCATGTGTGTTTTTCTGACTTTATGTGAATGAAAAGATGCAAATTCGCCTGTTTTGTCAGTGAAAATAAGTCAATTTCAAAATACTAATATCCTGGTCAGAAAAGCCAAGTTTGAGGGAGTTAATAGTCATTTTCTATACTTTTGAGGCATAAGAAATTAGAAACCAACACTTACTACCCAGGAACAAAAACCTGTTACGTAGTGAAATCAGAAAAATGGAATGATCAAATTGTGTCTTTACATTTTGGGCCGTATCTTAACGTAAGGCATACATGAAAAATTCTTCTTCTGTCTTATTCTTGGGCTTTGGATGAATTTATCTTTAGAATTTTTTGCTAATTTGCGTAATATGCAAAACTTATTTTTACCTCCTCCCAGGATTTTGGTTTGTCTTTCTGGTGTCAAACTACTTAAAAGGTTGTTAAAATCATATAGAAATGTTTTTATATAATTCAAGTAATTGTTAATAAGGACAAATATTTATAAATTTATTGATACCCAGTGGAGACTGTGCTTCAGTAATTTCCCAAAACATTTTGACATTTTTAAACATTCTATACATTTTTCCTGTTATTTGCTGTTTCTTTATGTAAAATATGTGCAGTGTCGTATTACACCACAAGGTGACACCATAAATCTGCACGTCTTCATAGTCATTACTTCTAATACAGTCTGTTTAAACCTGGAATATTAAAATATTTAACTGACTATAGTCAAGATGTATTTAATTCACATGTAAGTAAAAAAAAAAAAAAAAAAAAGCTGAAAAATACCAGTAATATGGCATTTGCAGTCATATTGTCCATAACACTAACAGGCTACGGATTTGATCACATTAATGCAATGTGAAAAGACAGAATGGCCAAAGTTGGTTCTTTTTATTTAAAAAAAAAAAAATTGTAACGTTCAGTATCTTATTACATGACGAGATGATAGCCGTATGATTTTATTCAGTTATTTATTTATTCAGTATTGCATATTTTTGTCAAGAAATGAGTTTTTCAAAGCCAGAATACCAAGACATGCAACGAATTATCAATTAGATTTACTGCACTTTCACATTTTATACTTTATAGTTGTCAGATACACTGTATGGTCATGCTTAGGAAAATTAACATTCAAGTTCAAAATAAAATGATCTCTTTAAAATAACATTTAAAAGTATTTTAAAAGCAAACAAACATTTAAAAGTATACAAGCAGTAAGGACTTGAATGCTGTTGACAACACACTGTGCACGCAGTCAGAGGGAGTACAGATGGTCACGGTTTCTGGTGAGTGTTTACGCATTACTGTTGCAGTAAGGCATGTTGTTGCCAGCTGCCTTTCGCATTACTTTTCATAGTGTAACAGTCAAGTTGTCTTCCTCAGTCATATATAAAAGTTTTGTTCAGATTTCGGTTGTTCTCGCTTCCGTGGAACCCCAGTCATTGAAGGGACTTCTCTTTAAGTGTGGACATGTCGGGGGTTTGAAGGTTGTCCCCATCGTAGGTTGTGTGATGAAAATGGACCTGCAGTTAATGCTCTGCTTTGGTAGTGTGTGTTATCTTCAGGATCCAGTGTCGTCCCTGGGAGCCTGTAAATTTGTTTGCTTAAACTCTAATAAATTGCTTTTTGGATCCTTTAACTCTGCACATATACATTTTTGATATGCATGATAAGCAAAACCTACTTTTGCGCACTAGAACTTTAAGATTTTTGGCCAGTCTTCACAAAATTTGTGGCAATTTGACATAAAAAATATGTAAAACTTATTTTTGTAAACTCCGTCCTAGGATTTCTTTAAAAAAAAAAAAAATTAAAATTGTCAAACTACTCATGAGAATGTGAACTTCAAGGCTGAGACTAATTTTTCATACAGTTCTAACTCTTGACTGCTTGTATGGTTTAACACAAAACTTGAAAAGGCATACACGGGACCAGTACTTCACATTTTATAACATTGGACCCATAGGGGGCGCTATAATTAAACAATGCATGTATGTCCTCAGCTATTTGACATACGAAGGTGAAAAAAAGGATTTTCTTAGTAAAAATTGAAAGTTTTTGTCAAGTTCTTTTTCCAATTACTACGGAAAGAAATATCCTGCCAAAATTTTCATAATTGGAAAATGGCAGACTTTTGGACCTGGTGCGTGTTTGTACATTGCCAGGAAAAGCGAGAGATGGGATTATAAGGACATGTTTGTTCTTAGCAGTGGTAATATTTTGAATCTCTTGATTACTGTTGAATCTGTTTTTGAAAGTTATACACTCACTGAGCACTTTATTAGGAACACTATGCTAATACAGGGTCGGGCCTCCCTTTGCTCTTAAAACAGCCTCAGTTCTTCGTGGCATGGTTTCCACAAGATGTTGGAAACATTCCTTTGAGGTTATGGTCCATGTTGACATGATTGCATCACACAGTTCCTGCAGATTTCCTTTTGCTTTGTAACCTGATGCATTATCATGCTAGAATAATTCCCCACACCATTACACCACCTCCACCAGCATGAACTGTTGACAAAAAGGCAGGTTGGGTCCATGGATTCATGCTGTTGGGTGCTGAATTCTGACCCTACCATCTGTGTGCCTCAGCAGAAATCAAGATTTATCAGTCCAGGCTACATTTTTTCCGGTCTTCCACTGTCCAGTTTCGCTGAGCTTGTGCCCACTGCAGCCTCAGCTTTCTGTTCTTGAGAGACAGAAGTGGAATCTGCTGTGTTCTTCTCCTGTTGTAGCCCATCTGCCTCAAGGTTCAACATGTTGTGCATTCTGAGATGCTTTTCTGCTCACCACAGTTGTACTCTGTGGTTGTCTGAGTTTCTGTATCATTTCTGTCAGCTCAAAAGAGTCTGGCCATTCTCCACTGACCACTCTCTCGTCAACAACTGCTTCCGTCTGCAGAACTGCCGCTGCAGAACAGTGGATGTTTATCTTTATTGCACTTTGAGTAAACTCTAGAGACTGTTGTGCGTGAAAATCCCAGGAGATCAGCAGTTATAGAAACACTCACCAGCCTGACTGGCGCAGTCAAAATCACTGAGATTACATATTTTCCCCTTTCTGATTTTTGATGTGAACAATTCCTGAAGCTGCGTATTATTTTAAGCGTTGCACTGCTGCCACACTGCTGGCTGATTAGATAATTGCGTGAATGAGGAGTTCCTATTGCTCAGTGAGTGTATTTTCAGTATTCGGAAAACAGATGTATTTATTCAAACATAGTAAATGTTATCACGTAATATTTCATACAGAATAGGTGCTATTAGTTGTTGTTTTTCCTAGAAACATCCCATCCAACTTTGAGAGCAGGTTATTGTTAATTTTAAAAATAATAATTGAAAATAATTTAAAATGAATAATCTTATTATGGCCCCTCAAAGCACAAAAACATGTCGAAGTGGCCTGGGCAGGTTTGAGTGACACCCCTGTTCTTACGACCTCCCGGATCGTAATCTCGAAACTGTATAAAATCTGAATAAAATCTTTTTTTTGTGTGTGTGCAATTGTGCAATTCTTTGAGTGCATACAGCGATATTTGGGGGCATCATTACCATAACAGCGATCCCATCTATGACGAGATGGTAAATAATTAAAAATCATTAAAAAACACAGTGCAGTTTGGCTCATGTACATGTTAATATGGTAGTCAGTGAATCTTGCTTTGTGTGCACATTGCCAGCACACGCTAATTAGTTCTTTAACGGCAGAGCTTATTTCACTCAAACGTTTGAAATGATTTCCCATGAATTTGAAAGGCTTATTCGGCCTTATCCATGATGCTAAATGCTAACGCCGTGTGACCATCCACTCGGTGCGAAGTTTGTGTTGGTATCTCAGGCACTGTGCATCTGATGGAGAAGAAATGGTGTACTGCATCATTGTGCTAATCTGTGAGTGGACTTTTACTGCTAACGAGGTTACTTCAAAAACATGGCTGCCGTCAGCCAGTCAGTTTAAAGCCCACACTTCAGTGTTAGCACTGAGCTGCTGTTGTGAAACTTGGAGTATCTATGGATGCTTAGGTGTTCTGTGAATCTTGGCGAGAGCTAGCTACCTGTGGTGCGACCTGCGCATGGTGCTTGTACCCCGCAGATTGCTGCTTGCGGCTGTATTTATTCTGATTCTACACTAAATGAACAGATCTCATGAACCATGAGCCGCACAAAAAAAGAGAACGAGGCATTTGAATTTGGAATCAGTTGCTGTTCTAAGGTCATATGCTTGTGGCATGGTCATTCACAGGGCTCAAGTCAGATAACTGTTTCTCAGGAACTTTAAGTCTGATCATGCTGAAGTTTGGTCTGGTGCATCTGTGTGTTAATCTTAAGTGGATTTTCATGACCTAATTACTGAAGAAAAAAAAAATGTTGCCACCATCAGCCAGTCAGTTTTCAGCAGGCATTTGACAAGATTCTCAGTAAGCCATTCAACACTTGAACCTAGTGCTAGAATATTCAAGTATCTCTTGGAAAGTAAGGTGTATTGTGAAATTTAATTTGAAAAAAAACCGGAGTCTTTTGGACCATTTAGCTCTGTCCACGCTAATTTATGATAATTAACATAATATATGAAACCTACTTTTGTGAAATTGTCCCAGAATTTTTGGCCGATCTTCACAAAATTGACATCAGACTACTCGAGAGTGTGAACCTCAATCATCAAAAACATGTTGACATTTATGAACAATATGGCCACCATATGTCCCATCAGTTCTAATGATATTCTAATTTATACAGCTGTAACTCATGATTGCTTGCATGGATTTGCACAAACCATTAAAGGCATACACAGGATTCTGAGTTAGGGCTGTTCGGATTCATCTGCCAAGTTAGGGCCGTGGTGCTACAAGTGCTAACCCGTAAATGGATTTTTAATGATCTACTTGCCATCAGCCAATCAGCTTTCAGCAGTCACTGACGAGGTTAGCATTGCACTAAGTTGATGATAATATTTAATTTATTCTCTTTTTATAATTCTATATCATTTTGCAAGAAATGGGCACAAGTTTGCTTATGTGGGTATATTTCCCTATTGTTTCACTTACAAGTAACAGGTAAAAAGTCTATAGTTGATTTCATGGTTTGGAATTTGTTGCTGTTAGCTCTTAAATGAAGTCCAAGGAGTTGTCACTACCAGTAAAGGAAACCATCATTAGGCTGAAAAACCAAAGCAAACCCATCAGAGAGATAGCAAAAATGTTTGGTGTGGCCAAATAAACTGTTAAGATACATCCTTAAGAAGAAACAATGCATTAGTGAGCCCAGGAACACCAAAAGTTCTGGAAGACACCTGGGGTGGATGACAGAAGAACTCTTTCCCTGGTAAAGAAAACCCCATTCAGCAGTTGGCCAGATAAAGAACACCCTCCATCTGTGTCAGTCAACAATCAAGAGAAGAGAAGAAGATTCTAATGAAGAGAAGAAGGGTTTACCACCAGTGAACTACCTGTAAGCTTAAAAAAGGAAGGCCAGTTTAGATGTCGAACATTGTAAAAGGCACATACAGGTCTGTAACAACATCCTATGGACAGAAGAGATGGAGATCAGCTTGAACCAGAGTGATGGGATTAGAAGAGTATGGAGAAAGGAAGGAGCTTTTCATGTGGGCATGCATGGCTGTTTAAAGAAACTGATTGTTTTGTGTTTATAGATGATAACTGCTGATGAAAGCAACAGGATGAATCCTGAAGTGTGCAGGGCTTATAGTATCTGCTCAGGTCAAGCTATATGCTTCAGAACTCATTGGACAGTGCAGGGGCAATGACTTGGCACATACTTTGAAAACAACTCAAGATTTTTTTTATTTATTCATTTTTTTAAATAACCTGAATCCAGCTGACCATGCATGAAGGCAGGATGCCCCAAGAATAAGCAGGAAGTGAATCTGCAGAAAAGGCATGGCAGGGGATCACCTGGGAAGAAACCGAGCATCTGGTGGTTGGAGTCTCATCAGTTGAGTCGCTCGCTGCTGCTGGGGCTCCATATGGACGGCCTGAAGAACCGTTTGGTTTG
>CM074917.1:3542339-3553074 GCA_037576815.1 Pangasius larnaudii
GTCGTCCCAATGATGTGCATATGACCGTTTTGTACATTTTCAACTGGTCCTGATTTACATGTTAGTGTTTTGCCTAGTAATACTTGTTTCACATTATTAGTGCTTCTAATGCAGTACCAAAGTACATAAACATTTTTAGCTGAACCGGCAAGCACCATTTGCCTCAGTTCTCTAAAACCATTGTAATTGTGAAAACAGAATCCATAGGGTCCTATGTTTTCAATTCCAGGTAATAAATCTTCATCGTAAATTAGGATACTGTGAGTGCACTGTATATACATTAGCTTGTAGTCATACTACTGGCATTTTTGTCCAAAATAACTAGCTCAGTGTTTCAATCGACTGTCCTGTTAGACTAAGCCATGTGAAAGTATTTGTGATGTTCTTCTCACCCCAGGCTGGATGCATCATACAGTGGAGCAGCTGGGAGACCGAGCCAATAAAGACAGCTACGCTATACAGTGTCTGCAGAAATCTCTCGAAGCTGACCCCAACTCTGGCCAGTCCTGGTATTTTCTTGGAAGGTTAGTGGCAAGCAGTTACCAGGTCATCCGTTTTTCTGTATAATTGGGCTACTTTTCAGATGCGGTGAAAGGTTGATGTATATAGACAAAGCAAGACAAATGCCCTTAAACTCTGTTTCCTTGGGAAGCTTGCATTAGAGTTTATAACTGGGTATACCTGTCATACCTGCTATTCACATTGTTCAAACTGTTCTTGTGGTTGGAATTGTGAGATTTTCTGGATAGCACCTGCTGAAATGTCTTCATATTTGAAAATAACAGTTGAGGCAAAAAACCTGTTCGTGATTAGCATACTGGGGCTGACATGATGGTTGGTACAATGTTAGTCTTGTGGTGAAACTTGGAGGTAGTTGTCCCGATGATGCAAATAACATGCAGCTATTAAACATAATTCTGCCTGTCATGACATACTGTGTGGACTTGCATTCTGTTTATTGCTTCTTTGCAGGTGCTACTCAAGTATTGGGAAAGTGCAGGATGCATTCATTTCTTACAGGCAGTCCATAGACAAATCTGAGGCCAGTGCAGACACTTGGTGCTCCATAGGGTATGGATGTGGAATGTTTTGTTTTGTTACAGTTTGGGATTTTTTTTTCTTTTCTTACTAATACATTTTTGCTCACTTTCTCTTACTTCTGTTCCCTATTTTGCCTTCATTGTCACCCAGGGTGCTGTATCAGCAGCAGAATCAGCCCATGGATGCTCTTCAGGCATACATCTGTGCTGTGCAGTTGGACCACAGTCATGCTGCAGCGTGGATGGACCTGGGCACTCTCTACGAGTCCTGCTATCAGCCCCAAGATGCCATCAAGTGCTATATCAACGCCACACGCAGCAAAGGCTGCAGCAACATCGCAGCAATCACTGCCCGCATCAAATACCTGCAGGTAACTTGGAAGGCATAACAGCTAATGGCATCCAGATTTGGTTATTGACAACTTTGTACAAGATTTATTCTTACCCCCTGAGCCCCCTGTGTGTGTTTGTGTGGGTCTGTGCGTGCACATGTGTATGGATGTAACTGGCTGTCAGTGAGCATGAGTGGTGTGATTCTTTAGAGTTTTCTGTTCTTTTTTTTTGTGCTCTCTCTGTATTTGCTACTCAAGTACTGATGAATTTGATTATTTTGGTTTTGAACATTTCATTGTTTTACACTACGTTTTCTCAGTATTTTCAGTTCTTTGACACATTTTATCCTCCCCATTCTTTGTACGTATGAAAGAGGCAAGTTTTCATAATTAATGATAATAGGACTTCATATTTTAAATGAATTACATCATAGATTTGAGGCCTCCATTATCAGTGACTTCTACAGCGTGACCTACCTAGATGCACCTCTAAATTTAGCCCTAAGAGCACTTTTGTAAATTGTTCCGACGTCCAACCATAGATGTTTAAATATGTTTTTCACGCGTTTTCGTCCTAGGCTCAGTTGTGTAACCTTCATCACACTAGTCTACAGAGTAAAAGTAAAATGCTTCCTAGTATTGAGGAAGCATGGAGCCTCCCAATCCCCGCAGAGCTTACCTCAAGACAGGGCGTCCAGATCACAGCTCAGCAGGTGAGACCAGATAGATGCACACGCTGATCACAATAATTCCTAAACTCACTACCACACACACAAACACCCCCTACCTCACATCTGACGCATGGCTTAATCGCCTCAACCATGCTTCTCACCTTTCTCTTTTTATGGTATCATGAAAAGACTATTTTTCCTGACAGTTTTATAATAATAACCAAAGATGAGCATGGTTCATGTGTTTGGGCTTCACTAGTGCAGCTTTAGTTTGCCTGTTTTAGATGTGTTTAGTGTTTGTTTCCCGACACAGTTGTAGATACAAGTAATCTACATTCCGCCAGAGCCGCTGGTGCTGTCTGTTTTTATAAGTTAAAATCCCTGCCACATTATCATGAGTGGTGATTACTCATGAGCCACTGCATATCTATGGAAAGGATGCAGCTTTATAATGACAAAATCTGCTGTGCCTTGCTTTATGGTCCAAATTTCTTGCATCTGTCACACACACACTCACCATCTACGTTGTTAGGAATACCTGTACAACTGCACACTCATACCGTGATCTAATCAGCCAATCAAATGAGGAAGGACAGCTGGTGACAGGATTATAGGCGCCCAAGGCTCATTGATGCACATAAGGAGCAAAGGCTATCCTGTCTGGTCTGATCCCAGAGAAGAGCTCCTGTAGCACAAATTGCTGAAAAAGTTAATGCTGGCTCTGATAGAAAGGTGCCAGAACACACAGAGCATCGCAGCTTGCTGTGTATCCACAGACCGGTCAGAGTGCCCATGCTAACCCTGTCCACTGCCAAAAGCTCCTACAATGGGCACGTGAGTATCAGAAATGGACCATGGAGCAATGGAAGAAGGTGGCCTGGTCTGATGAATCACGTTTTCTTAAACATATGGATGGCCAGGTGGGTGTGCATTGTTTATGGAAAGAAGGTAAACCAATGGAGGCAGTGTGATGCTCTGGGCAACGTTCTGCTGGTAAACTTTGGGTCCTGGCATCCATGTGGATGTTACTTTGACACGTACCACCTACCTAAACATTGTTGCAGATCAAGTTCACCCCTTCATGGCAACGGTATTCTCTAATGGCAGTGACATCTTTCGGCAGAATAATGTTCCCTGCCACAGTGCAGTTCAGGAACGGTTTGAGGATCACGACAGAGTTCAAGGTGTTGACTTGGCCTACAAATTCCCCAGATCTCAATCCGTTCGAGCATCTGTGGGATGCGCTGGGCAAACAAGTCTGATTCATGGAGGCGCCACCTCACAACTTGCAGGACCTAAAGGATCTGCTGCTAACGTCTTGGCGCCAGAAACAACAGCACACCGTCGGAGGTCTTGTGGAATCCATGCCTCGAATAACATTGATTATCTCATTCAATGCCACCTGTCAAGGGGTGGGATATATTGGGCAGCAAGTGAACAGTCAATTCTCAGTGTTGATGTGTTGGAATCAGGAAAATTGGGCAGACGTGAAGATCTGAGCAACTTTGACAAGGGCCAAATTGTGATGGCTAGATGACTGGGTCAGAACATCTCCAAAACAGCAGATCATGAGAGGTGTTCCCAGTGTGAAGTGGTTAGTACCTACCAAAAGTGGTCCAAGGAAAGACAACTGGTGAACCAGCGACAGGGTCATAGGTTGAGGCTGATTGATGCGTGTGGGCTTCTAAGGCTAGCCCGTCTGGTCCACACCCACAGAAGAGCTACTGTAGCACAAATTGCTGAAAAGGTTAATGCTGGTTCTGATGGAAAGGTGCCAGAACACACAGTGCATCGCAGCTTGCTGCGTATGGGGCTGCATAGACGCAGACTGGTCGGAGCGCCCATGCTGACCCCTGTCCAGCGGCAAAAGCAGGTACAATGGGCACGTGAGCATCAGAACTGGACCATGGAGCAATGGAAGAAGGTGGCCTGGTCTGATGAATCACGTTTTCTTTTACATCCTGTGGATTGCTGGGTGCGTGTGTGTTGCTTACCTGAGGAAGAGATGTCACAGAGTTTAACACACAGTTAAACAAAATTAATTTTTATCTTGCCCATTTGGATACTACCTTCCAAAGATCAGATTTTCTCTTCCTTGTGGAACTCAATGTGGCTGATGCTGAGATCTCCCGGCAAGTAGTCACTGTGCAGTCATGAGGTTGAACAGACAATGGTGAAAGAGTTGACCCTTAAAATTTAATTACTGAAAGCAGGTGATTCTGATGAACCTAATCGAGACAGTGAGGAACATGGTGAGGTCACAGAGACATATGATCCTGGTCCAGCTGCCAAAAAAAAAAATTTGTGAAAATGTATTGCAAGGTCCCATTTGGGTGCTTCATTAAATACATTTCAATCTAGTTAAAACAAAGATGAATGAAATGTTTTTAGCAGCTGTGTCAAAGTAATACACTCCCCGTCCACTCAGACTTTAACACCTGCTCATTTATGCAGTTATGCAGTCAGCCAATTATGTGGCAGCAGCACAGTGCATAAAATCATGCAGATACTGGCTTCAGTTAATGTTCACGCCAAATATCAGAATCTCTGTGACTTTAACCATGAAGTGGTTGTTTGTGGAATCATGCCGGTACAGGTAATGTTGAGCTTCAGGTAATGTTGTGATGACTGCGACTTGGATCGTGGAATGGATGTTGGTATCAGATGGGCTGCTTTGAGTATTTCAGAAGCTGTTGATCTCCTGGGATTTGGTGTAAACTCTAGAGACTGTTGTGTGTTAAAATTTCTGAAATACTCAAAGCAGCCCATCTGATACCAACATCCATGCCAGGATTTTTTGCATTGTGCAGCTGACACATGATTGACTGATTTAGATAACTGCATGAATGTACAGATGTTCATAATAAAGTGGACGGTGTGTGTATTTTTCATTACCAGAACATTTTCCTGTTCTCTGCTGCATTAATGAGCCTGTTGACTATTTTCTCTATGTTTATGTAAATGTTGACTATATGCAAAAAATGTTAATTAAACGTTAATTTTACTGGATGGGGTCATTCTTGTATAGCCCAAAATTTCAGAGTTTTCTTACAGCAATAGTCATTAACATATAACTGAAATTCTACTTATTTGGTAAACTGCAGAGTTCCCGGACACTATGACCAGCACCAAAAATTCCTAGTGGAGACTCTGATGTACATACGTACATATACATATAAAAAGTTGGAAAAAGCAGTGGGATGTAGACTAATGAAAATGCTATTTTTGTGAAATGGAAGAATCTAGGAGCAATAGCAGCTCAGCCACAGAGCGGTAGACCACGCAAATTCACCGAGCTGAAGCACCTGGCACATAAAAAAAGCCTATTCTCTTTTGTATCACTCATTACAGAGTACCAAAGTGACTCTGGAAGCAACAACAACACAAGAGCTGGGCATCAGGAGCTTCATGAAATGGGTTTCCATGGCTGAGCAGCTGCACACAAACCTAAGACCTCTATGTGCAGTGCCAAGTATCTGCTGGATTGGTATAAAGCATGCTGCCACTGGACTCTGGAGCAGTGAAAACATGTTCTCTGGAGTGATGAATTCACTGTCTTGCAGAAACGTAGCACCAGCAGTAAAGTTTGGTGGGGGAAGGTTAATGATCAGGGGCCCCTTAGTTCATTTTAGGAGTGCAGTCTAATTCACTCAAACAGCTGTAACTCATGATTATTTTTATGGACTTGAAGAAAACCTGACAGGCCCCTTCAGGACAAGGTCCTGAGGAGGTCTGCAGAGTTTTGGGGAAGGTCATCAGTAGGAGATAGAGCCAAGTTCAATAAACTGTTTCTTCGGAACTGTCTGATTGCGCTGAAACTGGCTATACTGCATCTTTATCCTAATTTATAGGTATATTGTTAATGACATCCTGGTTGTTAAATAAAAAAAACAACAAAAAAAAACAAACATGGTTGTGGTCATCCAGTCAGGTTTCATTTGATATGGCTCCCAATGAGCAACTGTCACAAAACCTGAATGGTAGTTCTCTCTAGTGACCCATTTTATATATATATATATATATATATATATATATATATAAAAAATTGCATTCTCTCTCAAATTGGCCACTGGATGGTGCCTTTTTCTTTTCTTTTTTTTTTTTTTTTTTTAAATCTTATAAATAAGAATATCTTGTGTAAAATATGTTGGACAGGAAATATTTTTCTCTCCTAATTCATTTGCTTATGCCACCAAAATTTACTTTTTGACCATTTAGCCCCACCCACTCAGATTCTTATAATTTTATTAACATGTGAATCCATCTTTTGCAAACTTTTTTGTTTGTTTGTTTTATTATTTATTTATTTATTTTTCCTTATTTAGACTGTTGTGGAAGTTGTGTTGTGCTGGACAAACCTTGAACACTGTCATGTTCCTCAAACCATTCCTGAACTGCAGTGTGGCATTATTCTGCTGAAAGAGGCCACTGCCATTAGGGAATACCGATGCTAGTGTATTTGGTCTGCAACAATGTTTAGGTAGGTGGTACGTGTCAAAGTAACATCCACATGGATGCCAGGACCCAAAGTTTCCCAGCAGAACATTGCCCAGAGCATCACACTGCCTCCACCAGCTTGCCTTCTCCCATAGTGCACCCTGGTGCTATCTCTTCCCCAGGTAACTGATGAACACGCACCCGATGTAAAAGATGTAAAAGAAAACATGATTCATCAGACCAGGCCACCTTCTTCCATTGCTCCATGGTCCAGTTCTGATGCTCACGTGCCCATTGTAGGCGCTTTTGGCAGTGGACAGGGTCAGCATGGGAGCTCTGACCGGTTTGCGGCTATGCAGTCCCATGCGCAGCAAGCTGTGATACACTGTCTGTTCTGACACCTTTGTCATAGTCAACATTAACTTTTTCAGCAATTTGTGCTACAGTAGCTCTTCTCTGGGATCAGACCAGAAGGACTAGCCTTCACTCCCCACATGCATTAGTGAGTCTTGGGCGCCCATGGCCCTGTTCCCAGTTCACTGGTTGTTCTTCTTTGGACCCCTTTTGATAGGTACTAACTGCATACTGGGAACATCCCACAAGACCTGCCGTTTTGGAGATGCTCTGAAACAGTCATCTAACCATCACAATTTGGCCCTTGTCAGAATCACTCAGATCCGTACACTTGCCCAATTTTCCCGCTTCCAGCACATCAACTTCGAGAACTGACTGTTCACTTGCTGCCAAATATATCCCAAGTGCTATTGTAAACAAGATAATCAAAGTTATTCACTTCACCTGCCAGTGGTTTTAATGTTATGGCTGATCAGTGTATAGGTGACTCTGGATCACGACTGTCGTGCATTATAGGTTTTATGGTTACACAACCACCTTATAACCATTAAAAAGAGCTCTTCAGTAGGGTTCAAATGACACCAGCCCTGCACCTCTGCGATCTACAGCCCGAGAAAGAGGCAACGGAATTCAGGCATTTTAGCCGACTTTAGAGCAATATTTCCAGGTTAAAATGACACCTCAGGCACTGCTGTAGAGCTCATTATGTTTCAATCAATCATTTTCCCCAGCTTAGAGACTTTGTTTATTTGATCAAATTTTTTGGGACAATTTATAAATTCTTTTTATTTTTAAGATATGGTGAACTTGTAGTACATTTTGTTTGTAGTATTAAATGCCTGTTTATGGTCAATTTTGATTTATTTTGTTTCATACAGACAAAAATGCATTGTTTTGATTCAGAAATTAAAAAAAAGGTCTTTTCAGTCATAATTATTCTGAGAATCAAAGTGAACCGTGAAGCCAGTATTATGAATTGAATCAAATCGTGACTAGAGTGTACTGGTGTACCCCTACGCATTAACATTTTAAAACTTAATACAAAACATTGTAATGTCATTTAACTCTTTTACAGTGGTTAGTGGGTTTTGTCAAGCCACTATCTAAAGCTCATCCAAGTTCGTCCTACTAGTTATTATTCTGTCTGCAGATTTCTTCTATTTTCATGGGGCGCAATTTTAGATGTAGAGCCCTGTGCAAGCGTCCATGCACGATAATTTGACCTGCTCGCATAAGTAAGCCATCCACATTTCTACTAAGAAATTAATTGTAAGTGTTCAAACACACAGCCTTTCAACCAACTAAAGATAGAGATCACGATAAGTCACTTCAGATTAATGTAAATTCTTCTATTTGTTCAGATTTTTGATCATTTGTTGTAAATTTCTGTACCGTTTGTTTGGTTCTTGGGAGGCTCAAAAAGCCTTCTGCTTAGTAACGTTGTTTTTCTTACCTCATTGAAACTGTCTATAATGAAACGTGCATATTGGCTCCTGAGTGGCACAACACGTAGAGCTGAGTTTGTGCAGGACTGATTTAAAAACATTTTTTATCTTTGAACTCTATATGTAGTGACTAAATTTGTCTAGGCAACTTGCGTCCTAATTCAGCTTTTTCTTCCTTTTCTTTTCCTTTGTGCAATTTTTGACAGCGTATAAAATGTGATTTAGATGAACGTAAGTTGCCCAAAATGCCACACAACCAGATGATTGTGAAAGTAAAGCTTTTATTAATCTGTCTGGTTGACTGATTTTTGTTTTATATTGGCTAGTATCTTTGGGTTTATTTTTAAAATGACATTTCGTTTGACATCAGTGGACATCTGGGGCTTAATCGCTGTAAGCCCAGCTGTGGGACCAGCCATGCCAGACCAGTTACTCCGAATAATTTAACACAAGCCCTAGAATTTAAGTTAAAGTACTGAAGTGACTAGGTTAACTTAACAAATCTTTAACAATATCTTTCATGAGTAACTAGGAACCCTATGTCTCGACTTTTAAAAACTGACAAAAAGCATTTGTGAAGTTTAGTATGTAAACAGATAATCCTTCCTCATGACTTGTATGTTTTCTGGCTCTTGATGGGTCGATCACTCACCTTTTTCTCTTTTATATCCCGTCTTTCTCCATTATCATCTCTCGTGTTTCTGTCTCTGCTCTGCCTGTTGTTTTTTCACTTGCCTGTCCACAATTCCATCCTGTTAATACAGGTGTATATACTTTCACTAATTATTAGTTGTTGTTTTTCTTTTAAACAGTGTGTGTCTTGTAAAACAATATCCTTAACGCTTTATTTGTGATAAGAACCAAAGTAACTATTAGCAACACACAACATTAAGAATATAAGTGATGCCACTAATGTTTGAATTGTTTTCCCTGCATAACTGGAGAGAGGAACATCCACCACAGAGTAGTTTGAGTGACATAAGGAGAAAAATGTGGTAATGTAATTAAAGATAAGAGATGTGCAAAGGGAGAAAATGTGGAAGGAAAGGGAATGACTTTCTCTAGCTGTAATACTTACCTTATAGTGATAAGGTATTAGATGTAGCATGTTGTGTGTCGGGTCTTTTAACGAAATGACCGCAACATAGTAAACCTACATCGCTAGTGACAGCTAGAAACTGTATAAATAAATTTAATAGATTTAAATCAATGTTTGTATAGCCAGTTAGCCATCTTGGCACTTTCTTATAATCCTTCAGCTACACAGCTGCACAGTCAGTCAGCTGTTGCGCCGGTGTTCTCGTTAGAATTAAGCCATTCACCTTGTACTCTGTGACTGATGTTCATATTGATGTGCACAAAGTTTATGGGTCAGCAGAATTACATTCTAGATATATTTTCTATATCAATTGATGAATACTTGCCACGCCAGTCACCAGATTAATCAGTATGAGGGTGTGGGGTGTTGACAATATATGAGGTCTCCAAAACTCACTAATCATTGACTCCTTGGCTCGTGGAAAACAAAAAAGCCTCATGAACCATCTCGTTTGACTGATGTAGTTTTTGCACTAATTTGCAAAATATACAAAACCTACTTTTGTGAACTAGTCCTAGAATTTTTGACCTGTCTTCCAAAAATTGATGTTAGAGTCTGAAACTTAATAATGCTAAAAAACATTTTGAAATTTATATACAGTATGGCCACCACATGCCAGTCAGTCCCCTTGCGGCTTAATTTGCTCAAACTCATTACTGGTTGCATGGATTCACACAAACTTTGACAGGCAAGTTCAGGACAAGATTTGTAGGATGTATGCAAAGCTTGGGGCATGGCCATCTATAGTGGCTGGAGATAACTTCTGATAACATTTTGTCAGGAACCATGAGTCTGATCAAAGCTACACTCACTTGGCACTTTATTAGGAACACTATACTGAGTAGGGCCTCCCTTGCTCTCAAAGAAGCCAAGAAACAGTCCTGGTCCATGTTGGCATCATGCAGCTGCTGCAGATTTTTCAGGTGTGCATTCATGCCTCGAATCTCCCATTCTACCGCATCCCAGAAGTGTTCTGTTGGATTCAGATCGAATTTTGCTTTGTGACATTATGTTGGAAATAGCCATTAGAAGATGGTAAATTGTGGGCATGAAGGGATGCACAGGGTCAGCAACAATAGTCAAATAGGCTGCGGCATTCAAGCGATGATGGATTGGTATCAACAGGGCCAAAGTGTGCCAAGAACACATTCCCCACACCATTACACCACCTCCACCAGGATGGACTGTTGACACAAGGCAGGTTGGGTCCATGAATTCGTGCTGTTGGTGCCAAATTCTGGACCTACCATTTGTGTGCCTCAGCAGAAACCAAGATTCATCAGACCAGGCTGCATTTTTCCAGTCTTCAGCTGTTCACTTTAGGTGAGCTTGTGCCCACTGCAGCCTCAGCTTTCTG
>CM074917.1:3561413-3571413 GCA_037576815.1 Pangasius larnaudii
GCCCAGACTTAAAACCCACTGAAAATCTGTGGAATGACTTGACTGCAGTTCAGCAACGGTCACCATCATTTAACTGAACTTGAGCAGTTCTGCAAGGAAAAGTGGGCAAATATTGCAAGGTCTAGATGTGTAAAGTGGGTAGAGATGCATCCCAACAGACTAAAGGCTGTAATTAAGGCAAAAGGTGGTTCAGCAAAATATTGACACAAGGGGGTGATCCTTTATCCAACTCAGTGATTCTGTTTTGTTTTTGTTTGTTTTTTTTTTGTTTTTTTTTCCCCTGATCTGTTGCTGTTGTAGCTTTCACTTGGATGTTATAAGTTGCACTGAGTAAATACAGCTGGATTAAAAAAATTGTGTCCGTCTTCATTTCAGGCTGCAAAGCAACAAAATGTGATTATTCTGAAGGGGGGGTGATTCTTTTCTATAACCTGTGTGTGTGTGTGTGTGTGTGTGTGTGTGTGTGTATATATATACATATGTATGTATGTATGTGTATATATATATATAGACAAGGAATTTAGACTTTTTGAGCAGGCACATAAACTGCTAAAGTGAAACAATGAAATCTTTATACTGAACAAGAAGTGCTGTGCTGTGGATCAGTCTGGTGGCAGCTAAGACTACTTTTTGTCTTCAATTTTGTTTTTGTGCATTTGAGCTTTTTTTCGTGGTGTTCAACTGACACTCAGCGTCAAAGTAAACCAGCCTTAAAGCTTTCCGGATGTGCAGTGCAAATGCATTACTTGCCTTTGAAGTTTTGTCAGCTGCACTAGAGGCAAATTTCAGTGAGTTATTTTCTGCTGATAATGCCAATCACCACTATACACAACACGTATACATGCATTTGTGTAGCTAGAAAATTCCATTTTTCATCAAGTTGTTCTGTAGATTTTGAGTGACCTTTTTCCATTTTGGGCAGAAGGGAAAACACTATAACACCTTTTTCTGTTTTTTTAGGCTCCTCCCCTGCATTCATCTTCATCTTGACATTAAGACTCTTTAGTTGTGAACAGTATCTCATTACAGGAACTTAAAAAAAAAAATGGACCATTTCTGATATTCAGGAAAGTCAAGGCTGTGCGGTGCATGGCTGGTATCCATAGTGACCGCCCAGGGCTGCCCGCTGAAGCAGCTGTGTGTGTCTATGCAACATGTTGTTAAAGTGCAGCACATCATGTTGGCCTACAGGGGGCGGTAGTGGATGCACTTCCTCACAGGACTGCTCCCTCCTATACAGCTCGGCTCTGCTTCTCCAGAGAAGTTAAATCAAAACACGGGGGAAAATTATGGGGGAAAATGTTTTGTATATATTGTCTGAACAACTGGCATAGTCACTTACAAGACTACTGACTTGAGAAATTCCCCCCTCTTTTCCCTTTTTCTTTTCCTTTTTGTATTTTGTTAATGAGCTGATACACAATCCTTTTTTCTTTGTGTCTAAAAGGTTGTCCCTTCCATGAGGGGCACTAGCCTAGCTGGTCTTTTTGTATGATAGATAGAAATTTTACCACTTCTTTGGATGACAAAATCTACAAAAAAAAAAAAAAATTTGTAATGTGAAGATTTAGGTGATATAATTTTTTTACTGCTTTTATGTTTTATTGGTCTCATTATTATAAAAACCATATTGAATATTTTTGTTTATGTAAGAAAAAGGAAAATTAATGAGGAAGCAAAAATATACCAGCCGAGTCACAAAGAAAATGGATTGCACATAGACTAAGGAATAAAGTTTAAATTGTTATTCCCCCCCTAAACCCCCGTTTCTAATCTTGATGTACATTTTCACTATTTATAAATGCATATTTATTGCTTGAAGATATTTGTTGATGGAATGCTGTTATTTTTCCCAGAGTACCTGCCATTAAATTTGAAGGAGTTTTGTCATTTAAACTCTACTCCTGCATTTTCTATATAAAAATAAAACTGCTTAGCAAGCATTGTACAGAAACCATTAAATTGTTTTATTGTTTGAAGTTATTGAGTTATTAAAAGTTTGTACTATGTCCATGTGCATTTGATTTGCTTTTGGGCATATAAAATAATGCCTGATTTGTTTATCTGTTGTAAGTGTAACCTGTTTGGTCGTATTGGTTTGGTCAAGAACGGGAAGGTAATTCACAGTGCATTTGCTAGAAGAGGGACAGTATTACATGAGAGTTCAGTTATAATGGTTTGCACACATGGGTCCCTAACTTTTTTTTTTGCAAAATCTGAAAAATCATGCATTTGAAAATTCATTGGCATCCAGTAATTGTATTTAAAGTTAGTGAAATTTACCAGAGCAGTTAGAGTACTGGCTCTTTCTGGCATTATGCAAAAACAGGACACTACAGACCGTTATGTTTGGTATGGTGCATATTAGTTAATAACTTTGTCAAGAATCCTGTCAGTTGCTTAACCATATTCTGTGGTTCGTCACCTTTCATCACTGTCTCTTCTACACAGCACTCGTACACAGACGACGCAGTTCATCTAGTCTTCCTTTCTGTTGATTTGAAAATATGAAAGTCTGATTCAGATGTATATCATCTACAGCATCATGGGTTAAGTTTCATTGGTTGTGAAATGAGTCAAGTTCCTTTCTGCGGGTCAGTGCACAGCTGGTATCACACCAGGAAACGTCTAACTGTCATGTTCAAGTTTTCATAGATACTATGTGAATTGTTTGTTTTACCTATTTTGCTATTCATAATTATAAAAAAAAAAAAAAAAAAAAAAAATTCCCTCCCATCCATTCCCAGATATTTTAATGCCGTAGCGCATGTTCTTTGTCACTAAATGAACAGAGTGACGCTCGCTGTTTGGCATCGCCACGTGTGTATTTCAGAACTCTATCAACTTAACAGATTTCATCTGCACAATCCATCTAAACAATCAGGTAACAAGGACGAGGTGTGTAACTGAAGCATTGTTACATACAGTAGCATGCAAAGGCTATTGAAGATCACTTGTGTTCCCTGTAGATTCACTTTCTTTTGCTAAACGAGTGAGTTACAATGCACAGTCCATGAGGTACCTACATTTTAAACTTCTCAAATAAACAACAACTGAAACTCTGTTAAATGAATTAGTTTATTTAAATACTTCAGCATATGTTCATGAAGAAATGTACATTTCTGAGCTGTGCTCATGCACCAAACATGATTTCACAAGATGCTTACAAGATGGATCTGAAACCCAGCAGACAATGTAGCTGTAGGTTCACCAACACAGATATCTACACTGCATGCCAGGTACAAAACCATCTCTGAATGAATTATTTCTTTTTTTATTGCTTTAACACTCACTGACTCATTTGCAACATCGATCTTTGTGTTTTATTAGTACCGTGCAAGTATCCCATAAAGCACATGCTAGCTCATTGAATTTAATAGAGTTTTCTTTACATAATGCTTCCTTTATCACTCAAATCGTTCAAAGTGACAGATAGAAGCTACGACCATTCAGTGGATTATGAAGCTTGTGTTCGGGTCTTGGAGATACTGTACACTTCTCAGAAGATTGAATGAATGAAGCCCATTAGAGACCCAGTAGCCAGATGTAGCTGCTGACGTACAGACAGGACCTACACTGACTACTGAGCAACTGAGGGGCTCCTGAGCAACCTTCTAACAGTAATGTTGTATTACCGTGACAACAAGTTAAACCGGCATCTGGTCAGCTATTTACCTTATGGAGTAATTGGAGACGCTTATTATTCAGCACTTTATTCAGAAATTTCATGGTGATTTATGTTTTTCTAGAATTCACAGTATTCAATGCAGCAGATTTTTCTTGTAGGTTGGCTGTCAGTCACACAGCAGGGTATGTAATATTCTGCTGCAGTAACATGATGAATGCTCATGTAAGGTTGCAGGCTGATTAGTTGCGTGTTCTTGCAGAAAAGACAGAATGGCTCATCCTCTGTATAGTGTTGGTGTGCAGTTGTATCGTCAGTGTGGCAGGCTGATGTGACATGGAAAAAGGAGGTCCAGCAGACGTATGCTGGCCTTAGGTTCAGCCAGTGGAAAATTAAACAGGAGTTTACATCAATTTTTAACCCTGTTCAGATTAGCGGAGCTGACTCACCTCACTCGGGCTTGAAAAATGGTTCTTCAACTTGGATACTCGCATCATAACAGATTTTATTGATCATTTTCTACAACTGGCTTATAGGGAGCAGTAGGAAAATAGGATCTGTTATGTTATCAACTTTGTAGTTAAGGCCATACTGTCTACTGAGATTTCATTTATGCTCTACCGTTTCTCCCACTTGTTCTCTTTCTCCCTATCTCTCTCTCTGCCTTTCTCACTCCCTTTTTCCGTCTCCTGCACTGAAGGTTGCTGTGTTCCCGTTTTCCACTGCTGCTTTACTGCATCGCCTGTTTCCGTGATGTCACTGGCTGTGTGACGACACATGACACATCGAGTTTTTCCATGAATCAGCAAAAAAGGCCCAAGGCTGAGGAAGTCAGCGTGATGAAGGGATCTGGTGTATGTAGGAAAAACAATCATGTACAACTCTTCAGCCAAGATTTTCAAGTGTGTTTTTCAAACAGACCTCGTCTCTCATTTATGACGGTGTTTTAGGGCCACTGTCTAAAACATAAAATACAATATTTCGAGAAAAAAGTTGATTAGAGAATAAAATCATAATATTATGATAATATTATATAAAATTCAGGGCATTGAGGATTTGGTGAAATTGCTTCTTTTGCTGAAGGTTGCCTTCACGGCTACTGATGGTTACATCTGCATGCCATGCAAAGAAGGTGTGAACATCTGGGGTCATAAGTTTCCATACGTCTAATTGTTATTATTTTGTCTTCTGGGAAACGTAAATATCTCAAGCAGCTTCAGAAGGGCAGTACTAAATGGAGGGAAAAAAAAGATATTTAAACAAAATAACAATTTACACCGATCATGCTGTTCAAAAGTTTACACCCCCCTGGCTCTTAATGCATCGTGTTGCCTTCTTGAGCATCAGTGAATGTTTGCACCTTTTGTAATAGTTGTGTACGAGTCCCTCAGTTGTCCTCAGTGTGAAAAGATGGATCTCAAAATCAAACAGCCACTGTTGGAAAGGGTCAAATATGCAGAAGATGCTGGAAAAGCAAATCATTTGCAGTCTCTGGAGGATTAACTGCTCAGGACAAACAAGGGACTCATGAACAACTATCACAAAACAGTCGTTGTCACTCCAGGTGACGACAAAACAGTATTAAGAATCAAGCGTATGTAAACTTTTGAATAATTTTGTGTTGTGGACTATATGTAAACATCTGCTATGTGAAATAGTTTATTTCAGGGCAGTACTAAATTTAAAAAAAAAAAAATACAATTTTTATGATCCGTCATTTAAAAAAAATAAATAAATAACATTTTGCAGATTCTGCAAGGCATCTGTAAACTGTAGTTAATGAAATTCAAGATGATCGATATGGCAGGAGTGGAACTCTGGTATGCTTCAAGTCCCCAGTGAGTAATGGCATATGGACTACAATACACTGAAGCCTATTGGCAAGTCAATGTGCCATAACGGATTGGGGACTTAATTGCTGTACTGAGCGTGCCAGAGTTATCTGTTATGCCACAGATGTAACCATGGATAGCCTTCTAGGTGACCTCTGTCTTCAGTTTCTCTTTCAACAAAGACAATTTACTTCAAGTTCATGTGGTTCTTTCTTCTAAACAAATGCAAATTCTTCCACAGTTGTTTCAAAGTTCCAAGACTAATAATTATCTCGTGTAGATGCACCAGAAGATTCTTTATTTGTAAAGTAACACATTATTTTCGTTGCTCTGATATGCACCATTCTTATGTTTTATGTGTTTCTTTCTCAAAATGACGACTTTATTCTCAAATTTTATTTTATTTTTTGCTCAAAATGCTTGTGTACTCATTGTATCAAAACCATATTGTATTATACTGGATCCTATAATATTATATTTATACTGATACTGGAACTTCAGGAGACAAATGGGCATATGGGTTTTTCTTTGCTCTACAGCTGACATGCATTGGGAACGTCACAGACAGGCCTGGATATACCTTATACATGGGAATTCTTATCTCGACCACACAGTCCATATCAATCCCTCTCTTGTCTTTACTTTTCTGTTACTCATACATTTGCCTCTTTCTCTCTCCCCACTGCCCTACTTTCTCTCTCCAGGCTCAGGCTCTACAAATTGGCCCACTTCCAAGTGACATGCCTCTGAACTCCAAGCTACAGAAATTTGAAAGGACGGTAAAATGCAAACAGCAAATTGGATGTGCTTCAGAGGTGAATGAGAGTAACGTCTGCACTTAGAGATCTTCCACCACAAACACACACACACATGTGACAGGTGGCCTTGTAGACTAATTTAGCATGTAGTACTTGACCTAATCTAGACCATTTTGCCCATTAAAAAATAATGATTCTGTTCAAAGTATAAACACAAATCTAGAATGAATGAGTTATTGACAGTCTATAAGATCAGTTAAGAAATAAATCATATCGACACCAATAGCAAGGTGCAACATTTCACTACACACAGGCTGACCTACATGATTAACCAATATAGTTCATTCATAAAATCAAACTTTACCCTTCACCCACATGGCTTACCTCATTTA
Organism: Pangasius larnaudii; assembly: GCA_037576815.1. Taxonomy (NCBI): domain Eukaryota; kingdom Metazoa; phylum Chordata; class Actinopteri; order Siluriformes; family Pangasiidae; genus Pangasius; species Pangasius larnaudii. The sequence continues at coordinate 3,568,021 of CM074917.1, forward strand.
CTCCCTCCCTCTGTCCTTCTTTATCTCTCTCACACACTCACTCACACAGCTGCTGGTGCTGTGGGTTGGCAGATACTCACCATTTCGTGAGGAACAAGGACAGCATGCAATGGTATCAGATCTTCTGAGACACAGATATGCATAAATCAGATAATAAAATTCATTATTTGTACTAATAATGAACAGCACATTAGCTGAAACAAATGCTCCATTTAAATTAAATCCTTTACTATGAGTAAAAGTGTCAGTTGCTACCACAATTTCGACTGTTAAAAATTTGATCTCAGATTTAGAATGGAAGCACTCACTGACTGGCAAATACACACACATGACATTATAATGAATTATCCAGCATTACTTTGTTATAGAAGTGTCTCAATAAAGATTATACTTCAGTTTGTTGTAATGTAGCATAATGTGGCCCGAGGCAGAATTTGTAATGTAATTATAAGGTTACCCCCAAGAGCTAAAATGGAATTTGAATAAAGTCCAAGTTGAGACCAAGGCGCTTCTTGAAAAAGGCCATCAGCTTTAAAACATGTAAGAATAAAAAGTGGTAGCCCTGCCAATTATCCATTAAGGAAAGTAGAGATGAAATGGCATCAGTGATGAGGATGTGTAGAGGAAGCCGTCCTGCCTCTGTTTTTACCCAGTCTTCCTCTCTTCAATTTCTCCTTATACACAAGCTGTTCCCCCACCAACACACACACACACACACACACACACACACACACACACACACACACTACCCACAAACCTATTCCTCACTTGGCTGTCATAACCTGGCAAGCAATTTCACAATTGTGACATGGCATGCAATACATGTTCATAACCCCTCCTCAGTCATTCCCCCAGTTAAATTCTCTACTTACTCTGGCTGATTTCTCTTCTCTCTGTGATTCCAGTGACCTCAGTGCCACAGTCTCAATTTCTTAAAACGAGTGCAGGAGTTTATCCATCACCTTGCTGTGGGAAAATGAGAAAGAGTGCACTAACATTAAGGTAATTCAGCAGTGGCACCCATCATGTGTTTAAGGAGTAATCACTTTCACAGGGCCGATGCAGAGCCACGTGTGGCATTGAGAGGGCCTTTATCTCACACACACTTCTCTTATGTTTTCTCTCTCTTCACTGGACATCTCTAATGTATTTTTAATGTGTTGTGACTCACTGTTTGTGACATGACATTGAACATACAAACTGTTTTGCCTGGTGAAGGGTAACTGTTACCAAAATATCTATGACGAGTAACGTTGCAAATGCATGACAAAACAGATGATGATATACTTACAGAACAGTTGACAATTATGTGGAACTGTCAAGAAATCTGTCAGTCTTTCTTTAAATACTTTCTTCTATTCATTGTATTCACTGTACACTGTGCCCTTTTTATCTCTCGCGCTGTAACTGGGTCACATGCTGCCAGGTGGACTTTTAAAAGAGAGGCGGGAGCAGTAAGGCTGGAGGGGCGGGTCTTCTTCACTGTGACCTATCCCGTCCTGAGAGCTGTCTTTTCCTGTCACTTTTTTCTGAATGGCTGCGTCAGGAGCAGGTCATTCATTGAGGAGGAAAAGGCCATGTCTTCAAACTGAATTTCTGTGAAGGGAAAAAAAAATACACTTCACTAACAAACATTAAGAAGAACTGAGAGAAGAATTCACCACAGATAGTATGTGTGATTGATCTAATCCAGAGAATGTACTGATGAAAAAGACATAAAGGTTAACATGGTTAAGCTTTATTTACACCTTCACATAATAGGTACCATATACAGAAATACACTGTGCTCTTAATAATAAAAATAATAATAATAATAAATTGGTTTTAATCATTTCATATTTATCTTCCAATTATGTTGAAAACCTAAGGATACGTACAGTACTGATCAAAAGTCTTAAGTCACCTGATCAAAAAAATGTATTTCTGAAACTGTACCTGTGTTTGTGGTCATTTTCATGCTGATGGTAAGATTTTAGCACTCAGTTGTTTTCTCAAAGTACAGCATAATAAATCAAAATTCATCTTTCATAGTTAAACTTTTTCTGTAAGGTGAAAAGATTTTTACACCAAAACAGCACAAGTTTGAACCTTTTACACGAGACAAAACGGCTCCAAAACTATATTTCAGCCATAACTCGTTTTCCGACAGGATTGTAGTTACAGCTTTTTGCCTTTGTATGGCAGTGAAGTTTTCATGTTCTGCAATCACTTCTAACCTTTTCCTCAAAAAAAAAAAAAAAAAATTCTAACTTACTCTTATGTCAATTCTTATAATTAAAGCATTGGCTAATAGACCAGAGATTTCTGTTAAATTACTGTTGTTCATCAAATGCTTTTTTTTTTTTTTTTTGCTTTTCTGTTGTGTTTTCTGTCTTGATCGTTCCCAGTTAATGCAAATGTTTTGGATGTCATACCTTGAAAAACCAGTTTGGTCGGATGACAATATCCTCCTGTTTATATGGTTTTGTAACTACCATCAAATACACACATTTAATCAATAAAGCACTGTTTTATTGGGTTTAATCCATTGTGTAAAATTCTGGAGTTTTTTTTAACAAACCCGTTCACTGACTGGTGATACCTCAGGGTTTGAAACCAAAGTTGTCCTCTTCTGGACATTTAACAAGATATCAACAGCTTTCTTAATTTTTATTTTAATATTGTATTACTGCATTTTTGTATAATGTTAATCGTGATTTTATAAACCTGTAAAAGAATCATTGCACAGATGAAATGTCTTTAAACTGAATTTTGGTGGCAAAAGACGTTTGCCCTGTCCATGAATTGTCTGCACAGATAGTAAGATGAACTACTCAAAGTCCTTTACAAACTGTTCACAGTGAAACATTTTGATCCTGAAATGGATAGAATTCCAATAAAACGATAAAAATGAATGTTACTTCAACACTGAGCTTTCAATTAAAGCAACTGCAACTTGATCTCCTTCAACACTAAACACCTCAGAAGGTCTTGTAGCAGAGTGCAACCACTTTCACAGTGTTGATACAACAAACGCTTACACGTTCAACATGTTAGTCAAGTTACACATAAAAAGGCATAACTAGAAACAAATCATTTATATTAAATATACCAATAGTCTCGTGAATTTGATATCAGGCAAAACATTCATGCAACATATTTATATTCTATGGTCTTAGCATGTGTTTATGGTCCTAATTCAATTCAATTTTATTTTATTTGTATAGCGCTTTTAACAGTGGAGGTTGTCACAAAGCAGCTTTACAGAAATAAATGGATTCACAAAAAATATATTGTAAATATTTGAATTTCTCACTGTGAATTTATCCCTAATGCGCGAGCCAGTGGCGACGGCGGTGAGGAAAAACTCCCTGAGACGATATGATATTTGTATTAACCTCTTTTCTGATGTAT
>CM074917.1:3575090-3592996 GCA_037576815.1 Pangasius larnaudii
TCAATAAAGATTAGTGAGTCCATTCCAGAAGCAGCCATGCAAACCCAAGCCATGACACTACCTCCACCATGCTTGACTGATGAGCTTGTATGTTTTGGATCTTGAGCAGATCCTTTCTTTCTCCACACTTTGGCCTTTTCATCAATGTGGCAAAGGTTAAATTTGGTTCCAGATCTTTTGTGGCTCATCTCTGTATTTCTTTGCAAATTCCATTCTGGTTTTCCTGTTCTTACTGTTGATAAGAGGTTTGCATCTTGTGGGATGGCCTCTATATTTCTGCTCTCAAAGTCTTCAGATGGTGGGTTATGATACCTTCACCCCTGCCCTGTGAAGGTTGTTGATGTCACTGTCTATGTTTTGGGGTTTTTCTTCATAGCTCTCACAATGTTTCTGTCATTACCTGCTGTTGTTTTCTTTGGCCAACCTGTTAGATGTCTGGTTGTTAGTACACTAGTGGGTTCTTTCTTTTTCAGGACATTACATATTGTTGTAGTGGCTGTGTCCAATGCTTGTGCAATGGCTCTGATCAATTATCTGTCTTTTCTCAGCTTCAGAGTGGCTTGCTTTTCTCCCATAGACAGCTCTCCGGTCTTCAAGTTGCATTATCATTTTTAACAACAAACACAGTCTTCACAGATGAAACCCATGGCTCGAAGCAAGAGTAGACATTCAGAGCAGTTAATTGTTTAAACAATCAATCTAACAGCACAACACCTGGGTATGAGGAAATACCCCTCAGTATCAGATCACTTGAAATATGGGTGGGTTCCACGTTTTAAGCAAGAATTGGACTTGCTGTTCCAATACTTTTGGAGGGGACTGAACATACCTTCCCTATTAGTTTCACTGAAATTACAGAATTCATAAGAAAGGTTTATGTATACTAGAAAAGGTTCAAATTAAAATTAAATTGTTCTTCAGTTTCTTTATCTACGGAGAACCCTTAAAGGTTTTAAGTAAAATGCTACATCAGTGTGTTTCCTTGTCAGTTTCAAGTAAAACTGTTTAGGAAGCTAAAAAGCCTTAACTATACAAAGAACATGGAAGAAAAGGTTCCTTGTATAAGAGTGTAATTCCTCTGGATTTAAGAGGACCATTCCTGTGGTAATTTTACAGATCTCCCTCTCTCTCTCTCTCTCTCTCTCTCTCTCTCTCTCTCTCTCTCTCTCTCCCTCTCTCTCTATCTTATTCCTTATTTGCTTTTGTGTTTCTATCCATCTCATTTCCTCTCTGCGAATTATAGCATGATGTGCTGTTATCCCTCACTGCTATATATCTGTGTCTTGCTCTGTCAGTCAGCAAGCTGCAGACAGGCTGAGCTCCAAATACCTCTCCACCCCCCACACTGTCTGTAAATGTATGCAGAGGACCCTTGCCTACACAACTCTCAAGGGCTCTCAGCCTCTGGCATACACACACACACACACACACACGCACACACACACCCACACACACGCACACACCCACCCACACACACAAAACCTCACTCATGTACACCCTCAGATGCACATCAACACTCAAAATGTAGCACATTTATGCAAAAATACTCTTATATACATACTATACTTTCTTTCTCCCCTCTCAATTACCTTCTGCTTCTGATTTAAAACATATATGTTAATATACATGTTTGGAAAGCCATAGTGGCTTAAATTTAACAACCAATTTGTGAATATTATGTTAATATCTGCATTCTTTTTATTACAGCATTAGCTTGACTATCACTTTCCATACGTCAGCAGTTCTAAAGAAAGAAAATAAAAGACTGCTAAACGAAATAAAAGACTGTTAATAGGAACACCTGCACACCTGCTCATTCATGCAATTATCCTATCAGCCACTCACGTGGCAGCAGTGCAGTGCATAAAATCTTGCAGAAACAGGTCAAGTGCTTCACTTAATGTTAACATTATACATCAGAATGGGGAAAATGTGAATTCAGTGACTTTGACCATTGCGTCGTTGTTGGTGCCAGATGGTTCGGTATTTCACAAACTACTGATCTCCTGGGATTTTAATGCTTAACGTTATATACAGAATGGTTCGAAATACTAAAAAAAACATCCAATGAGCGGTAGTTCTGTGGGTGGTAATGCCTTTTTTAAAGCGAAGAAGCCAGAGAATGGCCAGAGTCGATCAAACTGACATGTAGGCCATGGTAACTCAAATAACCACTCTTTACAACTGTGGTGAGCAGAAAAGCATCTCAGAGCACTTGTGTCAAAACCTTGAGGCGGATAGGCTAAAACTGTAGAAGACACATCACCGAAAATAGATGGTTGAAGATTGGAAAAAGACCAGGCGATATTTTTCCCGTTATGCTTTTTCTGGGTGTGGAAATCAATGTAGAACTCTACTGAAGTAGGTAAGTGAAAATATGTGAGAATAAACGCCATGTCTCTGTGTGGGAACAGCATTCTCCTTTTTACTGCGAAAATCGCTATTAAACTGTATTTAGTAATAACAGATTTTTATTTTTAAAATCAGCAAAATTGCAATGCTTTTTGAAAAAAGAAAGCATACCAGTTGTAAACTGGTGCAATGAATTGTACATTATACAGCATATAGCCCAGTGAGAGTGATATGGGAATGCGGTGTTGTATTACCGTAACAATATTTTTAACACAAAACTTGTGGTGCAACATTTTTGCCTGCAAAATGTTTCCTCCTCTGGAGAAAATAACGGCACTGAGTCTCTTTCTGTAATGTTTGAGGTTGGAGACTCTTGTGGAGTGATGTGACCACTCCTCCATGCAGAACATTTTAAGTTGCGTTATATTCTGAAGTTTGTGTGTGTAGACTTGCCTAATCGATTCAGACCACAGGTTTTCAGTAAGGTTTCAGTAAATCGGAGACTGACCATTGAAATACACTAATATTGTGCCCTGCAGCAATGTCTGTGCTGTTCTGAATAATCCATCTATGGCTCCATTTTTAAACTCCTGGCAGAGTATCCACAGAAGAGCCACAATAGAACAGCCTTCACTGATTTTATGTTGTGTGTTAGGTGCTTTTTTTTTTCTTTTTTTTTTTTTGCTTGCAGTTCCAGTTCTTCCAAACAGTTTGTTTTTATGGGGGCGCCATCTAATAGATGGATGTCAACCCCAAAAATAAACTACAGGGTGTCCCAAAAGTCTCCATACACAGGGGGAAACATCATGTTTTAGGAAAATGTAACTTTATTTACAAAATGTTTTCTACATGATTTCCATTTCTTTGTAAACACACAGAGTTGTCTCTCCCACTCATGAACTTGTGTTAACACATCTGGTGTTATGCATGTAATTGCATGTCCATCGCAACCTTGTGTGAGCTTCCCAAACCAGCCATGAGAAGGATTTCAATACATTCTTCTTCGTCAAAGGCATTCTTAAAAATTATATAATATAAACTAAGTATGAAAAATTTTGGAAGACATTTTGCTATTTTTCCCAATGTATGGAGACTTTTGGGACACTCTGTAGTATTAAACTAAACTAAGCAATTCAGAAACTGGGCTATTTGGATTCTCCTGTGTGGTGGATAATATGCTCCTGCACCCTCTTCCAAGCAAATTTAAACACATTTTTAGACTCAAAACTTTTTATAATATGGTCCATTTTGTGTTTTTAAATATTACCTAGATTGTGCAGGTCAACAACCCCTCTTTTTTGTGTTGAAAGCTCTTTGGTTCTGCCAATGGAGATAGATTATAGGAAGACTAATTATGTTGGAGAGAAGGTAAGAAGTTTCATCAGCTGTTTGACTGGAAATTTTGAATCATTGTGTGCATTGTTTTTTTTTTTTTTTTTTTTTTAATACAAACTCCAATAATTGTGGAGTTCACTGTATGAAGGATGGAAAATCACTGAAATTCAAAAATACACATAGACGAAGCAGTGATTTGAATGTCGTTCATGATCCTTACAGGACAGAAATTAATATACACTATATGGCCAAAAGCTGTGGGGATGTGCGCTCATTCAGCTTCAAGAGCGGTAGTGAGGTCAGGAACTGATGTCAGACGAAGGAAGTCTTAATCTTAATGGTCCAGCATACAAAGGCTTAACTTTATGGAGACAGTTAGGGGAAAATCCACGTATGTGTGTGATGGTCAGGCGTCCACATACTTTGGGATATATAGTGTATCACAAGCAAACATTATAAAGAACTGTCTTCGGCTCATGCTATATGATGTATTGTAGATACTATATTTTGAAAAACGTGTAAAATATTGAATCAGTTTAGTAATGATTATACAGGAAGCACTAGAAATGCAAGGTACATACCAGTAATATAGGTGATTCACTGTAAATGTAATTAATCTCCTATCAGTCTAAATGATTAAATGATCAGTCTCATAAAATATCCCCTTTTTTAGTTTAGAATTTTAATTAGAATTTAAAATTACAAACCTTCAAATTAGTCCAAGAATCTCAATTAAAACCATAATTTTAGTTGAGAACAATAATAATAATCAATGACTTGGTTTCTGAAGGCATAGTTCTGAACAGATTGCCTTGCAATATCACATTAATAACCACAACAAGGCAATAAAATGTTCAGTACAATGGAATTTATTGAAATACAGAGAAGAAAAAATAAACACCAATGAACTGCTTAACAAAGAACCTAATTCTAAAATACGGACAGATAAAGGAGAGGTGTGTGTGGGAGAGAGAGAGAGAGACGAAAGGAATGTGTGTGTGTGTGTGTGTGTGTGTGTGTGTGTGTGGGCGAGAGAGAGAGAGAGAGCGAAAGAAAGAGAAAGAAAGTGTGAGCATCTGTGTGTGTGTGTGGACGCGCGTGTGGATGCGCGTGTGCGCGTTCCCGCTGCGCTTATACGTGACCGCGCCTCCTGGAATGTGAAACAAAGAGCAATAGGGAGAAAATATGGCGGGGATTTCAACACCTCACACGTGGTGGATGGCCAAAGATAGAAACTATAAAATAAAGATTTCCAATGACAAACAGGTTCCAAGGCGCAGTAACGTTAATGGCAATAACAGTTTGGTCTTATAAGAGAGATCAAAGAGAGAAGAAGAGGAGATGCGCGCGATCCCCTTTGTTTAGAAGAATGATTTTAAGAACCATTTCCCTCCTTGTGGCGATCAGCCTGCGAGAGATGAAAGATCCTTTGGTTTACAGAGCATCCTGTAAAGTGTAAACCAGCAGACAGACTGGACAAAGGCTGTGAAGTCCTTTTGTTAGTCTGCGCGGTTGACGTACAGTGTATTTGTCCTTTCAGTTGCTGTAAAAGTACTTTAATAAAAGTGCGGCCCCTATCTATGGTACCTACAAAAATAATAATAATAAATATAGCTGCAAGCAGCAATTACGGGGCCAAGCACCACAGAGGCAAAGTGAGGAGCTAAGCAAGCATCAGAGCATGGTCATGATTTTACATATCAAGTTTCAGTGCAATAGGCAGTAGTTTTGTGAAGATATTGCATAAAACACTATGTGGCGCTTATGTCAACTTTGACTATGCGTTATATGGAAGCTTTTCTTCCTCATAATTTTTTTTTCCAACACAAAATCCATAACGTATTGCTGGCATGGACAGCAGATGATATGAGTCAAATTGGGTGAAAATCGGACAAATGGACCGAAAAGCAAAAATATGCTTTTTTTCATATCTCGTGAGCACTAGGTGGCGCTGTTCCAAAAAAAAACTGTGTATGTACTCTCAAGTCATGGTGACTAAGACATATACAAAGTTTGGTCTGAGTAAGCTAAAGCATTATGGAGATATAGCCTCAAGTCCAATTCGGTGTGCACGCCGTCAAATTCGTTTGCATGTTATTCAAGAATGGTTTGATTAACTTGAATTCCATTGAACTGAAATTTCCTTCTGAAAGCTGATTGGCTGATAGAAGACATGTTTTGTAAGTAACCAGGTCATCATCAAAGATCCACTTGCAGATTAGCATAAAGATGCAGTTTCATCTCGATAAGACGTACAGTTCTTGAGAAACAGTTATCTGACTTTAGCTCCACCCCTTATGCATGACCGTGGCCCAAACTTTGCAAATGACCTCAGAATCTTGTCCTGTATATATGTTTCAAGTTTTGTGCAAATCTATGCAAAAAGTCAGGAGTTAGAGCTGCTTGAGTAAATTATTCTCCACCCATTCCATTAGAATTGATTGACATCACATTTAGGAAGATCAACATTTTGTTGATAATTATTGAGGGTTACACTTTGCTAAGTAGTTTGACACTGGAATTATGGAGATCAAGCAAAAGTCCAAGGATAAGTTCTCAAAAGTAGGTTTTGTATATTATGCAAATTAGCAAAAAATCTAAGTGGGTGGAGCTAAATTGTTCTTGTGGCATTTTTTTTTTGGGAGAACCCAAGGAATAATAAGCAAAAATAATTTTCACAGTAGGGTTTCTTCAAATATAAGCAAAAATGTAAAATGCTTGGCTATAGTGCCACCATTAAGCCAGTTGATCTCATCTTGCCTGAATAGCAGGATGGAGTACTACTTACTGTAGGACCTACAGTTTGGTCTGCATGATTAGTTTTAGTGGAGAAAAAAAGAAGAAGAAAAATCCTAATGAAAACAATAGGGTTCCCTGCACCACATGCTTGGTCTCCTAAATATAGCTGCAAGCGGTGATCCTTGGGGTCCAAGCACTCCTCGCAAATTGCGCTCCCAGTGGCCCGTTCTTGCCAAGATACCTAGACTAATAAAGAGACCATAGATGTGCATACTTACCAAGTTTTATGACGATAGCTCAATGCAAGCTGTGTGAAATGCCTGCTGAAAGCTGATTGAAGTAATTAAATTATGATTAAAATTCAGTTTAACAGAATGATGCAGGGCACCAAATTTTAGCTCCAAAAGACTTTTGGGTCTTGAGAAACAGCTATTAAGACTCAACCCTCCCCCTATCGATGACCACGCTACACCCTTTGAAGACATCCTAACAGCCTTGTACTGACCATGTCTTTCAAGTTCACAATTGTAAAGATAGTCCAAAATCCTAGGACTAGTTTTCAAAAGTAAATTTTACATTTTACAATTTTGTAGAGTTTGTGCAAATAAATTAAGCTTAAGAAAAATGTTCAGTGTGCATCTTATTTTCCAAGAGATATGCTTGCTTTTGTATTCACAAACATGAATAGCACCCCCAGTGATCAGCTTGAGTGAGACTGCATCAGATAGTAGTGGGTCCATACTTAAACCTACCATTCAAGTTCAGTGATGATAGCTCAGTGTTCACCCTGTCAAATGGCTGCTGAAATCTGATTGGCTGATGGTAGCCAGGTTTTTAAGTAAATAGGTCATCTTCAAAATTCCAATTACAGATTAGCATAATGATGCAACATACTAAATTTCGGTTCGATTGGACTTACTGTTCCTGAGAAACAATTATCTGACTTTAGCGCTTACCCTATGCATGACCACCCCCCAAACACATAACCTCAGAATCTTGTCCTGTAAATGCCTTTCAAGTTTCGTCTGAATGCACACAAGCATTCATGAGTTACAGCTCTTTCAGTAAATTATGCTCTGCCTTGTTAGAATTGATTGACATGTCGTGGCCATATTATTTACAAATGCCAAGATGTTTTTGATAATTATTGAGGGGAAAACACCCCTGAAGAGTTTGACACCAGGTTTGTGAAGATCAATCAAAAATAGGATTTGCATCGTATGCAAGTGAGCAAAAATCCATCATGGTGGAAATGAGTGGCCAGGTTCTAGCTGAATTCAACAAGAGCCAAGGAATAAGAGGAAAAAAAGAATTTTGGGTGTACAACATACTGTTTTCAAGATATAAGACAAAACACAAACGCTTGCACTATAGTGCCGCCATCAGGCTGATGCTGGTCCCTTTACTTTGCTGCAGCGGTAGGAATTCTGCACCATATGACAAATTCTATGGTGTTTTTATGACTTGTGGTTTGGGCTGTCCATCATGTTTTAGTGAAGAATCAGAATAATCAATAAAAAAATCCTAACCATTCCAAAAGGTTTACAATCCTTTCGTGCTTGGACCCCTAATAATAATAATAATAATAATAATAATAATAATAATAATAATAATAATAATAATAACAATAATTCACCAGGACCATTAATATTGTAATTGTTCATGTCACAAAGTTCCTCAGTGCTCACTGGCATCAACTAATGCAGTGCTGCTACTTCAGTTGAAGTTTTTTTTCAGTCCATCATTGTTGCCAGTCTGCTTCTTTCAAAACACCCACACCAATCATGGACTGACACGATTTCGCACGCTTGTTACTGAGTGAAATGCCCAGCGATTATTGTTAATCCTCAGTCGCACAGTCAGGTTTCAATTTAATAGCCACATAATTATCCTGCATTCTGATATACAACCGAATCATATTATTATGTTTAAGGCATTAGTAGTTTACAAATCAGTCTTAATTAGTATTTCAGAACATTTTAATATGTGAGTGGGAAAAGAAGCAAAAACAAAGAAAAAAAAATAAAGCACTTATTTCCTAAACATATAAATTATTTATTCATGCATGACCTGCCACGTTGCAATCAGTATATATTTGAAATTCTTTCTTTCTTCTTTTATATTTTCTCTCTTGTGTGCTGAAAAGGATTAACAGGCAGATTAGCAGGCAAGATCATTTACATGCAGATACAGTCACTCAGGTTTAAGGAGTAAAATGTTGAGTGGGTGGAGAGGCAGGAGAACATGCGTCACTTCGCTCTCCAGAATGCACAGCTTGGCTGCTCAAATGTGCTATTAAATAATTACCAGCAACATTAGTGACAGGAGAGCAAATAAGTCCCAGAGGAGCCAGAGTTTACATACATACATCTATCTATATCTATATCTATATCTATATCTATCTATCTATCTATCTATCTATCTATATATATATATATATATATATGTGTGCGTGTGTGTGTGTGTGTGTGTGTGTGTGTGTGTGTATACATATATATGGAAAACACAAAAACTGGTCAACAGTTTACTATAAATGTGAGTGCTGTTTAGATGAAGGCTAGGGTTTAAGGGGCTGTTCCAGTTTCAGTGAACCAAACTTTCAGTAGAATCCCAAATGTCATAATTATTGAACTCTTAGAAGAAACTTTGTCTGGCAGTGCAGGTGTTGGGTGTATGTTTGTCTTGGCTAACTTCCCAAATGCTCTGGAATGCTGAAAAATATGCTAAAATGCGACAAATTGCAGAATGGGACAAATCCCTGGTGAATGCTGATGAGCAGGGATGGAGATGACCCATTTCCTCAAACATTACATGCCTGCTTTTTATTTTCTTTTCCTTAACTGCCCTGGTGGAAAATGGTGACTGTTTTAAATTAAATGTGATAATAATTTAAAATTCTGTCTTTCATACATGCATTCGTTTTTCTCTTGCTCTTGCTCTCACTCTCTTGCTGATGCTTTGAGTAATGGACTCACCTGGGACTTGGTTCTCAGATGGCTGAAGGATGGTTTGAGTGTGTGTTTGTGTATCAGTCTGTACACATGCATACGGCCTGTGGGAGTGTGAGTGGGCGAGTGTGTAGGCATCATGTGAACCTGACTCATAGTTCAGTCTGGTGGAGACGCAAAACAACACAAAAACAACTAAACAACAGCAACAGAGCTACTCACTCACAAAACCAACTCCACGTTAAGACAATTTCCTGTGCCTTTCTTTGATGCTAAATTATTAAAAAACAAAAAAGAGTTTATTTTCAAGTGCAGCCACAGTTAAATTACCAGGATGTTGCTTTTAAAAGACCCTTGATTTATATGTTTGGTAGATATCTGATGTTCTGAGGGGTTTGTGTATTTGAATGAGCACAGCATTGGCACAGGACTGTGTGGGTGTATTCTGGCAAAAAGCCCATGTCTCTCTCAAGCATACAGAAAGAGCGGTAGTAATGGGCTTACAAAGGGCTCCCACTTCACACTACCATCGAAACATTGATCACATAGCTGTGAGAATTAAATGTACAGAGAATTCACCTTGTTGATACAATAGTAATATCACCCCGTGTGACTGAACTTAGACAAATATTGTCACAAATGAATTAAGCTTTGATGATGCATTGGGGGTATACATGTTAGTCAGGTTTGTCAAAACCCACACACAACTTAAAATGGAAATAGTATCTGTATCTTCTTGGTTGCAAATGCATTTTTATAAATATTTAGCATGGTATCATTGCATAAGGTTTGTTTGAAATACACTTTTTTTTTACCAGCCCTTGAAGATATTTTTATCATTTTTATCTGAGCACTAGCTCAGAAGCAAAATGTTGCTTTGAATGGGAGTTAATCATCCTCTGAAGCCAGCGCCTTTGTCACACCATGACCTTGATTGGCAGGGAACTGCAGGACTTGCTGAAAGATTGCTCAAGAAACCATGACAACCCACAGGAAAATGTAAATGATGGAGTGTAACACAGAAGGGTAAACATGCACTTACAAGTAAAATGATATGGGATAAACCTGAGCATCCTCAACAGTCGCTGCTTAAATGCTATCAGTGGATGCTAACCCAGTGGTGTAGTTCAGGACCATTATACCCGAGCTGATTCATGACATGATGTCAGAAACTGAGTTAACAGAAGTCATTGCTCTTTTTAAAGTCAATGTATGCTTTGCAAGCACTGGCTATGCATTTACATCCCTGTTAAAATGTCTAATGCTATAGGTAAAATATTTATCCAGTATTGCATTTTTGTTGGTTCATTATTAAGACATATATTTAAATGTGGTAGATTCAGTGTCAGTAAATACTTTCTAAGGACAGACCTGTAAACATCCTTATAGCTGCATCAGTCATAACTGCAATCATAATCAGGATTTTGCTGAGATTCTCATCACCAAGTCTTAGAGGTGTTTTTCTGTCAAAGATTATTATGTGTGTAGCCTCCCTACGGGGATTGTATGTTTTCTTATTTTTCTTCTTCTTCTTCTTTTAATTATTATTATTCGCAACACACTAATTGTTCTCCAATTTTATATTTATTTAGTGTGTTGTGAAGCAACACTCCCATCTTCACCAAGTTAGTGTCAAATGGCTCAGGAGAGTTTCTCCCTCAGTAATTCTGAAAAAGATTTATGAATAGAACCTGCCAATCAGTTCTAATGGGGTGGAGCCTAATTCATTCAAACAGCTGTAACTCATGAATCTTTGCATGGACTTGAACAAAATTTGACAGACCCCTTCAGGAGAAGGTCCTGAGGAAGTATGTGTTGTGGGCGTGGTCATCAATAAGGGAGGGAGTTAAGTTCATAAAACTGTTTCTCAGGAACTGTAAGTCCAACTGAGCTGTGACTCTCCATCTTTATGGTAATCTGTAGTAATGTTTTTTAGGACAAACTGGCATCTGTAATTACACCTATTTTCCTCTAATCCATTCAAATTGTGTCTTATTAAAATGGTCATAAATCAAATAATTCCAGCTGAAATTACACATATTAGGCCTCAAACTGATCATCTAGATCTCCTGACACGAACCATGTCATCAGCTACGTGGTGATTATTTTCCGAGTTTTGAGCATTTGTTCACACTGTCTTTATAGCGTGCCTCCTGCTTCTCATACCAGCAATATGGATGGTGTAAAGGGACAAAGTTGTTCTTCACTCTCATACTGTAAATATGGATGGTGAAAAGCCTGGGGTTAAATGTTAAATTATCCATGTAATATATAAACAAGCAAACAAACAAACAAAAAAGCCAACGTTGAAGATTTTAATCCCAATACATTCACAGATTCTGCAGGAACTGCATTATCTTATTAGGATGGTTGCACAATATTGTTATCAGATTTATATAAAATATTATTCAGTGTGTTGTGGAAGCAACACATTAATTGTTGTCTGATTTTATTTTTATTATTACTATTATTTAGTTTGTTGCCATTCACTTGAATCAGATCTATTTAATCTTCTCTAACTTGTTCAATTCTCAAGATACAATCACCGAAATTCACATAGTCAAACCTGGGAATACCAGGACTCATTGAACAACAATAGAGACAAATTGCCATCATCCTTCTCTTTCATCCTTCCTTCTACCCCCATTCATTTCAATGGGAAAAAGCTAAAGTGAGTGACCATAGGTCTAGGTTTTCACTGTTTCAACATGCCATTTTTGTATATAATCCATGTACTTTCACCTTGAAACTCCATTCAGGCTTTAAAATATTGAGCAACTCTCCCTTTCTAAAATCTCTAAATACAGTACCTGCCGAAAGTATTCGAATGACGAATGATGATAGATCAGAATTTCAGCTTTCATTTTCTGATATTTACGTCTTAGTAGTTAAACACCTTAGCACATGGCACCTTTGGTGGCAGACCAACCAGTGAGATCACCAGATCATCTTGCATTCTTTTGTGATGCTTTTCCAGACTTGTACCAAACCTTCTTTCAGTTTGCTCAATTGGGTAAAGGTCTGTTGATTTAGTTGGCCAGTCTAACACCTTCCACTTTTTTTCCCCTGACAAAGTCCTTTGTTGAGTTGGCAGTGGGTTTTGGGTCATAGTTTGGCTGCATAATGAAGTTCTTTCCAATTAGATTGGATGCATTTCTATGAAAACTGGCAGACAGAATGTTTCTGTAGACTTCTGAATTCATTCTGCTGCTACCATCATGAGTTACATCATCAATAAAGATTAGTGAGTCCATTCCAGAAATAGCTATGCAAGCCCAAGCCATGACACTACCTCCACCATGCTTGACCAATGAGCTCATATATTTTGGATCATGAGCAGGTCCTTTCTTTCTCCACACTTTGGCCTTTCCATCACTTTGGTAAAGGTTAATCCTCATTACAGAACTTTTGTGGCTCATCTCTGCATTTCTTTGTGAATTCTAATCTGGCCTTCTGATTTCTTACGGCTGATGAGTGGTTTGCATCTTGTGGTGTGGCCTTTACATTCCTGCTCTCAAAGTCTTCTTAGAATGGTGAATTGTGATAACTTCACTCCTGCCCTGTGGAGGTTGTTGGTGATGTCACTGACTGTTATTTTGGGGGTTTTCTTCACAGCTCTTACAATTCTGTCATCAACTGCTGTTGTTTTCTTTGGCCAACCTGTTCAATTTCTGGTTATTAATACATCAGTGGTTTCTTTCTTTTTCCAGACATTCCAAATGGGCTATGTCTAATGTTTTTACAATGGCTCTGATCAATTTTCCCTCTTTTCTCACCTTAAAAATGGCTTGCATTTCTCGCATAGCCAGCTCTCTGGTCTTCATGTTGGTTTATCTTTTTTAACAACAAGATCTTCACAGGTGAAACCCAGGGCTCAGACCAAAAGTAGACATTCAGAGCTATTAATTGTTTAAACAATCAATCTAACAGGGAACACCTGAGCAACAAGAAACACCTGTCAGTCACATGTTCCAGTATTTTTGATTACTTGAAAAATGAGTGGGTTCAAACAAAAGGTGCCATGTTCTAAACTGTTTAACACACGTAAATATCAGGAAATGAAAGCTGAATTCTGATCTATCGTGTCACGTTTTGATCCCAAACCCAAAATATAGCAAAAACAATAATATAAAATATATATGAAATATATTTTTCAAGTTATGAGTGGTTGTTTGCCACTAGGGCAAGTAAGAAGCCCTATGGTACACTGCCGTACAAATTAAGTGGCAGTTAGGTATATTTTTCCTTAAAGTTCATTACTGTTTACTCAGAAATCAAACAATTCTTGCTCAACCTATGCATTCTTGGTATCAGTTTGATCAGTCATCCACCCCTGACATGAACCATGTAATTAGATTTGTGAACATTTTCTGAACTTTGAGCATTTGTTTAACTATATCTCCAGTCTTTAAATAAGCCTAATTTCCTCTAATCGATTTCACTTACATTTTATTTATGCACTCATAAATAGAACAATTCCAGCTGGAACTACACATTAAAAATGACCATGTCTCCTGAAGCGAACCATGTAAACAGTTTCATGAATATTTTTTAAGTTTTGAGCATGTGTTCATAACCCAAAAAATATATATTTTGAAACGATGTTTGGAGATATTTGGAGATTTTAGAAAGGGGGGTTAGCTGAACATTTTAAAGTTTGAATGGAATTTCTAGGTGAAAATATAAGGATTTTAGAGGAAGATGTTCTGTTGAAACAGTGAATTCTGACTATTTGCTCTCAAAGCTAGAGTGGTGATGAGCTAACCCACTCTAGCTTTCCCCAATTAAGATGCATGAGGGAAGACAGTAAGATGACTAGAAAGAGAAGGATAAGTGTGATCTATATTTAATTTGGCATGACATGTTGTACCCAGGTTTTACCTTGTGAATTTGGGTGGTTCTTGCTTGAGGATTGAACAGTTCAGGGCAGGAGAACAGACGGATATTTCCAAAAGCTGTATACAAACACACTTCAGGATCAGGACAGACAACAGTTTGGAAATCTCTCAAACTGTAGGAGGAGATAGATGCAGAAAAGAAGGTGTAATAATTTAACAAACCTTCAAAACTAAATATTCACCAAGTCGCTTGACTGATATGATTTTGGTCAGGGGTGGATGGCTGATCAATTTGATGCGAAAATGTGTAGACTGAGAGGGAATTACTTGATTTTTGTGAGTTTAAAAGACACAAGTGAGGTCAATGAGACAGTGGAAAGTGTGTTAGAACAGTCGGTGTAGAAAATGACTGGAAGGTGTAGCAGGAAACAAACACTCAAAACTTGGGAAATATTTACCATTATCACTTAGCTAATGGCATGGCCGGTTCACACAATCGTTTTGATGCCAGAAACGTGTAGAATGAGCGGGAATTGTTTGATTTATGGGTGTTTAAAACATGAACATTTAGTAAAAGCTAAAGCTGATGGCGCCATATTTTGCATTGAAGTGAACGGAGCTCTTTAGTGTCCCTGGTGCCAAACAAACGCTCATAAATAGAAAAATATATATTTTGAAACTATTAGATATTTAGAAGTTTTAAGCAGAGTGTTATCTCTAGCATTTAAAGCTTGAATGAAGGTTTTAGATGAATTTATAAGGATTTTACATGAAAATGTTGTGCTAAAACAGTGAATTCTGACTATTTGCACTCATCGCTAGAGTGGTGATGACATCATCCGTTCTAGCTTTCCCATATTGAAATGAATGGGGAAAGAAAGAAGGATGGATAGAAGGAGAAGAATGAGTGCGACCTATCTGTAATTTGACATGATGGGTGCTGGTGTCTCCAGGATTGACAATGTGAATTTTGGTGGTTGTAGCTTGAGAACTGAATGAATTAATGCAGTCAAAACAAACAAACAATCAATCAAACAAACAAACAAACAAACAAACAAACAAACAAACAAACAAACAAACAAACAAACAAACCCTGTTCATGTGAATGGGGAAAAATGGGATGAAAAAACGAGTGTAGCAGGAAAACAGATGAATATTTCCAAAAGCTGTATATACAGTAAGCACTGTTGTATCATCCAGGACATGATGGAGTTGGTTTGGTGTTGAGGAGATACACACAGAAAACCAAGTGTAATAATAATAATAATAATAATAATAATAATAATAATAATAATAATAATAATAATAATACTGTGAGTGTGATGCAATGCACATCTTCACCGTTGGTCAGTTGTTTCGCACAGGCACACACACGTCATAATTCTTCACTTATATTTTTAATACTTGGGTCTGCGTATTTATATTTGGGTTTGAGACTTTTCCAATTCACAAGAATTTTTTAAGGTTTTTGGGGCAATTAGCAGTCAGGAGGATATTTAGGGGTTTAGGGTAATTAGAGGTCACTGGTGTGTTTATTTTTTGGTGTTGGGGCAATTCACAGGCAGGGGAATATTTATATTCTGTGCGGCAATTAGAGGTCACATGGACAATTATATTCAGGTTTGCAGCAATTACAATTTACATGTGTATATATTTTAGGCTTTTGTGGCAATTGCCAGTGTATTTATATTTGGGTTTCAGGAAATTACAGGCTTCCACAACACACTAAATAATAATAATAATAATAATAATAATAATAATAATAATAATAATAATAATAATAATAATAATAATAATAATTAAATTACAGCATTTTTGGGGGGCCAAGCACCCAGACTCAGTGAGCCACACATTCACAGATGTGCTACAATTGTTGCCTAAGCAATCACAGGAAAGCAGAGCCATAACTTTAGGCAAAAGGATTCAAGACTGAATTGTAGTTTCACTCATGATGTGTATGTTTTGATGGACAGTGGTGGAATTCTCTGACTGTAGGAGGAAAGGTCTAGATGAAAAATTGCCAGCAGGGTGGCATTGTTGCTGCAGCTGCCACTACTACTGTGACTGGTGGAGTTGTGGAAAATCCAATGAAAACCTGTGGAAAATCTAATTAGACAGAAATTGATGTCATAGGGTGCGTTGAACTTGTCTTGACCCAGGGAATCCAGGACGGCTTTTAAACTTTAGACACATGTTATGACCATGTTCCAAAGTTGGAACCATGACCATAAAAGTTCTTCCAAATTAGGCCAAAATTTGACCCGATGGTGGCGCTACAGCATTGGCAGCACTTGGCCCAAATTTTGTCCCCAATCAATGTGCCAAATTTCACAACTTTTTACCAGACGGTTCTATGGGCTGCCATAGACATCCTAGCCAGAAGAAGAAGAAGAAGGTAAAATAAAAATAGGGTGCCTATGCACCTTTTGGTGCTCGGCCCCCTAATAATAATAACAAAATATAGCCACAGGTGGTGATCTGTGGGGTCCAAACACTACTTGTAAATAGTGCCTCCAGTGGCCAGTTCTTACTCAGATACATACAACCACAAAGAGACTATACATGAACATCTAGTTTTGTGAAGATAACTCAATGCTAGTTGTTTTAAATACCTGTTGAAAGCTTATTGGCAGAAGGCAGCCATGTTTTTTATGTAATTTAGTAATGATTAAAAATCCAGTTACAGATTAGTAGATTGATGCAGCACACAAAATTTCGGCTCAATTGGACTTTTGGTTCCTGAGAAACAGCTATTTGAACTTAACTCCAAACACTATGAATATGAATATGAATATGAATATGAATATGAATATGAATAGGTACCTCCCTGAAACTACCATTCAAAATTCATGACAATAGCTTAATGGGAACCAAATGTCTGCTAAATCCTGATATGATGATGGTGGCCATGTTTTTTTCACCATTTACAGTAAAAAATCCATTTACTGTTTATCACATAGATGCATCCAACCAAATTCCAGCTTGATATGCCTTATGGTTCTTCAGAAATAGCTATTTGAACTTAAACTCCACGCCTATGTATGACCAGACCCAAACTTTTGCAGACATCCTCAGAACCTTGTATTCAACATGTATATCTAATTTGGTTCAAATCCATATGACCAAACATGAAGTTACAGTTATTTGAGTAAACCTCTTTGAGTACAGCTATTTGAGACTCTTTAGAATTGACTGAGCTTTGGTGGCCATACTGTTTATCAATGCCAACCTATATTTGATAATTATTGGTTTACACTCTCCTGAGTAGTTTGGCATCAATATTGTGCAGATTGGACAAAAATCCTAGGACGAGTTCACAAAAATAGGTTTTGCATATTGTGCAAATTATCATACATTTGAGTGGACATGACTAAACTTTCAAAAAAGCAACTTTCAATAGATTCAGTGGCAGAATCAAGCAGAAAAAAAATTCTTTCTACACCTTATTTTTCATGAGATATCCTTTTTGTGTGCAGAAATATGAATAGTGCCCCCCACTGGCCAATTTGAGTTTGATTGCATCAGATAGTAGTGGGTCCATACTCAAACCTAAGCTTCATGACAATAGCTCAATGATAACCCTGTCAAATGCCTGCTGAAATCTAATTGGCCAGTGGTGGCCATGTTTTTAAGTAATTAAAACATTATCAAAAATCCTCTTATAGATTACCGCTTCCATAGCAAATTTCAGCTT
>CM074917.1:3608519-3627671 GCA_037576815.1 Pangasius larnaudii
CAAGCTCCAGTTAGTCCAGAATGCAGCAGCGAGAGTCCTTACTAGAACCAGAAGATATGACCACATCACCCCTATCTAATCCACACTGCATTGGCTCACAATCAAATTTTGTATTGATTATAATGAATGGTCTCTTGCCGCAGTACCTGAACGAAATTTTGGTATTTTATGATCCGCCAAGCCTACTTTGATCAAAAGGTGCAGGCTATTTGTTGGTACCTTGAATAGTGAAGCCTACAGCAGGGGATAGAGCTCTCTCTCACAAAGCCCCACAGTTATGGAAAGCATTCATTAGTTCGGGGCTGAAAACATATTTCTTTAGTTAAGCCTTTTGTGACTAGTTTTTTCTTAGGTAAAGTAGAAGATGTGGAGAGTTCACAGGCATAAAAATGTGTGATGAACTGGGATGTTGTCCATGTAGTACACAGATATATAAGGGATTTATTTAGAATTGCACTATCCGTTATCACCCAGATGAGTCTGGTTCCTCTCAAGGCTTCTTCCTCATCATCTCAGGGAGTTTTTCCTTGCTCATTAGGGATAAATTCACATATTTACAATTTATTTTGATTTAATCTAATTTGAATATATTGATTTCTGTAAAGCTGCTTTGTGACAATGTCCGTTGTTAAAAGCGCTATACAAATAACATTGAATTGAATCGATGTTTTCCTAATATTGGTCCAGTGGCAGTTTGCCACCTGAGTTGTTTTCACCTTTTTTTTTCACTTAATAATTGAAGACCACTTTGCATTTTGCCAAAAAAAAAAAAATGTATTGTACATTTAATGTACATATTTTCAATAGGAAGACTGGATAGAACTGGTCAAAGTATAGAATGCTCCCCATTTCCAGATAGAACTGGTCAATCAGCATCATATCAAGTGTATCATGTATAATATAATTAATTTTCTGAACATTTGAATATTTGAGAAGCTGTATATAAATTGAGATATATTATATACACAAATCATTAATATATAATATTGTATTATAGATTTTACACACAAGCATACTGTCTTATGTTATTATTTATTTGAATTGAAATGTGCTCTAGTGTTTCATCTTTTTTACACTGTTACTTTTTCTGACTATTCCTTTTCTGCCCTAATTTTACTGCCCAGTTACTGTAACCATGGCAACAATCTTGGACTATAGCCCTGTAAAAGCTTCTGTATTGCTTTCCTAAAAATTCTCTCTCTATTCATCCCTTTCTAGCCACCCCATTTTCACAGAAGCCATCGCTGAATTAATTCTAGAGATGAAGCTAAATATACAACCATAGCAACCAAACTCAAGCATTTTTACAAATGGTTTGTAATATTGACTGCTAAAATCATGCTGTCAAAAAGATGTACTTACAGTTTTTTTTAATAGTATAACTACAGGATTGTCTTCTATATTCTGCCTATTTTTCCAATTTCTTTCTCAATTTCAGTCCCTTTCTTGCATTTTTACTGTAGATGTTAAGATATGCCAACAAGACTTTGTACACTATTACATTTTTGCAGAAGAACACTCTATATTACTACTAATACCTGTAGAACTGTAAGAAAGCTCATGTAGGGATGTATGTTTTTGTTTTTGCATTAATATGTGTGCACACTTATATTAATGCATGAATGAATGTGATGAATTTATGTATTTTGTATCCACTCGCAGCTCTCCTGCGTTGGGATCCAAAGGGGGATGGGGTAAATACAGTATCCCTCTGGCATAATGGGGACAGGCTCACCCACACAAGCACACACACTATGCACACACGTTGTGTGGGCACAAAGAGCAGCTGGCTAATCAACATCAACCAACTAATGCTATCTGTCTGTTTGTCTGTCTGTCTGTCTGTCTGTCTTTTTATTCCTGTACTCCACTTTTTATGCCTGTACACTAATTTCCATGACTTCCCCATCCCCAATACTCCTTTGGTGGTCACAAAGAACTGGCAGCTGTAATGACTGTAACTAGCAAGAAAAATAATTCCTGGAAATACAGAATATTTTCAGTGATTATTCCTGCTGTTCCCCTACTAATTGTGCATTATTATTTAGTTATGATTTGCTGCTTAAACTCAGGAGGTTATGGGCTCTTAAAGCATGCATCAGATGTCATATGTCACATAATATCCTTGTATGTAAAATTAAAGCAACTCTGACATTTGGACTTGATATTACATGACATAATAACCACCTTCTTGTAATTTACACAGTCCAAACTGGACCTATTCAGCTTTTGGATACATATTTACTCTGAATACCCTGCCTTACATACAGTGGCTTATTTATGCTAGACAGAGACTCAGAACAGGAAAAGGTCATAAGTACATTTATATGGCAAATCCTACTAAAGGCCATGGCAAATAAAAGTGATCTTAAGATCAAACAAGCTTAGCCCATTCAAGATCAACAGACTAAAAATAATTTAGATCAAAGATTAGATTAAAACAACATTCAAATGTTACATGAGTGGAAGGGTTTTGGTAAAGAACAGTTGGGAGTGACTAGGATCATTCCCAGCAGCTAATTGGGCACTCACATAAAACTAGGAAATTTGAGCCTTTCTTCCTTACAAATACCAGCTGGAAAAAAGAAGAGAGAGAGACAGATAGGGATTGAATGAAAGAAAGGAAGAGCTATTAATCGTGTTCCCTTTCACACTTTTATTGAGTTGCAGCTGTAGCTGCTGATAAGAATGGGAGTGTTCATGGGTGATTGTCTATTATTAAGTGCAGGGGATATAGGTTAGATAACATGAGAGAAAGAGAGAGAGAGAGAGACAGAGAGAGAGAGAGAGAGAGAGACAGAGAGAGGTTGGGGGGGGGGGCAAGAAGAAGGGTTTATGTGCAGTGTGCATGAGACTACAGGGGGTACACCCTTTAGAGCAGAATGTGAAAAACATGCAATTTTGCTACACCCCCCTCTCTCCTGTGTGTGTGTGTGTGTGTGTGTGTGTGTGTGTGTGTGTGTGTATGTGTGTGTATGTGTGTGTGTGTGTTTCTGATTCGCTCACACTGAGGGAGACAAAAGACTGAAAAACACTAGTCATTACAACCAGTGAAATGCTTGCTTCTAAATTACCCCATATTTCCCTTAATCACCCTGAAAAAGAAAGAAAGAAAGAGAAAAAGGAGCACACACACATATTGGGTATAGCCAAAAAAAAAAAAACAATTTGGAATATCCTGCAAAAGAAAGACACCACTGGTGTACTAACAACCAGTCATCAAACAGGTTGGTCAAGGAAAACAATAGTAGTAGTAGAACTTTGTGAGAGCTGTGAAGAAAAATCCCAAAACAACAGTGACATTACCAACAATCTCCACAGGGCAGGGGTGAAGGTATCACAATCCACCATCGAAAAAGCATCACAAAGAAGAATGCAACATCTTGGAGATGTCAATCGGTTGCTAGCATGATGCAATTATTGGAAGCAAGGGATATGCAGCCAAATATAAAGTGTTATTTACTATCTCATCCTATACTTTGCTCACCTAAATATTGGGTGGTCTGCCACCAAAGGTGCCATGTTCTAAGATGTAAATATCAGGAAATGAAAGTTGAAATTCTCGTCTCAATTTCATCTTTTGATCTCAACTGTGTTCAGTGTATAGCAGAAACAGAAGAATAGGTCTTGCCATTCCAATAACTTCAGAGGAGACTGTATTAATAACGTTGCCATAAAATACCTTTGTGACAGTTCTACAGAAAATGATTAAAATAACATGTTAATAATAGGTGTAAATTACATCTTGTATAATAACACAGGAAAATGCATCCTCCCAAACCGACTAATCCTATTTGTCACCACAGCAGCTGGTATCCAATAAAATGTGATTAAACAAAGGAATGCATTCATTAAAAAAAATTTAGCCCTTCTTTTTCATAGAAACATCCTTTTGGCTATTGGTCTTAGTTTATAGCAATGTTGAATAAGTTAAAAAAAGTCTCACAAAAATTGAGTTTGAGTTTGCTTCAACAAAGCCACAAATTGACTGTATTATGTAGTATTTGATTTTTAAAAAATACCATAGCCATACAGTAATAGATTCTTCATTTCTTCATCTTCTTGCCTTGTACACATTTCAGGCTGTGACATATTCCCCTTCTCAGTGCACGCTGCATGCTTTCGTTTTGTATTTTTTGTCATGTCTCTGCCCCTGTTTTGTCATTGGTTGTCTTCCTAATGTGTCATGATTACTCTCACCTGTTTCCAGTTCTTACCTTGATTAGTCTGTGTATTTATGCCCTTGTGTTTTATTGTTCTGTATTTAAGCCTTATATCATGTATGTTGTTATTCTGGTTTTTGACCTGGTTTCTGGTTTCCTGGTTTTTGATTCTTGAACCTTGTTTGATTTAGTCAGTTTGTGCTTTGCCAGACTCTTGCCTGTTTTGTGAACATGATCTTGCTTAACTTGCAGGATTTGTTTGCCAGTTTTTAAATAAGGGATTTAAACCTGCCACCATCTTTGCCTCCTGATAGAATACTTTGCCCTGACATGGAGGCAGCAGGTATACTGGCCTGGCAACTGGTTGAAGCTGCCCAAGACCAATTCCTATAAGAGCAGCAGCAACAGATAACCATGATCAACGGGCAGCTAGCTCAGCTGACCACAACTGCTAGCTACCCAGTGTGCACAATGCAAGAGCTCTCATGCTGCTGAACATGGATCTGGTAAGCTGAGCTTCGTTTTTCTCACAATGTCAGCATTTGACTCCGTGGAAGCCTGTTGAACCCAAAGTGTCTGATCAGAGTGAGTGGATGAAGTTCATTTTGCCCTTGCTTACCAGCAGAGTCACTGCTACGCCTGTGGAATCCTGCCCATCTGTCCTGTGTCTGCTTCCCTGCTTCGCTGGGTAGGTCATTCATTCATTCATTCATTCATTCATTCATTCATTCTGGGCAATGCCTTCCTCAGGACCCTGGGAAAATTGTGGACATTTTGCCCAGGAGTTCAGGACCCCCTTGGTGAGACTTGTGTGGTGCTTTAGGAACTGCACCTTTGGGGTTCAGTATATTCTTGCCTGAAATATCCAAGCCCTATATCCCCTTTTGTCTTTTGCCCTTGACTTGCCTGTTTTGTGACCATGATCTTAATTAAAGTTCTGGATTTGTTTGCCAGATTTTATAAAAAGGATTCTAACCTGCACCTGCCGCCCTCGCTGCTGTCTGGCACAGACCTAATGTGCACCTTGGAGCTATCTGTGTGACAGATTGTGACTACTTCAGCAAGGGAACAGTATTTTCCCAACATTATTTCCAAAAATTATAGACCCAAATGTTTTTTTAGCACCTTTTATTTTCATTTTTAGCTTTAGACATGTTTCCTCTGACTCCCATGACGACTTCCTGAATTTTTTCATTAGCAAAACAGAGAATATTAGCTGCCAGATTTTTCATTTTTTCCCCCACACTGCTTTGTTGCTTTCAATCAGTTTGAAGCTGTCTCTCTCTCTCTCTCTCTCTCTCTCTCTCTCTCTCTCTCTCTCTCTCTCTCTCTCTCTCTCTCTCTCTCTCTCTCTGAATTAGCTACCAGAGGAAAGACTCATTTCCCAAAACTCTAAACAGAAAACTGGTGTTCTGACACATACTTCAGGGTTGTTGAACCTTGTGCCTACACACAAAAACCCTCAATTTTGCTTTGGTTACACAGTGTCTTCATTCAGAAAGCACTAGCACTCCATTTAATTAACTCAAGTCATCCAAACCTGAACTGAATTAACACACAATTCTTCAGGTATAAAGTAACAAAATTGATCACACAACAAATTGATCAGAACCTCAGGATGAATAAAGAGTCACAGGATTTGCACAATGGATCCCAATAATGAAAGAAGAGCTGGGAGAGCTCAACAAAGAGGTACAATGTGAAGGGGGAGAGAAAGGCAAAGGGCACCAGTATCTAATGAAATGTAAGCTATTTTGGTTGACCATTTGGATATCAATGAGAGAAGTTGGGCAAAGAGTACAACCCAATTTGAGTAGACACATGGTAGCTTCAATAAGCTGGACCTTCAGGAAGACAACAGGTATGATAATGCTGTCTGCTGTAGGCTAGAAAATTGGTAGTTTACCACTATAGCATCTGGTGCACTATGTATTGCCACATTATAGTATTATCCTCCCAACTCTTACTTCTTGTTTCTGTTGCTTGGATCACAACTGATAGTGTAGTAAATGTAAGAATATGCATTATTGTAGTGTATAATGTCTTCACTGCTCTACTGTATCACAAGCATTTGTGAGCTGAATTTCCAGTTTGTACTGTGTAGCAAATATGGATGCCAGTAACCAAACAATACTTAGGCAGTTTTTGCAGAACTGAGAGATGAGAACCAGGTGGAAGTAGACCATGGCCATTGTGGAAGCCCCTGTGCAGCACGGTAATGTAACAATGTGCCCTGCCATCAGCATTGCCACCCTACTCCCCATTCCTTAACCCTATGGAGGAGATTTTCTCTGCATCACCCTGCATGGCAGGAATGCATATGAGTGTGAAAATCTTCTGCAGGCAATGGAGTGAGGTTGGGGGAGATTACACTCAACTCTATCCAGGGATGGATAAGGAGCAGATGTACAGGTGTTTTTATTAAAGTGGATGGTGAGTGTATATACACCCCTCCGAAAGTATTGTAATGGCAAGGCCACTTTTATTTTTGCTATACATTGAAGGCATTAAGGTTTGAAATCAAAATATGAATTTGAGACCATAAATCAGAATTTCAGCTTTCATTTCATGATATTTATGTTCATTCATGTTATTTAGAACATGGCACCTTTGGTGGCAGACCATCCAATTTTAAGGTGAGCAAAACTGTTGGATCAGATACGCAATGTAAATTAATGTAAAGAACACTTGCTTGACCAATAACTGCATAAAGCTGGCAACCTGCTGACATCACCAAACTGTTGCATTCTTTTTTTGTGATGCTTTTTCAGGCTTGTATTGCAGTGTCTTTCAGTTATTGATTGTTTTGGGGGTTTCTCGCTTCAGTCTGCTCTTCAGGAGTTGAAATACATGCTCAATTGGGTTAAGGTCTGATGATTGACTTGGCCAGTCTAAAACCTTGGCAGTGTGTTTTAGGACTCTGTCAGTGGATGGTGGATAGATTTAAACCAACCAGACTTCTTGTGAAAACTGTGATGAATTTACTAGTTGCACAATTGCACTATTTGTCCATATAGTACACAATAATAGAAGGGATTTATTTATTATTGCACTATCCGTTGCACCCAGATGAGGACGGGTTCCCTTTTGAGTCTGGTTCCTCTCAAGGTTTCTTCCTCATATTGTGTCGGAGTTTTTCCTCACCACCGTCGCCTCTGGCTCACTCATTAGGGATTAAATCACATATTTACAATATATATTTATATTCCATTTATTTCTGTAAAGCTGCTTTGTGACAATGTCCATTGTTGAAAGCACTGTACAAATAAAATTGAATTGAATTGAATGTAAGTGACTGTTTTTTGGTTTTTCTTCACAGCTTTCACAATGTTTCTGTCATCAACTTATGTTGTCTTGGCTCACCCAATGTTAGTATAGCATTGGTTTCTTTCACTTTCAGGGCAATCCAGATTTTTGTGCATTGCTTGTGCAATGGCTCTGATCAATTTTCCTTCTTTTTTAGCTTCAAAATGGCTTGCTTTTTTCCCATGGACAGCTCTCTGGTCTTTATGTTGGTTTATCTTTTTTAACCAAAAAAAAAGTGGTGTTCCTTGGCTAACTCCAGGGCTCAAACCAAGAGTTTACATTTAGAGCTATTAAGTGTTTAAACAATCAACAATCTAACAGTGTGCACTTGGGCAACAAGATACACCTGTCAGTCACATGTTCCAATATTTTGTTCAAATAAAAGGTGCCATGTTCTAAATTGTTTAACACACCTAGATGTAAATATCAGGAAATTCTAATCGATCATATCATATTCATCTTTTGATCTCAAAAACAAATGTCTTCAGTATATAGAAAAAGAAACAAAAGAATTGAATTTGCCATGACAATGCTTATATGATATTACAGTAGATTTCATCTGTCACCTTTTCATATGCACCTTGTTGTTGTGCACTGAAATCAGCAGTTACTTCAAATTGATTTTCCTGTGACTACACTTTTCTATCACTAGGGGTCCCTGTATATGCATCAGGAGTGTACATAAACCCTCAGGCACATCCTCACGTACACAAAGAACTTAAATCAAATGCTATGCATAGAAACATGTATATGCATGGTTTACACATAATGCATATGCACAACAAAGTCAATTTTGGGCTATGAAATAAGTTTCCAAAATAAAATAAATTGATTCAGTGATGCAAGACCTTATAGCTTGGGTCTACTATTGTCTATTCAATGTAGTAACTAACAGCCAATATGATCTCACACTTCATAACTATTCCCATATCTCAATTGCTATGAAAAGGTTTAAAATTGTGACTATATCTTCCTTCATCTTGAATTGAACAAAATCCATTGTATGAATTCCTCAGGAAATCAGGTTCAGTAGAGCTGACGTGTCAGAAAATAGCCTGGATATAGCCTTAGGCTTGCTGTCGTCAAGAACAGGCCACACACACACACACACACACACAGACACCATAATGTTTATTGATGGGATTCAGTGTTTATACACACCCTAGGTTTAGCTCTAGGTTCCTGCACCAGTTCCTCTGGGGCTCAGAACTAAAGTCAGCCCCTGGGAACAATTTGTGTTGATGTTTTAAGACTACATCATTTATGCATTACCTGTCCAATTCTTAACAGAATCTGAATTCTGTTTATTAAATGAAAATCAAAAATACATTTATTATTTTTCACATATTATTGTATTTATCAACTGACATGGATTGCAGAGTTACAGATGGGTGACAAAGGAAACCAGGAACCAACATTATTACTTAGTAAGGTGTTGGGTCTCCCAGAACACCACCAGTGTGCCTTGGCATAGATTCTTTAAATCTGGAGCTCTGGAGAGCACTGTCTAACATGTCAGCCCTAACCTCCTATATATGTTCTTTTGGGTTCAGATCTAGTGACCATAGCATATGATTTTTATCACTTGTATATTCATAATACCATTTAGTCAGTCCTAATGCTGTATGGATGGAGATGTTCTGGAAGAGACAAGTCCCATCAGGATAGAAATTTTTCATCACAGAATAAAGGTTATTAGTCAGAATGACTTAATTTTCTGTGGCCCTGCCTTCTAAGTGGACCCAGACTATAGCAGCAAAATTCCTCCTACTGCATAAGAGAACCACCAGTTTTCCTTTAATTTGTCCATCCATCTGCATTTACTGATATCAGTCACAATCACTGTTTATGTTGTTGGTACCCTTCTGTACCTTCTCCCTTTAAATACAGTGCTTATGGTAGGTCATATAGACCAAAATGAACATTATTTTTCAAGAACATTTATTGTCTTATAGCTTATAGCTATTGTCTTATACCTTGCTGGACAGCAGCTCAAATGGGCGGTATTTCATGTGGCAGAAAAGAAATGCTGGGTCAACCACTAACTGACCCAGACTGATAGCTATTGGATTATAGGGAGCAGCTGTATAAAAAAAAGTGAGATGAGCATGTACAAGACTTGAGATGGTAAAAACATTCACATGCTGGAAAAAAACACAATCCTACTTGTGTCTTGCAAGTTGCCATGAAAATCAATAATGCTCTCACAATGAAGCTTTGAATTATCTGGCAGGTGGCATGAGTTAAGAGGGTGTTATTTCATGCTTTAGATAATAATGGTTATTGATTGATGGTAAGATTCCTTACGTTTCAGCCATGCTTAAAGGTGCACACTTTTTTCTGCTACATGTGCTTAATAAAATCTAAGTCTCTGTGCCCAGTGAACGTCACACCATGGAGTGGAAACCTTTCAGGTTGTGCATGGGCAATACAGGAAATTTGAATTTCAATGAGTCATTCAAGGAGCACTCCAATTAGACAATATATGCAAATCAAAACCAGACTGCTGTATATGTGGGCAATGATACTAATTCCAAATAAAATGGATTATATTGTCATAGTGACTTCTTTTTATTGGCTTGGTTTGACTCTAAGTCTTTGTTAATTGAGAAACTTTCAATATGTTTGACTCAACACTACTAAACAAAAAGGGTAAAAAGGTTATTTTCTAAGGGCTGTTGTGTACAATGTTGCTGCAGTTACTATGATTGCTATTTCTAGTCTAAGGATGTGCATTTCTTTGTTATATGCTATCAATTACCCCTTACATGCTCATATATCCTACAATTAACTGGAGTTCGAGAACAGCCAGGCAACAAGCTGATTGGTTAATGGCTATTTTTAAATAATAGAGAATGCCTTGTCTTAACATTAAGTCTTGCAATTACATTTACAAGCATCTGAATATTTATTATGGATATGTTAAATAATAAAAAGAAATAGATACACTTTAGAATGTAACACTTTTTAATTTCAAAATTAAATGTTGAAATTCCTTACAAAAACTAAATGCTAAATAGCAGCATAATACCAGAAAACAGTCTCTTTCAGTTTATTATGCTTGTAAGTTGTAGCTGTAACCTGTGTAAAATGGAAACAGATTGCTGTGTTCATTGTGTAAGCCTCAGGCTTCAGGTCCCCAAAGACCCGCCCTGTTTGCCGTGTGTTCAAAAAAAGGGCTAACAGGCAATTACAATGTTAATGTGATGGCAGGGAGGGGTGGAGTGGGTGGGCTTGTTGGAGAAAGGGGGAGGGGTGTAGGGGAAGGGGGACACAGAATCTGGACAAGCCACAGCACAAGTAGGGCTAAATATAGGTCACTGAAATAAAGCATGGGTGATATTAAAATGAATGAAATGAAGAAAACATACAAGGAGGAATTGAGTTTTTTTTAATTTATTTATAATTGTGTGTGTGTGTTTACCTGTTACTAAATGCTCAATGCTTAAAATACATAGTCTTTGCTAAAAAATAAAAAGTAAAATTTCTTGTCTTTAGCTAATATTTGTTTGTGACTATTAAATTTTCAATTCATAGCTGCCATAGAACCATGTGTTTACTGAGTTATGATGGCATGGAAAGACCAGCATGAGCAGGGTTAATATAAGCTGCATTTCTCCTGGGAACTCATAATAGCCCATTAAACAATCCCATTAGGACTAATGAAAAGGCTTTTAAGTGGTCACCACAAAACCACCTGGATTTCACTCTCCTGGGTCTTTGAGTGTTTTTATAGTGTGTGTTTGTGTGTATCAAAGCACAATTTTTACATCTGGGATCTAAAAGATCTGAATAGGAATGTTTTATTTCAGTCTTGTCACTACAGTAACAGTTCAATGTTTACACAAAAGGTTATGTTAGCATCAACTGTTAAAGAATAATACAGAAAGAAGAAAATAGTCAAGTTTATGAAGTTTAAGAGAATTTTTAGACCCATTCATGTTGATCTCAGTTTTGATAATGTTTAACTGTTCAACATAAAAGAAATGTTTATTCTTACTGAGAAAAAGACTGCATGGGAAAAACAACAGGAATCTTTTCCAAACAACGTATCTGGCACACTCGTGTGTCCAAAGATTTTCTATTTTCCAATGAGCTTTATAATGTAGATGTAATTGTAATGCAAATCATAATGGATTCAGAGAGCAGCCAGTGTGTTCTGACTGGCTAATTGAGAAGTATCTTAGCCCCCAGAAACACAAGTCTTTTTTAGATTCATTCTAATTGAGGCATGTTATGTGTTATTTTCTGCTTTACTGCACTTTCAGGGAGGGAGGCACTGAAGCCTGCTAGTATTGTTTTGTTTTTAGAAAAATGGTACATCACAGCCTCTCAAAAACAGAAACAAAGGCAAATATGGTTACTAAAAATTTTATACAAAACCTGTAATAATATAACATCTTTACAAAAGCATTTTTACACACTTTAGCCACTGTTTATGTCTTAATTGTGTATTTTATGTTCTGCAATTGAGGCTACATAACTCCTTCTTTGTAGGCATATTCAAGTCACTTCCAATACATGCACAATTCAAAGGACAAACATGAATTTTAATTAAAATGATTTTTTTCCTTGCCTGAATATCAGATGGTGTGGTAAACCTCTCCACACTCTACCCTGTCTGTGCATCATGAATGTCAGTAAATGATCTTTAATATAGAGAAAAGGGGGTTACAATGGGACTCAACCAGCTCAGTCAACTGTGTAATGGGAAAAACAGACAGCAATGACTACACACATAGTGGTCGTGATGGGGGTGGGACTGAGCCCTGGACTCTTACTTATAAGGATTTTAACTGGCATTTTAGCTCCATGATTTATTTTTAGCTACATGATTAATTTGATACTTAGAGAGTTAAATGAGACTGTAAGAGATTACTGATCAAGAATACGGTAACAATGGGCACTAGTCTGGGATCCAGGATCAAGTGAACCATTAAATCATGGCAGATTCCATTCAGGCAACTCAGTAGAATGAGAGCGACAGGGAATACTCTTGGGATCACTCTCTGGGGAAAAACTGCAGTCATATATTTTGTTTTGTGCTGTAAAATAGGTTAAAATCAGTGCTGTATGGGAGAGATAAAATGTGTGCAGAAAGGGCTCCTGGGACAAACACCCTGACCCTGTAATGTCCTTCATAATCTCTCTCCAGGTTAATAAACTGACTGGCATTAGTGAAAAGGGTATTAGTTCTACATTACTGAGCTTCACTGTCAACTCAGTGTCATGCTTGTCGTTTACAATCAATCTCTCTCTCTCTCTCTCTCTCTCTCTCTCTCTCTCTCTTATACAGAACATCAAAAACACCAGACCAACTATTAACTATAGCACAAACATTAAAGTAAAACTTACCAAGCCACTGCTTATCTGCTTGATATACTAATTTATATTTACAATTTTTCAGTATTCACCAGTATTCCTGATGATTCCTTTCATGTTCTCAACCAGTTTCGTGAAGGAGGCACCCAGAAGACTTTTTTTATTAGAGCTTCCAGCACTTGGCTGCTTCTCCTAAGTTCTGAATGAATGAAACTGGTTTCAAAAATATATTTTCATTCAAAAATAACTTTAGGCTATATACATGCATTAAGTTCATTATTTACATTTGTTACGTGATCGCCAGCGCCATGTGTGTTCTGGACCTCAGTATTTCAGATTTAAAAACAAAATAATGTAGTGACCTTTCAGTGTTCTGTAATCAGTGTTCATACCAGCAGCGATGCGACACGACAAACTAATGTCTCATAATCTCCGCAGGCTGCAGCACCTGAATACCCGGCTAACGTTCTGTACTTTGTGGAGCTATTTCACTTTTTCTCAGGAAGTTAAGTTTCCAGCCACATAATATGGGATAAATGTAATATATTGGCGTAATTTAATAATGTTTGATCGACTTATGATGCATAACCCACTGATCTGCTGCACGATTTCACGAAGTGTAACACTGTAAATACAATCTGAGAACAAACATACAATCGAGACCCTTCCAGAATATTTTTAAACAGAAGCACAGGAATAAATCCATCATCTCCACATTGCTAAGAGGAACACAGAGTAAGGTCTTAGTGCGGCTGTAGTGCTACAGCGCGTCATGTAATGTACAGGGACAGCGGGCTTTTATTGAACTAATAAACTATTATTATTAGATAATTAAAAATTATTAAATAAAACTTCTCTTGGTACGGGTTTCAGACCTTTCCAAAAATGAAGCAGGCATATTAAATAATAATAATAATAATAATAATAATAATAATAATAATAATAATAATAATAATAATAATAATAATAGGAGTACTAGTAGTAAATAAAGCCGCTATGGACACCAGGGCGCAAAGGAGCAGGTGCTCGAGCTCCATCCCCGCAAATGACAACCATGACAACCAACCGCACTATACCACTAACCGCCCGCCGGGGGGGGGGGCGGCGGCCCGGCGGGGGGGGGGCCGGGGCGGGCGGGGCGGGGGGGGGGGGCGGGGGGGGCCCCCCGGGGCCAACTGCGCTGGTGCCCGCGCCCCCCCCCCCCAACCCAAAACCAACAAAACAAACCCCACTAAACCAAAAACCCCCCCCCCCCCCCCCCCCCCCCCCCCCCCCGCTGCGTCCCGCCCCTTTGTACGCGTGTGTTTATTGTAACACACACTACCTACACCGATGCTCATTTTGCTGATTTCCTCTTTGCCAACTTTGCCTGAAAACCAAATAGCAGACAGCATAAAAGCGACTAAAACCTGGAATTCAAATTAGGCTTTTGGAAAGCAAAATAACAAGATACAAATATAACTGAGACAACGTAATATTTAAAAAGTAGGCTACTACTACTCAAGAAATAATAATAATAATAATAATAATAATAATAATAATAATAATAATAATAATAACTATTATTATTATTATTATTATTTTTTTTTATTGTCTGCAGCGTCTGATATAGACTGACCTTCACACTCTCTGAATGCGGTGTCTTGGTCTTTTTCTATTCAGATCTGTATATTAGCAAAATTTTAAACCAGAGTTGCATGAGTGCAAAACAAAGAAGGTCTGCAGGACTCTGATAACAGCTCCGATTGCCCTCCCTCCTTCCCATTCCAAGCGGGGAACAAACCCCACAGGCCGCTTTCAGCCGAACCGAAACCGACAGTCACCGGAGAATAAAGATAGACAGGTAATGGCGCTGTAACTGTTTGTTAGTAAACAGGGAATCAGATATTATT
Source organism: Pangasius larnaudii (assembly GCA_037576815.1). Taxonomy (NCBI): domain Eukaryota; kingdom Metazoa; phylum Chordata; class Actinopteri; order Siluriformes; family Pangasiidae; genus Pangasius; species Pangasius larnaudii. Next base: position 3,623,203 of record CM074917.1, read on the forward strand.
TTAGCTGGTGTATAATATGTTCCCTTACCATTCCCTAACCAACAATATGGTGCATTTCTCGCACACAAGTTTTTTTTTCGGGTTATATTATTGGATGGTCTCTGTCCTTTCCATGGTGGTAATAAGTGGAAATTTTCCAAAAGCATCGTGAATTTAAGATAATTACTTACGTAATAACGGTGATTTGGCTGCAGTGATTTTGTGAAACAGCCCATAATTAATTGCAAACATTCACTTGGTCTGCATGGACCTTAGCAATTCTACACGGTTGGTTCTGCCAAAAATAAATGCATTTGTTGTTTCGTTTATTCATAAAACCACTATTTTCTGTACTTAAAAAAGTATATTTAAATAACAATCCATAAACACATAAATTACATTCGTTACTTAACCCAGAATTATTTAACATAGAAGTAGGCAATGTGCTCGTAAATTGCTTAAAATATTAGTAATATCTAGTCATTCTAAATATGTTTTGATACTCTTTTTGACATTCAGTAATTTCAAATTATCAGTCAAATTAATTTACTTGTAATTGTTTTGTTTGTTGTTGTAACATGCTTATTAATACTTTAGTAAAAAGTGAATTTAATAGCGCTTGTGTTTGTTAAATGCAAAAAACAAACAAACAAAAACAAAAAAAAAAAACAAAAACAAACAAAAAAAAAAAAAAAATGAAAGCCTACAGTCTGTTTTATATGACCAATAATGGTGACCAATCAGAAATTAATGTGAAAATTATCATTAAAATTATGAAAAAGAGCATAGGCTCCTGTTATTTATAACAGAAGAACGCTTTTTTTTAATTTTATTTTTTTTTTAATCCTGTGTATCTAATATTAAGGAAATATTTAAAAATGTTGTTTCTGTAGCCAACAGCGGAGATTTACATCCAAATATGACATAGAAATTGTCTTCAAAACACGCGCAAATTCTAGCAATTTACAATTAGATACGGCAGAAAAAATATTTTGACAAAAGAGAATTGCTGTTGTGACGAATGAGTTATAATCCACAGCACAATGCAGAAAATACCTCAGTTGCATGAATTGTACAGCTAGTTTCCAAAACCTGCGAAAAGCTCCTTAAACTAAACCAGCTATGTTCATTCCTTGTTCTGCACATTCAATCAAAGTAATTCAAATAATCGAGACCGGATGTTTCTGAAGGAAAATTCCTGTTTTTTTAAAGTAGAAAATATTTCCCCCCCAAATTTTAGTGCAACGTGTAAGTCTGCAGTTGACACAGTCCGATTCTGTTTATATAGGCTTATACATTAAGTTATGCAAGAATTAAAAGCAGTCATTGGATATTAGAATAAGGTATATTGTTTATTATAAGAAGAGGGTGGAGGTTGGGATTCTGTAAGCGCCTCCTCCAGAAATGCACCAAATCTCTTTTTTTCTGTTGCGGGCTGGTTGCGCGCGCTCGAGTCCGGAGACGTGCGCGACCATTTTTTTTCGCATTGGCAAACTGGCGGTGACACGCGCCTCCTCCTACTCACCACCCTCAGGTTCTCCCGTGCTGCAGTGACGACATTAGCGGTCACGAAAGAACAGTGCCAGCCACCGACAACAGAAAAGTCCATCGGTTTAGCCGTTTTACGCACAGTCCATATAGAACCTCGTATCTACACGCGCGACGGTTCTTAGAACAAAAAGACAGAAGGGCGATATCACGATGCAGACATCAAACGTCGACCTCTAAAGGTGACATGATCCACCGGATTCTCAAACGCACCTCGCACTTTCTCATCGAAAACGGAAGGTAACGCCTAAACTGAAGAATACGAATATTTCACCGTGTTCCCTGGATGTGCAAATAAAAAAAACCTTTGCCCGTACAAGTATTATACATAATATACGCAGGTGTCTGGGAAACTGCTCTAACGTTTACTGGCAAAAATATGGCTACATTAATTCGAAGCAAGATTTCCAACAAGCTGTCCAACGCAGCTTCGACGGTTACTAATAAATCTCAGGCGAAGGTAAGTGGTCTCTTCGCCAGAATGGGCTTCCAGGCTGCCACTGATGAAGAAGCTCTGGGATTCGCAGCCTGTGACGATCTGGACTATGACCACAGGCAAGGACTGCAGATGGACATTCTAAAAAATGAGGAAATAGGGGAAGAGGTCGGCGCTGATAGCGTGGGAGATGGAAATATGGAAGGGGACAGTCACTATCAGAGAGATGGCACAGGTCCTCCACCCTCTGGGTCAAAAGATGGCGGTATCTGTAGCGAATTGGGGTCTCCAGATAAACCGAAAATCACTGCTTGGGAGGCAGGATGGAACGTCACTAATGCCATCCAGGTAAGGCTTTTACGGTCTTCTGATTTTAGGGTTTTCTTTTCAACGTTTGGATTTTGCACTGAATATGTGATCATTAGGGCCAAATGTGAAATAATTGCCCAGTAGGGAACATTATCTATCTATCTATCTATCTATCTATCTATCTATCTATCTATCTATCTATCTATATATCTATATATATATATAGTTGCATATATTCATGAAGATATCTATACAATGTCGTGTCAAAACGTGATCTTACTATAATTCGGGGAGTGAGAAAAAAATCAGTTTTTATGTGTCATCTTAAATGTGCATGAAAATGAAGTTAATGCGTTGCGCACTGGGTTTTCGGTTATACATAAACCATTGTTGGATATATGAATATAAATGCACGTATTTGAACCAAGATCTGTACATTTTACCAACTAGTGAGCGTATCGGCATTCATTCGTTTAACGCGCGCACAGACAACCTGCATATTTATTCCCCTCTAAACCAAACGTCCTCTGCGTCATTCAGTGTCTCTGTGATCTCTCGGTAAAGTGCAAACGCGCGCGCTCTGCTACAGGCTGATAAACCAGACACGCGCGTTCACGTGATTTCACTTCGAGCAACGCGAACGACCTCACCCAAAAGTTGTGTGTAATCATGATTAACCAGTAACACAGTGCGCAACATTATACAAACCAAATATCAGATATTGTCCTCAATACATTCATTGCAATGACCTTTAACCGTTTGTTTTTTTCACAGGGAATGTTCGTACTTGGGTTACCATATGCCATTCTCCACGGCGGATATCTCGGACTTTTTCTTATCATTTTCGCGGCAGTTGTATGCTGTTACACAGGGAAAATCCTTATCGCCTGCCTCTATGAAGAAAACGAAGACGGACAACTCGTGAGAGTGAGAGACTCGTATGTTGACATTGCCAATGCTTGTTGCGCGCCCAGATTTCCGGCACTAGGAGGTCACATCGTGAATGTAGCCCAGATAATTGAGCTCGTCATGACTTGCATTTTATACGTCGTAGTGAGTGGTAACCTAATGTATAACAGCTTTCCAAACCTCCCCGTCTCCCAGAGATCATGGGCCATCATCGCCACCGCCGCGCTTCTGCCTTGCGCTTTTCTTAAAAACTTAAAAGCCGTCTCCAAGTTCAGCCTGCTCTGCACCCTCGCTCACTTCGTGATCAACATACTTGTGATAGCCTACTGCCTGTCGAGAGCACGAGACTGGGCCTGGGATAAAGTTAAGTTCTACATCGACGTGAAGAAATTCCCTATATCTATTGGTATCATCGTCTTCAGCTATACCTCGCAGATCTTCTTGCCATCGTTGGAGGGTAACATGCAGAAACCTAGCGAGTTCCACTGCATGATGAACTGGACTCACATTGCCGCATGCATCCTCAAAGGCCTGTTTGCTCTGGTGGCGTATCTGACGTGGGCAGACGAAACCAAAGAAGTCATCACAGACAACTTGCCGTCCGGAATCAGGGCCGTTGTCAACATTTTCCTGGTGGCTAAGGCCCTGCTGTCATATCCGCTGCCGTTTTTTGCTGCTGTTGAGGTACTGGAGAAGACATTTTTTCAGGATGGACGGCGCGCGTTTTTTCCAGACTGCCACGGGGGCGACGGACGCCTTAAATCCTGGGGTCTAACTTTGCGATGTGGCCTTGTGGTATTCACCATGTTAATGGCCATATACGTGCCGCACTTCGCATTACTCATGGGCTTAACGGGCAGCCTGACGGGCGCGGGCTTGTGCTTTCTCCTCCCTAGTCTCTTTCACCTCAAGCTGCTTTGGAGGAAGTTGCTTTGGCACCAAGTCTTTTTCGATGTCGCTATATTTGTTATTGGAGGTATATGCAGTATTTCCGGTTTCATTCATTCAATGGAAGGTCTCATTGAAGCGTTCAAATACAACATACAAGATTAGTTGCGAGAAACACCATCGGACGCTTGGTGATGTGTTAGAAGATGTGTTAGAACATCTAAACAACTAACGTTTCTTAAATGTAATGTCCTCAGTTTTCACTTATGTTCAAGCGACAACATAAAGCAAAACCAGTAAACTTATAAACATGGTCATATACAAGCCCCAAAAATATAAAATATACACACTGACATTATACTATAAACGCAAATAGCGTGTATGTATGTGTTTATATATA
>CM074917.1:3627771-3640728 GCA_037576815.1 Pangasius larnaudii
AACTGTTTGTGTGTGTGTGTGTGTGTGTGTGTGTGTGTGTGTGTGTGTGTGATGTCAATAAAAATGCATTTACATATATATATTTTTTTCTGTAGGTCAGCCATAATTGTACAGAATATATCGGAGAGAGAATTGTATAATTTCACAACGCCCAGCATTTCGAGCGAGAAATAATTAATAAATAATAATTTATTTGATCTATATACTGCTCGACGTTAATTTAAATAATGTAATAATAATAATAATACTAATATTATTAATAATAATATCAAAACTATTTGGAGATTAATACAAAATATAAATATTATAAATTCTATGGCAAAGATTCCCTCTGGACACGGTGATAATTATAATTAATGAATTAAGAAACGGTAAATAGGGCTGCGTACATACAGGACTACTATAGCTATGCATTCTAAATATATGACGTTTCATGCAAAATTAAATATATTATGAGGAATCGTATAAAAGCAGCAGTGTTCTTCCGCACCAGAAAACGTACACACTCGGATGTAACAGAGCTATGATGCACAACATGCACACTACAGAACTGCTAAGATAGAAGGAGGGAGGAAGAAAGAAAGAAAGAAAGAAAGAAAGAACATTTCAATTGACATGAAATTACTGATGAGCGGTTGGAAAGCCGCTTAACACAATATCTAACGGTGAAAAGCTTAATTTCATTATTGCTTTCCCTGTCAATCGGACCGTGTGGTATTTAGACTAATACTGGCCTTTTCAATGATATTGAAAATAATACGTGTACGAATCTATATTATAAAGAATAGACTTGCGTGAGACATTTTTCATTTTGTCAGATCTGATGGTTGCTGTGAAAATGTAATTAAACCGTATGTGTACTGTTATTGTGGTTCACCTTACGAAGATGGAATGTACTTCACAAAGTCGTTATAATATATCGTGATCAATAAAAAAAAAATAAACACGATAACATATTGTACAACTGTGCTTGTCCTTCTGTAAAAGCGAGAAACACAATATACAGCAATTATATACCAATCCACTGCTACGAATATAAGCAAATCATAGGCAGCTGACATTATTTGTTGTAAATCGGATTAAATGGTTTGAATCTTTCTTTACTATGGGGAGATTCATTTTTGATTACATCTGTAGGCCTAAGAGTTTGTTCTGTATGAGCTGGTGTGCGTTGCGCGGTGTGCAGCTGCTCTCAGTGCGGTTCCCTCTTTATATAGATTCTGTGTCGGAGCTGTAATCGAGAGGGTCGAAAGAAACCCCTGGGTGCCAAGAATGTTTCTGTCTGACTACTATGAACCTACACCGTTGCATAAACACACGGATCTACAAACTGTATATATAAATATGTATTATGTAAACATGTGTATTTATTCCGGTTAGTAATTAGGCGGCTTTTCCCCCAAACTGTAGATTTCCTCAAAATGCAACTGATCAGCTTAGTCTCATAATGGGGAGGAATTATTAAATTCGAGGGCTATTACATTTCTCCCACATGTAGACAACGAGTGAAGGGCCACAGTGGAAAAAAAACTGAAAGAACAAAGCGTGCAAAGAGAAAAACGAAAATCAGTCATATAATATATAATATATAGGCAAATATTATATTTGATTATAATATTAATATAGCAGGGGCGCTGTAATATTCCTGACATTAAGAGCTGACTCAGCTAGCATTACATACAGCGTGTTACCTGCCATAATTGAGGTTTCACAAAGGCCAGCCTGGTTATGGCCAAAAAAGATGGAAATGAAAAACACTGAATTTGTGGTTCCATGAGTCCACTTCTGATTTTAAGTTGACTGGTGTAACACGTATCGGTTTTCATTGTACAGGTTTTTTTTTTAAAACATTCCTCAATACAATCTAACCCTAACCCCAATCAGCCATATAACACCAGAATCCAATCCCACGCTTCCCCTGCTAAATTTGTAAAAGCTTTGAACCTGAAGTAGTTATTCCGAGTGCTCTGTTCCCTAAATACAACTGACAGATCATGGAGCTCATAAACAAGCGAAGAGGTGCACAATGAGCTTATGCTTTATTGAGAATGAGCCTTGATCAGCAAAAATAAGCAGTAAAAACAATACAACGGGGCAAAATTAAGATTTATCATATAAATAAACAGATACCAGGCCTGCAAAACATTTTTATTAAGATAGAAAATACATTTGTAGTGTAAACTATAAAAATTCTTAACAGTTAATTTAAATACAGTATAGTATAAAAAAACGTGAAGGGGCATAATCTATTCATATACACCTACAGATACCCTCGGCTTTTTAGAATCTTTGTGGTGTCCTGCAGAATGCACTCCAAGGACTGTGGGAAATGGAGTGCAAAAGGAGGAGCCATATTAGGGTCACACATACTCAAAAACAAAACAAAACAAATTTTAATAAACAAACGACAAAGAAAGAAAGAAAGAATATAACTTAGGAAAGGAATGCTGAAGTGACATCTAGTGGACACTGGTTAATCTACAAAAATCAAAGTATAGGTTATACTGATACTATTACTACTACTACTAATAGGATTTTTAGGGGGCCAAGTGGATGCCTATTGGAATGAGTGATATAGTTCCTGCTGTCGAATCATTTGCTGGGAGTTTCTGGCCTGTGTCAGCATTTAAAATATACAATTTTTTTCTTTTTTCATCAATAATTTTTGCTATTGTTTTCTTTAGCCATATTTTTCACTTTTCCCTTCTGCCACATTTTCATTTCTTCAAAAATGCTTTTGCTTTTTCATCAAAAGACAACAAAGTGGAAGTCATCCACATTGGATCTGCCTGAAATCATCTTCACAAAGCTTCGACTAAGGTACGTTTAACATGGCAGACATTCAGCTTGTTCAGTGTGTTGAGTGCAGTATGTTTAGGCATTCTTCCTCCATGATGCATATCAAGATGCTAATGAGAGGTTTTGGCAGGGGAAACTCTGGATGCTTTAGGCAGAGATAGCAATCCAACAACTAGCATTACAGCCTTCAAAACGGGGCGAATGGATGATGACTCAGCGACATAATAGTAAAGCCAAAGCTAACACTAAGGCACGCCTATGTGAGCACCACTCCTCTCCATGTGCTCTCCTCAGTGAAGCATGTGCTGAGAAGCCTGAAATGGCTCTGCTTATAAGAGACTATCATACGGCACGTGAAATTAGCTCTTCCTTTAGGGGCACCAGCAGCACTTGTTAGGTGTATACTGGGAGCCAGAGCACTGGACCTAGCTGGTAATCTTTGGGTCTTAGGCAAACATAGGTTTTCAAAGTCTTCATGTAGGAGCTAATAATACATGCCTTTGGCAGTCAGAAGTTACTAGAGGTGTGTAAATTAGGGAAGGCAATGTCCAAAATGCTCTGGCCCCATCCCAGTGTGGCATGGTGATGTAGCTTACAGCAGGTCACTGAACTGCTGGAGGTCTAAGTGGTGCTCCGAAAACAATTTGGGCTTTATTAATAATAGGGCAAGGCTGGCCCGTTAGGACTTTTTCCACCCCAATCGGGAAGGTGCTGCTATTATTTCTTGCAACATAGCTCATAGTCTCAGAAGAGGCCTAGTTAATCTGTCACAATCCAGAGCCAAGGCCAGGGAGCAGACAAACAGGCTAAACTGACCATCTGCTAGCTGCCTTGAATTGTCATTCAGGTTCCACCATATTGAGACTGTGTCTGTTCCCCAAATGTAGAAACACTCAGAAAGTTTGTTTTAGTAATATAATTAACATAAGATTTGATCATGCTGAATACCCAACCAGCACCCTTGTTCTGAAGCTAGGACTCTTAAATAGATCTCTTACATCTAAAGCACTTACTGCAAATGAAACTATTACTGATCAGGAGTTTACTATAGTGTGTTTAACAGAAATGTGAATTAATCCAAATGAATGTGTGGCATTAAATGAAGCTAGTCTACAGGTTACAGGTATATACATCAGCTGCATCTAACTAGCAGAGGAGGAGGCATCAATTCAATTCAATTCAATTCAATTCAATTCAATTTTATCTGTATAGAACGTTTAACAATGGACATTGTCACAAAGCAGCTTTAAAGAAATAAATGCAGGATATAAATTGTAAATGTATGAATTTATCCATAATGAGCAAGCCAGAGGTTGACAATGACACTACTGGGTCAAACGTACATTAACATCAGCTACTGCAAATGTAGTTTTATCAGTAATCTCCAAGAGTTATCAACCTTGATCAGATGTAGCTCCACTTAAAAAAATAATTATAGAGAAAAAACTAGCACCCTGGTATAATAATCATACATACACCTTAAAACAGACCACTCCAGATTTATAATGTAAATGGTGTTAAACTAAATTGGTAGTATTCCATGGAACAGCATGGAAGGAGAGCCGTCTAAGCTAAAGAAAGGCTCTTTGTGCTGCTAGATCAACACCCTAATAGATAACAAAAATAATACTAGATTCTTATTTAATACTGTAGCAAAGTTAACTAGGAATAAGACCATCACAGAAGTGCACACCATCATTATGTAGTAGCAATGACTTCATTAATTTTTTCAATGACAAAATTGAAAATATCAGGCAAAAAATTCAGACCATTAATTTAAAACCAGACAGTTACATAACTACCCATGTAGATGACAATATAAACAAATCAGATAAGCGATTAGAATGCTTTACTCCCCTTCGGGAGACTGAACTAATTTCTACCAGAGGCAATCAAACCTCTTCTAAAAATAACCAATTCTTCCTTTAGCACTGACTATGTACCTAAACCCTTTAAACTGGCAGTTGTCAAACCCCTAATTAAAAACACCTAATTAAAAAAAGACCCCTGTCAGCTTTCCAACCATTGGCTAATATCAAACCTCCCTTTTATCTCCAAGATCCTAGAAAAGGTTGTAGCACAGCAAATATGCTCATAGCTACATAGGAATAACATTCATGAAATCTCTCAGTCAGACTTTAAGCCTCATCATAGTACTGAGACAGCGCTGGTTAAAGTGGCAAATGACCTATTACTGGCCTCTGATCAGGGTTGTGTCTCCTTGCTTGTGTTGATTGACCTTAGTGCAGCTTTTGACACCACTGACCATGCTATTCTCCTCATAGATATGGCTCAGGTCTTATTTGACTGACTGTTATCAGTTTGTAGATGTAAATGGTGACCTGTCTATGCATACTAAGGTAAAATCTAGTTCTGTTTTTGGCCCACTGCTTTTCTCTCTATATTTTCTACCTCTAGGTAAACTTATTCGTAAGCATGGTATTAGCTTCCACTGTTATGCTCATGACTCATAGTTTATATGTTTTAGCAAAGCCAGTTGAGAGACACTAGCTTAATAGAGTTGAAGAATGTGGACATTAGACACCGGATGCTCAGTAACGTCCTTCTACTTAATTCCTTCTACAAGGCAAAAGTACCTTTACAAGGACTACAGGCTGCTAGAAGCAAGCTTTCTGATTACATAGTAACTCTGGATGGCCTTTTTAACTTTAACACTCAATTTCTGTGGTTCACTTACACCACTGAAATTAAATTTGGAAACTGATGATCAAGTGTTTTCTGCAACTGGTTTGAAACACTTTAATTCTATAAAAAGGTAATTGTTATTTGCTGTAGTGGCACAGCGGGCAACATTGCTGCCTCACAGCCCCTGAGTGCCACTGTTACTGTCACTGTTACTGTGTGATGTGACTATGAAACTAAGCTAAACAGCTCACTTCAGATGGCTACTACATGTACATTGATTTGTCTATGAATTAAATGAGAAAGCAATAATCTAGACAGCACATTACACTCAAAAATTGAGTGTCCTTTAGACCAAAACAGAAAGAACTTGCATAATTTACATTTATGGCATTTGGCAGTTTTCCAGAGTGACTTACAGAGTGCTTTAAAGTCTCTATCGGTAGATACATCCTGATAATGGTTCACTAGGTCACATACCACAAGTACTCTCAGTCTAAAAAAAAAAACATTTTGGGGAGGTAGTATAGTATGAAAAAGACAACACGAAATTTTTTTTTCAGAAAATATACTGCATGTTATAATAACCTTTCATATGTGTATGTGTATTGTCCATGATTTCCTAAGGGCTTTACAATAGTAAATTCTCTTTTACAATTAATGACCAGTACTATACATATCAGGTAAATAAGCATCAATTATATGCAATAATACATGTGGCCCACTTTACATAATCCTAGAAGAGCTTTTTTGTCCAAGATTAAGAAGTCACTACAACTACTCAAAATGATATGAAATCTAAACAATAAAATGGAAAATCAGTGAATGTTTCTGTACCAATAGACAAGTACACCGATCAGCCATAACATTAAAACCACTGACATGTGATGTGAATAACGCTGCTTATCTCGTTACACTGGCACCTGTCAAGGGGTGAGATTATTAGGCAGCAAGTGAACAGTCAGCTCTTGAAGTTGATGTGTTGGAAGCAGGAAAAAAGAGTAAGGATCTGAGCGACTTTGAGCAGAGCCAAATTGTGATGGGTCAGAGCATACCGAAAATGGCAGGTCTTGTGGAGTGTTGCTGGTATGCAACAGCGGTATGGTAAACAGTATTTAGTACCTGCAGAAAGTGGTCCAAGGAAGGACAACCGGTGAACTGGCAACAGGGTAATGGCACCCAAGGATCACTGATGCGCATGGGGAATGAAGGCTATCCCGTCTGCTCTGATAGCACAGAAGAGCTACTGTAGCACAAATCACGGAAAAAGTTAATGCAGGCTATGAGAGGTATCAGAATATACAGTGCATTGCAGCTTGCCATGTAGGTGTTGACTTGGCCTCCAAATTCAGGTGGTCTTAACGTTATGGCTGATCAGTGTAAATGACCATTGTATAAAATAACAAATGCCTCCTGACATAAAGACAAATAAATAAAATGTATTTCATCCTCCACTACTACATTTTGGTTACACAAAGAGCAAACATGCATGCACTCTGCTTGAATACTTCAAACAGTACACAACCTCATAATTTGGCCTCAAGGAAAAGAATACATATGGTTTATGAGCCACCTCTCTAAATGTAAATAAATAACTGTTCCATCCAGCTTACTATTCCACCACAGCATCTTAAGTAGCATCTTTCACTAAAATGCTCATTACAACTTTCAAATTTACATTTAATGAACTGTGGAAAGCCAATATATTAACATTTAGTAATTGAAATTAATGATTAACTTTTAAATGGTTGCATACTTAGTATGACTAGCCTTTCCCAGATATCATCAGTTTCAGAATTTCTATGATGCATTAAAGCATTATATTACTATATATTTATAATTATTATAATTATTATTATTATTATTATTATTATTATTATTATTATTATATTACCAAAAGTTAAACACCTGACCAGAACACCCACGTGCTTTTTGAACATTCCATTGCAGATTCCCCCCCTTTGCAGTTATAATACTATCCATTCTTCTGGGATGGCTTTCCACTAGATTTTGGAAAGTGGCTGTGGGGATTGGCCCATTCAGTCCCAAAAGCATTATTGACGCCATGCACTGATTACAGACGAGAAGGCCTGGGGCACAGTCAGCAATTCAGTTCATCTCAATGATGCTCAGTGGGGATGAGGTCAGGGCTCTGTGCAGACCACTCAAGTTCTTCCACACAAACCTTAACCATGTCTTCCTGGACCTCGGTTTGTGCACAGGGGAATTGTCATGCTGGAACAGGATTAAGGTAGTCCCCTTAGTTCCAATGAAGGTAAATTGTAATGCAGCATATGAAGACATTCTGTAGAATTGCATGCTTCCAACTTTGTGGCAACAGTTTGGAGAAGGCCCACATATGGGTGTGATGGTCAGGTGTCCACAAACATTTGGCCTTATATCTGTTATTCCTTGATCAACCCCTTTTCCACACTGTTAGGATAAAAAAAATAATTTCAGAGAAGTTCATAAGATTTTCAGAGAAAGGCAGTGTTTGCCTTGAGACAACTGCATAATTGCATCTGTGCTGGATTCAGCAAGATGTGCATGTTTGATATTTCAGTATTAAGCCATTACACTGTAGGTGCCACTGTGGAAAAACCTACTTTGACCTCCACTTACAAAACTATTTTTGGAAAATGACACATCAGTATGACAAAATATCTGAAGAACTTTGTTCCCTTAATTGTAATAAACCTAATAAAAGTACTCAAATGTGTGTAAGATGCTACAGTTGCATGAAGTAGCATAGCCCACTGTGGTGTTGGGAGCAGGGTGGAGCAGTTTGTGAATGGAGGCTGGAGTCAGGAGAATGAGTGGTGTGGATGAGCATGCACCTGTGGGTGATTTACTAACAAGAGCTATGTTTCTCAGTGAGTGGTGAGATGATAAAGGGAGGAGATGAGACAGTGCTGTTATGCCGAGTGGCATGAAAACAGAACAGCAAAAACTGAACTGAGCGTTTGTGTGAGATTTAAAATAAACCCTAAAAAAATTGAGGTTACAGCAGCACTGAAATTGTGTGCAAAAAATAGAGGAGAATAAAGAAAGAGCCAAGTGGCACGATCTCAATTCAATTCCCACCTCCCATTTCCTTATTTCCCTCTGAACCCACAAGCATGCTACACCCATGTTGAAAGTACAACATTTACCACAACACTATTATTACCTTAAAAGGACGTGTGTACAAAAATGCCAACTTTATTATAATGAATAAAAGCTAACAGCTATCACATTAAGTTAGCATTTCTGTGGTGGAAATATATAAAAAAATTAAATAAATAAAATGTTCTCTCATTACACACACTAATATATATATATATATATATATATAGCATTGCTTACTGTGATCAATTATAAAAGTTATAAACGTCAGAGTAAGTGTAAATGCGTGTAATCACCTATTAAATACACTCAAAACCACATCTTGCTTGTTCTTCAGTGCAAACAGGCTGTTTTCAATATTAAATGAAGCAGAGATTCGCTTCCCGATTTGTGTCCCTCTGGCCTCTAATATAGAGTCAATTGTATAAGGGAGATGGGGGAGAACTCTGTTCCACAAATGCAAAAAACAGCATAGAAAGTAGGACAGAACGAGAAAAGATACACTGAAGTGGTCCGCAAAGAAAGGTGTTAAAGAGTGCAGAGACACAAAAAGTTCATTTTTCTACGACTGCTGCAGCCATGGGTGTCCGCATTGTGCCTCTTGCTGTAATGGCTAGCTCCTCAATCTCTGCATTCAGTCGCCTGATAACCCACTCCATTGCTTCACGGCCCTGCAGCGAGATAGAAACACACCACAACACAGCCACAGGTCATGGAAAAGATAATAAAAGCCACCACATTGTTTTAACTAAACATTAACGATTAATGACTGCACAATATTTTTTGTTAATGTCCACCTGTTTGTGCAGATGAATATTATTAAACATGCTGTGTCCTGTTGCTGAAAAAGCAGCCTCAAGTGAGTTTTTTTCAGTGTTTGCAATCAATCCAACAATTGACCAATAAACACACTACTGAGTGGGGACAAGATTGGCCAGATGATGCAAGTATGAAAGAAATAATAGCATACCAGCAGAATGAAAAATAATTGTAGGAAAACAGAAATAAGGTCCCAACTCATCATGCGTAGCTAAATTATTTCAGCATGAGCTTTCTGGTTCAGCAACAGCCCACAGCCATATTTCAGAACATTTTTTCTTCTTGCCAGCAGTAACAGAGGCACAATCTATTATTAGCAGAAAAATCAGCAAATTGGTATTACACAGATCCAAATTCTAACAAATACTTAATTATCAAAAAATTTAAGTCTTGTGGATCATTTTTCAGACTTTTTAAAATGCCATTAAATATTAATTTGCAAAAATGACCCATACACATCATCAACCAAACTTACTTTCAATCACAACATGTAAAGCAAAAGAGTAGAGGACTAAAGCCAATCAACCCTACCTTTCCTGCATTAGCTGAGATAGTGTTTGCCATAAGTCCCTCTAGGTAACTGCTCAAACTGACTCCTTTCACAGAGATGATGGCCTCCTGGGTCAGCACAGTCCTGTATCAGATGAAACACCATCAAGTTTATTACATTTTAAGGGCCCGTGGTTTAAACCTCAGGTCTATGGTCACCTGCATATGTTATACACTCAGCAGTTATGTGACTTGTATTTTGCATGTTTCTCCTAAAATAAATTAAGTACCAAATTTTAAGACAATATGTTAAGCAACAGGCTTTGCTCAGTAGTTGCTCGGTGTGTCTCTACTGGTCAATGCGACAGTATTTTTAGTGTAAAGAACAGTCTTCATTTTCTACAGCCCAATAGTGATGCTTTAAATCAACTCCACAATATGTAGGGGCAAGCTGAAATAATTGTCTTTTTTTATTTTTGGTTTGAGTTAAATTGCTCAATGATACTTAAATTACAGACTTCAAATTTCCCACATGACATCATGCATATGTTTGCTTCTTTTATCATGTGCCAGAGTCCTGTGCTAGCAATGAGGCACAGTAGTAAAACTGCTTGGGTCGGTTGTAACAAAACTGAAATATTTATTTTTTGGTAAACTCATATGTACATCAGTGAAATCAATTTTAAATGTATATCACATGACAAGATGCATCACTGTTTGAGGGTAGCTTGAAATAGAAAGTAGCTTGCCTAATAGAAATATTTGCGCAGAAATACTACACGAGCTACAGAAGTTGTGGCCGCTCTGCCGCTGCTGGGTTATAATTAGTCAGCTAGCTTGGGAAGACAACTCTTAGCAGCATCGCCAAGCTAACACGATTTAATGGGTGACTGTAAGAGGTGTTAAACAGAACATCATCATAACGTTAACATAGCTTGGTAAGCTCCTAGCAAATGTAGCTAACTAGCGTCATTTGTGGTTAACGGTCAGAGTGCCTCTGAAGGAGGATTCTGCATAAGAGGTGTTACAACTGTTCTGGTTCCACATTGTACAGGTTGCATCCATCCTTTCTCATAATCTTGCAAATAGAAGGAGCATGCACAAACTCACAAACTTGAATTTTGTGCATTGTTACACAAAAAAAAAAAAGAAGAAACAGGTCTTACTTTAATGGGTCATCTGGATGTGGTTTATAGACAAGCCTTTCATCTACAGACACCATGTTGGTAAACGTAATCTGAGAACAAACATACAGAGAAAGTGTAAATTACATATTTGCATGTCTCCCACACAATAAATACCAAGCTTAATAGTCTAAGGCTAATAGCCTGCTTGTTTAAAAAGTTAGGTATTATGCTGTTAACCCAATATGAGCACATTTTTGCTCTATTCTCTTCATTGCATCGTTTTAGTCTTCACACAATTACATAACGGTGTGTTAAACTTTGTTTCGATAATATAAACATATACAAGTAGATATTAGTTTCTCTCCATGAGAGCCTCTGATAAGTGTAAAATACCGAGTTCGTACATTTGTAGACTTAAGCTCCAAAGTCTTCTCTTGGGGGTCCACAAGCGAATGCTCTTGAACATATGTACATGCACGTGCATTACCAATGATCTGTGGAAAGAAAGAAAAGTAAGTCGTTATGTTAACAGGTACCATAATAATAATTCACTTAATCATTAATGAGAAACAGGTGTACAAGAATTGAGAGGATGCTCGTACTGAGTTGACTATAGATGGAAGGCCCCATTCTGTGCTGAGTAGACGTTTGCTGTGAAGCCGGCCTTGCTGGTCCACTCTTCGGTCCAACACATCTACTCCAAATACACTAGGGTTCATGGGGTTGGGGTACTTCTGCATAGCTGCTTTGGTCACCGTCTCCCATGGGTGGCTGTAAAGAAAATATTAAAAACATTTCTGTTGTCAATTTTATTTTTGGGGGGTGGGGGGTGGGGTGGGAGGGGGTGGGAGGGACAGTTCAAATTTCACTCAAAACTGCAAAAATTTGTAAACGGACATATAGCTAAATTTGCATACGTTGCTGATATACATACACTACATAGCCAAAAGTTTGTGGACACCTGACCATCACATCCGTATGTGATTTTTGAACATCCCAGTCCAGATTTAGTCCCCTCTTTGCTCTTATAATGAGCTCCACTCTTCTGGGAAGCTTTCCACTAGATGTTGGAGTGCGGCTGTGGGGATTTGTGTTCATTCAGCTACAAGAGCATTAGTGAGATCAGGCCCTGAGATCAGGGTTGAGGTCAGGGCTCTGTGCAGGACACTCGAGTTCTTCCACTCCAACCTTCACACACCATGTCTTCATGGAGCTCGCTTTGTGCATAGGAAATTGTAATGCTACAGCATACAAAGTCATCTTATACAATTGCATGCTTCCAATTTGTGGCAATAGTTTAGGGAAAGTCTACATATGGGTGTGATGCTCAGGTTTCCACAAACGTTTGGTCATATAGTGTAATTAAAAGGGAAGATGCTTGGTATTTAACAATTTTGAAAATCAACAAAACAAAAAATTATTTATAAATGTCAAAATTGTAATTATTTAGGACCGACTCTATTTAAAAATTCAGTATTCATTTATGTTAGAGGAAGTGACAAAACCTAACTTAACATTCTGCCATTTCAACATTCAACTAAAACAGAAGATATGTAATGTGCCGTTAACATTTAAAACTAAAGCTGAAGATTGGAAAAAGACCAGGTAACGTTCTTTCCTAATCTTCATCTGTCCGGTTGAAGGGTGAGTCTGTGCCCAGGACAGTCTCAGATTCCTGACAGGAGCTGAACAGAGTGCAGTCTTCTGCTGCTGAGGTTTTTTTTTTTTTTTTTTTAAAGCAGTACAGAATGCAGTTTCGGAGCACGAGCTCGTCAATATAGGGGTAAAATCAATGTTTATACTTTTTTTTTTTTTTTTTACACTACAAATGTACATGTATTAATCTGATCTAAACAATATTATTCGGAATTAGTGATGGGTCGTTCCTGAACGATTCGTTCATTTTGAACGAATCTTTAATGTGACTCGGGAAGAGCGAGTCGTCTCGGGGATTCGTTCAGTCGCGCATGCGCAC
>CM074917.1:3647782-3661726 GCA_037576815.1 Pangasius larnaudii
CATAGTCCCAGGGCCCTGAGTGGCCTGTATGGCACCAATGACTCACACACATAACTACACTGCTAGGGCATATGCTTAGATTGGCATATTTCCTCCCATATGTCAAATTCTGACAAAGCCGTCAAAAGGTAAAGAGAAAATCCTAGGAAGAAAATTGCTGTTGGTATTTTTCTTAAATATTATATTATTTATTATTATTATCTATTATCAGCTATTTTAATTCTTTCATTTAAATGTTACATTTTAAATAGAATTGATCACAGTATGGAATTACAAAGCCTTTCCCAGTCAGCAGATGATGATGAAGATTAAAGATATCTCACAGTCAACTGATTGTTCTCACTGTTCAATCTCATTGTTAAATCATGCTTTTCAAAACACATTATAAATGATCAGCTACTAAGAACACCTACACACTTTGTAAGAATGAAAAATATTGATTCTATGATATGAGTTTAGATCTGGTACATGAGCAAGTGCTTTTGTCTTTCTTGAGGCCCCTATTAAGAAGGGTTAATTATTTTCCTCTTTTGCAGGCATTGCTCAAACACAAGACCCACTTGACAGGATCCTCTACACTAGGGTGCACAAGAAAGACTAACGGGGTACTGTCAAAGACAGCATCCATGCAACCTCTGTGGTTGACCATGTTGTGCCAGCTGCGAGTCACACCCTTCCTCTCCCTGTAGCTAATCATCCACCACCAGCTGCCAATCATGCTCTGTCAGTGAGCAGTGACTCAGGTAACGCTACAGTTTCTATCAAGACTTACCACACAGATGATGCTCAGCAATCCCTGATATTGTCTGGTCCTTTAAGCCACCCTGTACCTGATAGCTTAATCACCGCCTGTGAGAAATGGGAGCTTGAGCAGTTGCTGAGTGGGCTAGTGGGTCAGTCACTCCTCTTTCACCAGGGCTTGATCCCAGCAGTCAACACTATTCCTGAAGCAGGCATACAGCACCTTGTGCCTGCCCAGGTCCACATAAACACTCAAATTGGCATTGAGCAGGAGACAGATATCCTTGATGATGAGTTACCAGTCAGCCAAGTAGGTGACAACGGTGTTGACAGCTTTGGAACTATCTTGTCTTTTGAGTGCCAGTATCTTCCAGCAGATAACCAGCCTGAAAACAAGTTGACAGTAGTTGAGGTTGACAGACAGGAGGGACTGCCAAAGCCAGCACTGAGTACCAAAGTGATGTCTGTACACCGGGGGAGAGGCTCATTCTCAATCCAGGAGTGTCTAGTGGACTACAGTGGGCAGAACAGAGGGATGTATCGCTCACAGTCCTATGGTGTGCCAGTGCTGGATGGCGATACTCGGTATCTGCCACAGGCACCTGAGCGCAGCACCAGCAGCAGAGAGGCAGTGCAACGTGGCCTTAGTGCTTGGCACCAGTATGGGCTAATGGATGACCCCTTCTTTGGTGCCAATACTGTTCCGCCTTGCTTTCCTCCCCACACTGGGGCTTCACAGCAGGAAGTGGAACAGTCCATAGAGGCCCTCGACATACTCATGTTGGCCTTGGAGCCACATAGCCCAATGCCCAAGTCTCACAGTGCACCACCTAGGGAGAACAACTCTGCCTTCCAGCCATTTTGCCAGACCATAGAGAAAACCTCCTACCAGGCAGACCAGGCCATCCATAATTATACAAACAGACATCTTCCCTCTACATCAGCCAGCTTTGGCCAGTCCTCTCAAAGGTCATCTCCTGCCTGCACAATGACCCCACCACCCGACATTCACCAGAGGCACTGCCAGACTCCCCAGTCTCCCTCACCCAGCTACCAGAAAGACCCATACAGAATGCAAGGAGTCTCGGTTACTACCCCACCCCCAACAATACCCTTGCCATCTCCATTCAAGCCCCAGACTGTTTACCCAGGAGGTGGAGTGGTGTTTAACACTCCAGAACTTCAGAGTTCATCCCCATATCCAGGCAACCAGTGGAATTATACCATATTCTCATCCCCCTTGCCCACCAATACCCCTGGTATGGAACCTGAGCCCGAGGCTGCGGAGGAAAGTCTAAATCTTGAAGGACTAGTGGCTCACCGTGTAGCAGGTAATGAACAAGCCCCTATAATCAATAAAAAATTTTATTACAGATAACACATGCATGATGAAGTTCATATGCACTTTGCAAACTATTGTAAAGATTCTCACCAGTCATTAACAGGCCTTAAATTACTGAATGCTATCGTAGGAAGTTAGCTCTTTAGGTAAAGCTGCATATTTCAGAAGGGGAAATTCTGCAAACTTAATATTTTAGTAGCTGATCAACTTCAAGAAGTTGAAGTTAGTGTATTTACTAATTGTGCACGGGATATTTATCTCTGTGGCCACTGGCAATAATATCCTATATGTAGTGAAACACTATATTAAGAGCACGGTAACATGATTGGCAGTTTAAGGCAGTAAATTATAAGCACAGAGACACAAGACACTTGCCTTTAAAAATCAGATGAGACTTTATTACTAAGACACAGCAACTAATCTAACTCAAACACACGCACACACAAAAAACACAGAGGTGAAAATGGCTTTGAACAGAGGATGAATGAACTCCCAAGTTTCTAGCAGTTTCTCAGACCATGACCTGAAAGAACCATCAATTTATTAATTTAACCTTCACTTTGTTTAGAAGAGCTTTAAACTTCATATAAAATACACCAGTTCAGTGAGAATCTGGAGGTACAATACTTGCATTTGTGTTGCCAGGGATTCCCTCATTGCGTCGTTGTTTGGAGGGGTTTTCCAGCGATATTGATTGGTTGGCGGCCTGGTTGACCTTCAGTAGCATCTCAGTAGACCAATGAGGATGATAAACAGAGTGAGGCACGAACCCGGCAGAGTCTCATAGGCAGGTTGCAAAACTTTGATGAGTGGTTCACAGTGGTGCAAAGGCGGGAGTTGGAGGCTTTTCAGGAACCAGTCTGGATGCGGAGTCTCGGAGCGAGATGGGCGAGAACTTCTAAAGCTCTTGGTTGATGAGACTTCCTTCAGATGTGGATGGAGATTCTCTTGA
Organism: Pangasius larnaudii; assembly: GCA_037576815.1. Lineage (NCBI taxonomy): Eukaryota > Metazoa > Chordata > Actinopteri > Siluriformes > Pangasiidae > Pangasius > Pangasius larnaudii. Next base: position 3,650,818 of record CM074917.1, read on the forward strand.
GGTGTTGTTTGTAGAGAACTCTCCTGTTGTAGTTTGGTGACGAGAACTCTGAAGATGTTAAAAAGAGACGTCTTGCAATGTGGATGGATAAGACTCTTTTAAGATGTTGGTAGATGAGACTCTGAGTTATTAAAAAAGAGTTCTCGCAAAGATGTGTTGGATGACACTCAGAGTTTCCTTTGTGTCAGGAGATTTTAACCCTTTACAGTTGGGCTGACCCCAAAGTGTTTGCTCCAATCAGCAGGATCTTGGGGCGTAAACTGCATTCTCCTCCTCTGACACTAATTAGCATACAGGGCTCTGAGTAATGTGCCTTTTCTAACTTTTCACAAGGTTAAGTTAGAACTTTGGTCAGGAATTTCATACCATGCACGTAATACATTATACTCAAATTCACATTATACCAACCCTTAGGAAATTCAGTAGTGATCACACGCATACCAAACATGACATACCTGTTGTTATTGATACACTCATTAACACTATGATACTTGTTAAATGATCAAATGCATCATAATGACCTGGTGGCTATAGGTATGTTACATATAAGGAATGACATTAAAAAGGCAACAAGTTTTCAAACTATGGTGCATCATCTTAAAAGTCATTGTCCTTACAGGAGATGTAACATAACTTATGTAGTCAGTTAAAGCTGGGTCCTTTGGAATGTGTGAATGGTGGTGAACTTTGTGTTCCTGAGGAGAACTATGGTCTCATTCCACGAAGGTCCTTGGGTGAGTCCCCCCCTTTTTCCTGAAGTTAACAGCTTTATCATCAATTACATCCTGTAATTAACTTGACTCCACAAAGTCTGTGAGTGGGGCTTGATTGTTTTATAGTGTGCTTGCTTTTTCTTGCCAGTTTGCTTACAAATCCTACATTATTTGGTATATTTTCTGGTTGTTATAGCCTAAGAGAGTTTTGGACCCAGAAGCAGAAAACAGACTCAGGTACTGAAGGTAAAATGAGTTGATAAATGAATGTAGAGATGCATGAGGAAGATGTGTGACTTGGCACATCTGTTGAGGCCAGGATTCAAACACAGGTTGACAGTGCAAGAGTCAGACATTCTGCCTGTGAGCCACAGGGGTAGGGAAGACAGGTAAAGTGCAAGTGTGGCTTAGAGTTACTGTCAAGGTCAGGGCTCAAACTTGGGTAGGCTTCATGGGAGTCAGGTGTTCTATCCATAAGCCACAGAGAAGGTGAAGTAGGAAGGTGAAGGGTGTAGCGGAGTGCCGGCAGGCAGGGGAACGTGAAACTGGAGCACAGGAGAAACAAGGTTACACAGGGATCAAAGCACGAGGAAACAAAAGCAGAGCATAAACTCAGAGAGGCCTTGGTACTGCACTGGTAGAAGAAACGATCTGGCAATGAGTGACTGGAGAACTGGGGTTTTTATGTGCTGCAACAAACAGGAAGCAAGGGAGAGACAAACACAATTAATGTGTTTACTATCAGTAACCAGTAGGATATATACAAGTATTCAGGTCATAACCATAGTTTATTTAAGTAATAATTGTAGAGGTAGTAAAATACAGTGTAAGTGCAATTGTAAGTGTCTAGAGGAACAGAGTTATTAGAATTACCTAACTAATATAACTGTGGCTCAGATGAAACTATAATAGTTAAAAGTCCTTTAAAATGATCCTGAAACTACTTTCCTTTTTAAGGAACCTTTACTAAACCTTTAGAAATGGGGTAAACCATCAAATAAATATTTTGGAGAGTGAAATAAATGATCTGTTTAATAATAGTTACTCTATAGTATCCAGCAGTTCAAGATGTCCTTCTAGTGGCAAGACATTTCAACAGGACTTAACAAAAATGACTCCTCTGTTAGTATTGCTTGCTGTTGCTGAAGAAGCAATAATACACTTCTGAAATCATTATGTATTGTAAGAAGGTCTTTGTTTGCACAGCTAAAGAAGGGCATTTTTCTCTAGATACACTGTGTACTAACTTCAGTTTTTACTACTTGTATATTGTATAAAGTATTTTGATACTTTTGATATTTAGTTCTGCCATTTGAGGGAAACCTTGCTGTTTAGCAATTTTGTTGGGCCAAAGAAGAATGTCAGTAGCAATAAACTCTGCAAAAAAAAAGAAACCCAATGAAAGACAATTGATTAATATTTGTCAAAATTCTTTTAGAATTCTAAAATGAATTATGAATTATTTCCTTACCAGAGCAATGGAAGGAGGTGAGTGTAGAGCAACAAATGAATTGTTCATAATCCAAAAAAAAAATACAATAATTAAAGTGCAATCATTTATAAAGCCTAATGGCTTTGGGCATTTTGGCTGGCAATGGAACTGGCTTATATTTATTTTTGGTATGATTTCTAATCATTAATAATTTATCATAATTTAATTTTGAAATCCTGCCACTGCCAAACAAGACTGCTGGGTCCTTAAGCAGGGCCATTAACCTTCCGTTGCTCAGCTAAATTATAAGTTGCTTTGGCTTTAGATGAAAGCAGTTACTGAATGAATAAATGTAAATGTAAGATCATTTGACTGCAAAAGATTTGTAATAAAGATCATATTTTTAAACAATATTATTTAGTCCAATTGCATGACCCATATAATTCCTTTGCAGTTCACATACATACATACATTTACTATACATATGAGGATGTTGTATGTAATGATATGTCAGAATGCAGCTAACAGATCACTGATTTGTTTCTCATGGCCACCTGCCCTGTTTTATGGACCACTCTTCATGTTCTTGCTCCTCCACCTGCATCTCCTCTCTCCTTCTCCTCACCTTACCCCATCATGCTCCCTCAGAGTACAACGCTCGCATCCGTGGCATCTCCAAGAGCATGTCCAACCAGCTTGAACGTCATCACTCCTATTCTTTTTCTGGTTTGTCCTCTCCACCTCTTCCTGTTGTCCTCCACCTTTGACCCTCTGTTTCACACCTTTCTCACTTTTCTTACTACCTTTTTCTCTCATTCTTTTATGTAGCTTTCTTTTAACTTCTGTTGTTTAATTCAGTTTACTTTTAATGTAGCCAAATTTTTTTTTTGACATTAAGGATCATCAAAACAAATCTGTTGAAGATTTCCACATTTACTGCTTTTAAATGACAATTCTATTTTTTTTTTTTTTCTATAGAGACAGTAAGCTATTACAATCAACTTCCTTGTATACTATAGATATAAATCAGAATAAATGTGCTAACTTATTCTTGGAATGAATTCAAATATTTTGATTTTGTAACCCTGCACTGCACTGTCTTTATAGTGAGAACATTCAGTTTGTACAGCTGTGTCTGCCAAAGACACTTCAGCTGAGCTAATCAATTTATCTCAGTGCAGATGTCAAACTCACTTTTGAAAGGCCATAACCAAAGTGATCCCTAAGTAACATACTGCGTCATGTTCTTTAATTACTTGGACATCATTGTCCTGTGCAGTTAATATTTTGCATGTATATTTGTATGCTTTTGATGAATTCAAAGCATGTAATCATAATCAAAGAGTAAACTGTGTAGTTAAGGTCATTCTCAGTAGCACCTATGGTCTCTACTATGCATGATATACAATAGATGGTAGAGAATAAAATTCTCACATATTTATCCATTTGGCAGGATCACATTCATACATGTCAATACCAGATGAGACTGCTTCCAGCACTCGCTGTTGCACAAGCAATGAGGGCCAATACAATAACAGTCATGAAGAGAGCTCTGCTTATGGCAATGGTTCTCCACAACACTGTGTTTCTCCAAAGTTTGTCAACACTATCGACATGAATCCTGGAGGACAACCTAAAGAGGTAGAGATTCTGGGAAAGCTGTTGTCAATCTCAGATAAAGTGTTTAGTTGTAAGTCATTTTTAAATGTCTTATAATGTGTTTAATCTTGAAGACATTCCACCACATTGCTGCAGGGCAGGGGTTCCCAAACTTTTTGTGCAGAAGACCCCAAATGGACATTATAAATTTTCTGCTACCCCAAGCCCAAGTCTGCTATCCCAAGCGAAGCAATGCACAATACTACTGTTATCCAATTTCATTTTTATTATTATTATTATTATTATTATTATTATTATTATTATTATTATTATTATTATATTGGCTTGACACAGCCAACATACTATTCTGCTTTATAAGCTTATTATTATTGAATAAATGAAATGGCTTCCATTAAAAATTTCTGACTGTTATATTTCCTTGAGCTTTCCAGTTACTTCCACCAAACTTAGCACAGTCCTTTAGGCTGTTTTACAATCAAAGCTGGATTGAGTGGAGATGAATGGGTTAAGTAAGAAAAATGGAAAGAAAGAGAAGGATGAGAGAATCTGTCTTTAATTTGGCATGAATTACAATAGAAGAACGATGTTCGAATGTTGCTACCTTGCAACCGTAATTCCGATCTTTCTAAAAAGCACAAGTACTTGTCGAAAATAATTTGGTCATTGACCACTGTTCAAGGAAAGAAGCATGTGAAATTCTCATTATGGTTCTACAACAAAAACTAGAACAAGAACTGATGAAGCCACTCACTAGACTAGTGAAATGTATTTATGATTATAGAACAAATCTTAGTTACACTTCTGACTATGTTTTAAGAGAGTATAATTTTCTGTGTGCCTATGTCTAAGTGTTTATTAGTTGTGCAGTTCTTTTACAGTAAACTTTTTTCCCCACTTTTAGGGGCACATGCGTAGCTACAGGGAGGCCTTTGAGGAGGTGGAGTCGGTATTACCTAACCCCATCCCCAGCAGTGACTTCCCTGTCTCACCCACCACCTCGCCACAGACCCCATACATCAACCTGTGTAGGTGTAGCCTCCCAGCAGGAATAGGGTGCTATTTATATTCACTGGAAGCAATCTGCTTGATGTTTCCCTGAACACATACATGCACATGTAGCATACACAAGTTAATTTCTACTAGATAGTTGTAGTTAAATCAATGGATATAAAAGGTCTATGTGATACAGGAATCAACAAATTTCAATTGAAAAGTCAATAGGGATATAACCTGGCTGCATAAGTGTGCACATAGCGTAACTAATACTTTGTTAAGGCACCTTTTCTTGTAATACAGCCGTCTGTTTTGGTCAGAGTCTATCAACTTAGCTCATTTTGATTTGGCAATTTTATTCCACGTGTCCTTGCAAAAATGCTCCAGATCTATCAAATTGCAAGGGGATTTTTTTGCAATTTTTTGCAAGTTCTTGTTTTTGTACCTAACATATCTTTTAGATTTATGCCCAAAAAGTTCTGCCTTGGTCTCATCTACCCATAACATATTTTTCCACAAATTTTTTTTTTGAGGAAGGGCTACCCTACCCCACAGCCCAGACATGTGAAGAATCCGAGACGCAGGCAATGACCATGACTTACCAGATATTCCTGCAGCTACTATACTGTTGCCATAGGTCACTTGGCAACCTCCCAGGTTTTGTCTTGTCCTTTTGTCACTATGGTGCCTGATTTCTCTACTTGTTGATGATTGTTTTCATGATGTTCCATGGTACGTGTAATGTTTTTTGGAAATTCTTTTGTACCCCTCTGCTGATCAATAATTTTCGATAACGAGATCCATTGCATGCTTTGCACACTCTTTATGGACCATGGCTTCAGCAGTCAGATGAAACCAAGAAGATTTACCGCATTAAATAGGGTGTGCACACCTATCCAAATAGGTTATTGCAAGTTTTTTCCTTTTCTTTTTTTCTTGTAAAACAATAATGCTTTTCACTTTAATTTGTTGGTTGCTATACCACATTAAAGCTGGAAAAATATCTGATATGATTTATCTTGGTTTAATTTTTTACATCAAAAAAAACCCTGCAATTTAACAGGTGTTTTAGACTTGTTATGTCAATTGTAGATGTGGACACTGTACCTAGCCATCCATAAATGACACCGATATTTCCATCATGGGCCCCATATTCTGCAGTGAGAGCTGCACCTTCTGTAGAGAACCCATCTTTGACAATATAATATCCAAATGCTTGCCATTTCCTATTTCCATGCCCTTTATTGGGCCTTTCCATTCAAATAATTATTTGGGATTCTTTGGTAAGTGGAGAGCGTGTTAATAATATTTATCTTGGACAGCATTTCCCATTGCATACATCAGCACAACAATGAAGCATGAAGTTTTACCTACTAAAAATACTCAAAATTATTACACTTTTATTTTTTTTATTCTTATTGTAGCTTGATTGCCTGATAGTTATAGCTACATCCTACTTGTTAACATTAACATTAGCTGTTAACTTAAGAATATATTGCCCCTCCTCTCCATCATTATATAAATATATATAATGATGTATATTGCCTCTCCTATATATTGCCTCTCCTATCCATCATGCAAAGCATCACTAGAGATCTTTTTCTCACTTGAGATCAATTTTTTTGTACATGTCTACTGACAAAAAAGCAAAATAATCTATTAACTGGCAATTTTTTAAAATTAATTAATTTGTGTGATATGCACCTAACCTTTGACAAGGAGCTCTGTTCTAATTCCATGTACTTTCCTCCCTTTCTTCACTTGGTCACACAGGTCGCTCGCCCCCTGGTCTGAATAAAACTCGACTATCTAGCCAGGATCCAAAGTCACCCAACCCATCTGAGGTTCTGTTTCAGCATAGCATCTCAGGTTAGTGCAAAGAAAAAAAAGTCATTACATGACATATGTTTGTGTCATTTAACCTAATTACGGCAGTATTGAGAATTCAGATGTTCCATTCTCTCCCAACTTTCCTGTACATTGTTAACTTCTTTCATCATTTCCTATAATCACTGTTCCTCCAAGTTACTTTTTCATTTTCTTTTTTCACTCTTTCATGCTCGATACTATCAGATTCTGATTCTAGTGATGATTTAGAAGGTAAGAGGTATTTAAAATAATGGTAAAATTCCTGTCCTCCTTGGGCTACTTACCAGACCCCCCCCACCCCCCACCCCCCACCAAGTGTACCTTAACTCACACAAGATCATGTTTTTTTTTTCTGACAGATACTTATCCTACATATTTGAGTCTTATGCATGTTGAGTGGATTTTTCCCTACTTGTATTAAGCTATGCAATGCAGTGTAAGTAACCGAGCAGCCTCTCTGTCTAATACTGATTCTGTAGGTTGTTCTTTCCATAATCTTTCCTATTATGAGCTTTAAGGGGGATGCTTTGTTTTAAACTCTTCCTGTCCAACCTGATGAATCTGTACATGTAATCACACAAAACTACTGACCAATTTCTTTTTGTTTGTTGTGATTCTTTTTTTTTGCCTTAATTGTGTTTTTTGTAAACAGTCAGACCTCTAAATCACTTTTAGTCATAAGAATGAGAATATATGGGTCCTCTGTGTGTGTGTGTGTGTGTGTGTGTGTGTGTGTGTGTGTGTGTGCGTGCGTGCGTGTGCTTGGGCAGAACCACAAGGGTATATGAGCTCTGTGGATCAAGGAAGGGGGGTGGTGTCTCCAGTACTCTGTTCCAACTTGCCTACTGTCCTAAATAGAGCGGTTCCCTTTTCGCAAAGCTTCACTCCTCCTCAGCTGACCAGCAGAACCATCTCCAATCCTGATGGGTAAGTATATTCACCAGTTTGAAACCTGGGCCCATTCTTCATGTGTGGATTTTGTAGTTAATTGTACTGGATTGTTGATGATTTGACATGATACTGGATTTGTCTGTTCTTTGAAACTGTTGTCAGGTTTGTTACCAAAACAACAGCTGCATAAGCCCTTATTCAAAACAAGATTGGTTGCACAATTATAAGCCTTATATAGTCCTTAAATTGTTTGTTTATATAAGAAGACTGTTGCACATATATGGGTCTATTCAAAATTGAGACTGATCTATGCCTAGTTAAATAAATCATTTGTACACTATCCCCCTCTTTCAGTAGTGCAAGAATGAATAATCCTGCCTTCCTCTCATTCCCAAGTGAACCTGTCCCTGCCTCACTTTTTCCGGACCCTATGGGCTACCTCAACCCAGAGGAGGCCACTGTGAACGTCATGGGTGTGCACCATGTCCCTGGCAGCCCCAACACACTCCATCGTACAGTTGCCACAAACACACCTCCAAGCCCGGCCCTTCAGCGAAGGCAATGCAGCCCAGGATTGGGATGCCAGAATATGGCCAATGAAAGAAGCGGTGAACTCAGCATGCCAAACAACCATCTGCTGGCACACAGTGGCAAATCAGTTCTTCCTGTGAGTCCTGTGCTGAGCCGACACACTTCTGCTGCTGTAAACACTGCTGAAAACCCCACACTGAAACACAATGCAACTGATGACAAGCAGGGGGAACAGTCTAGGCAGAGTCTATCCTCTATGGGCCCTCAAACACCACTCATTCCCTTGGAGCAACCAGCAAGGAGGAGGGAGGCATGGGTGGAGAAAGCCCCATCAGATAGCACTCAGAACAGCACAGCTCCATCCCCGATGGCTGCATCTACTTCCAGTCCTGCCCCATGTGCCCCACAAGAGCCTGGAATTTTCTCCATCTATGGTCAGTAGGAGTGATTTATGAGTTATAACATACCGATATTACAAAATCATAAATAGATACTGTTAATGTTAAAGTACAAATCACTTGTAAAAGGGTAGCCTAATTCTTTCAAGTAAATGGAACAGAATAAATGTAATTTGTCCCCAATTAGTTGAGGTCATCTTCATCAGTATCATCATCATCATCATCATCATCATCATCTAACTGCAATGCCCTACAGAATTATTGGTACCTTTCGTAAAAATGAGCAACATGTTAAACACAATAATTCAGATTTTCCACTCAATAGGAGAAACTAGGATTCTGATTGGAACTAAAATCTTTGTTCCAACAAAAATCATTCTCATTAGAACTACATTTAAAATAATAAAAATAAAACAATATCTCACATGGCTCCAAATATATGCACCAAAATGCTCTCCTAAGGACATTTCTAAATAAATGCAAATTCTTTTCTTGTTTTTTTATTTCTTTTTTTTTATTATTTGTTCTCAGTCCCCAAGAAATCTATCATGCCTTTAATCATGTCCTGTTTCCCTGGGGTATTAATATGATATTGAACAAATACATCAAGTACTTGGGCCAAATGTAAAACCTCTAGGGCACTGGGGCGAAGACATGAGGTGGTTCTCAGATAATTTGATCTCTACAATATTTGCCAGTAAATAAAATGCCAATAATGTGGCAGCAGTACAATGCATACAATCATGCAGATATAGGTCAAGAACTTCAATCATGGTCAAATATCAGAATGGGGAAAACATAATCTCAGTGACTTCAACCATTGCATGGATGTTGTTGCCAGATGGGCTGGTTGGAGTAATTCAATAACTGCTCATCTCCTGGGATTTCCACACATAATTGGAGTGCAAAAATGGTGCAAAAAAAAAAAAAAAATTCAGTGAGCTGCAGTTCTGTGGGCTTTGCTAATGAGAGAGGTCAGAAGAGAATGTCCAGACTGGTTTGAGCTGACATGAAGGCTTTGGTAATTCAAGTAACCACCACAGGTTCGGGGTGTTGTACACTCTGAGATGCTTTTCTTGCCGAGCCTTCTCCTCTGACCTCCCTCATCAACAAGCCATGTCTGCTTGCAGAACTGCTGCTCACTGAATGTTTTGCACTATTTACTGTAAAATGTGTGCATGAATGTATGTGCATGAATGTACGACTGTTGTGCATGAATATCCTGGATGATCAGTTTTTGAAATACTCAGACAAGTCCATCTGGCACTAACAACCATACCATGGTCAGAGTCACTGAGATCAGTTTTTTTCGGATTGAATAATTGCATAAATGAGCAGGGGTACAAAGTTGCGTAGATACAGTCCCTTTCAAAAGGGGATTCTTTTGTGTTTGCTATACACTGAAAACATTTGTGTTTGATATCAAAAGATGAATATGAGTTCTGATAGATCAGAATTTCAGCCTTTATTTCATGATATACATATAGATATGTTAAACAACTTAGAACATGGCACATTTGGTGGTAGACCACCCAATTTGAGGTGAGTAAAAGTATTGAACAGATAGCTTTAAAGTAACTAACACTTAATATTTGGTTGCATATCCCTTGCTTCCAATAACTGCATTAAGCCAGCAACCCACTGACATCACCAAACTGATACATTCTTTTGTGATGCTTTTCTAGGCTTGTACTGCAGTTTCTTTCAATTGTTGTTTCTTTTCTTTGTTGTGGCCTCTATATTTCAGCTCTTGAAGACTTCTTTGATTGGTAGAGTATGATACCTTCACCCCTGCCCTGTGGAGGTTGTTCCTGATGTTGTTTTGGTTTTTTTCTTCACAGCTCTCACAATGTTTCTGTCAACTGCTGTTGTTTTCCTTGGTCATCCTGTTGCATGTCTGATTGTTAGTACACCAGTGGTTTCTTCATTTTTCAGGACATTGCAATTTGTTGTATTGGCTATGCCCAATGCTTGTGCAATGGCACTGATCAGTTTTCCCTCTTTTCTCAGCTTCAAAATGGATTGCTTTTCTCCCATAGACAGCTCTCTGGTCTTCATATTGGTTTATCCTTTTTAAAAATAAATGCAGTCATCACAACTGCAACCCAGGCTGCAAACCAAGAGTAGACATTCAGAGCTATTAATTGTTTAAACAGCCAATTTAACAGGGCACACCTGGGCAACAAGGAAGACCTGTCAGTCACATGTTCCAATATTTTTAAAAATTGAAAACACTTGAAAAATGGGTGGGTGGTCTAAGTTGTTTAACACATCTAGATGGAAACATCAGGAAATGAATGCTGAAATTCTGATATATTGTCTCATATTCATCTTTTGATCTCAAACAACAATTGGCCTTGCCTTTTCAATACTTTCAGAGGGGACAGTAGATAGATAGATAGATAGATAGATAGATAGGTAGGTAGATAGATAGATAGATAGATAGATAGATAGATAGATAG
>CM074917.1:3680915-3698280 GCA_037576815.1 Pangasius larnaudii
ACGGAGGAGAAAGTGAGAGTGTAAAGTCTGTGTGTGTATCGGGATGCTGATCTTAGGGACAGGTCACTCTGTCACAGGGTGGTTACTAATTTCATTTTATTAATTTATTTACTCCCCAATGGACACTGTAACCTACAGCAACATATCAAGGCTAATTATGCTTCATTTTTTAGGATGGGGTTGCATTACATAAAATAATATATGTGCATGTTTCTGATCAGTTCTGAGTTAAAAGCCTTTAAAAGTTAAAAGCATTGAATTCAAAGATGTTTGCTTGTATTATGTTTAGACAACATCAACATCAATCAACATCTTAACCTAAGAAATAATATTATTGGTCAAGACTGTAGACTGCAACAAGACAATATCATTAAAGCAGGCAATACTAGACAAATACTGAAGAATTCACCGGTTCTTTTATTATATATATATATATATATATGTATATATATATACACACACACACACACACACACACACACACACAAATACATTTCTTTCCAGAAACATTATGCAGAAAACAAAAAGAGCATATACATCATTTCTTCCCAGATAAATATGTCAAAGAACATAAACATGCCATTTAGATGTTACAGAAAGAATTATGTTTTGATTTATACCAAGAAGGTTAGTATATATGTTTCTTTTCCAAGGGTCCAAAACAGACTTCATGTCTTCAGCGATACCACTGATCTAGAGAAGGAGACAATGTCTTTACAGTTATTGCAAATAAAAACTGCATGCACTCTGGCTCACAGCATAACTATATACTCAAATTATTAATTAATTGATTAATTTATCTTCATCATGCCACACACACACACACACACACGCTAAAGAGTTGTGACCAGCTCAGATGTTACCTTTTGTCTTTATGTAACAGTTTGCACATGTCACCCTTCCCCTGTGCACCCACAGACTGTCACCTGCCTCCAGATTTCCAAGAGCACGATAACACATGTCACACTGAGAAATGGAACCAGATGAAGGAACAGATTACTACATATTTGAAGTATTTTTGTTCTTTGTCTTTCCACCAAAATACCATCCAGTTTTTGGATACCGTAAAAAAAAGTAGAAAGGGGTGAAACAGAAAAATACGACACAAAAATGTGAAGTGAAAAATACATTAATAAATATAGTGAGAAAGGTAAATTACAGGACAAAAAGGACAGACCTATTGATAGACAAATTGATGGCTATAGCAAGAAGGGGGCATTCTAGAGAAAGAAGGTGTTAAAGAGAAATGTAAAATGAAAATAGGTGAATGAATATCAAAGATGATGACACGTGATTAACTGTTGTTTATTACACAAATTCCCTGATTTACTAAGATCTAAATGAAAAGTACTGATTTATTTTCCCTGATAAATATGCGGAATAGTGTGGGGAGTTGGTGGTGGGGTGTATCTCAGAAGTGTAAAACTGAATCTTGCCACACATACAGAATGTGTGATTATGTGTCAAGTACAACACTGATCAGAGTCAAACAACTGTTCCAAATACAATATGAAAGTAAAATGGAACAGTGTAGATATGAATGTGCATCATGCTAATAAGGTATATACAAATGAAAACTTTTTTACAGGCACATTGAAAACATGTCAATGTCTAATTGCCACAAACAATTTCCCACCATACCAACAGAGGGCATCCTCCACCGAATTTTGAATGTTTCAATTTTGAATGTTTGTCATGTTCATTTCAGAGTAACACTAAACAACTGTTTAACTCAATTAACAAACTGCTTAAAAGTCACAGCCCCTCTAATGTTCCTGCTTCAACTCACCTTTGTAATAGGTTTCTTGAGTCTTTCAGCACCAAGATTGATAATATACGTAAACACATCATCACTACTCATACTTCGTCTACTGTTTCTCCCTTAAATCTTTCTGAATTTTCTGGTATCACTTTCTCAAATTTTTCGACTCTGGACTCCCAGTCCCTCTGCAATGTGGTTTCAAAAATGAAGGCTACCACTTCCATTGTTGATCCTTTACCAACTTGTCTTTTTCAATCATGTTTTGATTCTTAATTTTTTTGTTGTTGTTCTGAGTATCATAAATGACTCCCTGTGCACTGGTGTTGTGCCAGCCGCACTTAAAATTGCTGCTGTCACCCCTGTACCAAAAACAAACAACACAGATTTTGATAATCTAAATAATTTTCGTCCCATTTCCAATCTTCCCTTCTTTGCCAAAATTTTAGAACAAATTGTTGCCTCTCAACTGCTGTCACATCTTACTGACAATTACCTTTTTGAGCCTCTCCAATCTGGTTTCCGTAAACTCCATAGCACAGAAACTGCTTTAGTTATGGTCACTAATGACTTGTTAATTGCCTCTGACTCTGGCTGTGTATCAATACTAATTCTTCTTGATCTCAGTGCTGCTTTTGACACCGTAGATCACTCTATTTTAATCAATCGTTTAGAGACTGTCTTTGGTGTTTCTGATTGTGCATTAAACTGGTTTATGTCTTATCTTTTAAATCGCAAGCAGTTTGTTTCTATGGGTGGTTACAGGTCCGAAGTTGGTCTGGTGTTCCCCAGGGATCAGTTTTGGGCCCTTTACTTTTTAGCATATAGATTTTTTCCACTTGGTCAACTTTTAAGAACACTTGGTCTTAACTTTCACTTTTATGCAGACGACACTCAGATTTATATACATTCAAAACCTGATGTTAATGCAGCTGTGCCTTTTCTCTCTCAATGTATCTCTGAGATTAAAATATGGATGTCGGAAAATTTCCTTCGTCTAAACAGTGACAAGACTGAGGTGATGCTTATTGGTTCACCTCACCAGTTACACAAAACTGAGCCTTTAACCTTAAGTGTGGACAGCTCTGTTTTACAATTCCAAACTAAATTAAAAAACTTGGGGGTGATATTTGATCCTAATTTAACATTTGATCCTCATGTTTGTAACACTGTTAAAACATCTTTTTTCCATCTCAGAAACATTGCCAGATTATGCCCTATGCTAACATTCTCAGTGGCTGAAAAGTTAATCAATACTTTTGTTTTTACTCGCATTGACTATTGTAATGCTTTGCTGGCTGGAGTGTCAAAAGCTACCCTAAGTAAGTTACAGTTGGTACAAAACTCTGCTGCTAGAATCCTGACTAGGACCAGTGCAAGGGATCATATCACACCTATTCTGGAAGCCTTGCACTGGCTTCCTGTTAGGTTTCGTATTGATTTTAAAATTCTGATGCTCACTTATAAGGCCTTGAATGGTTTGGCTCCTCAATATTTGTCTGAGCTGTTAACCCCCTATGTACCAGCACGTGATCTCCGCTCTTCTGAAGCTGGTCTTTTAACTGTTCCATCAACCCGTCTAAGAACTATGGGTGATAGGGCTTTCTCTTCATTGGCTCCAAAACTGTGGAATTCCCTGCCTTCTGAGATTAGAAGTGCAGAATCTCTTAGTGTTTTTAAATCTTCTCTTAAAACATATTTCTTTGGGGTAGCTTTTCCATGTGATTAATCTGCTGTTATTTATACTGGCTATGTTAAGGATATTTTTTATTTCTATCTTTGTATCTTATCTCTGCTTGTATTTTATTTTATTGTATCATTTTAATTTAAAGTTAAAATGGGGGCAGTCGTGGCCTAATGGTTCGCGAGTCGGACTTATAACCCGAAGGTGAACTCGAAGGGCGTGGGTTTGCGTCTTGGTTCCGGCAGGGATTGTAGGTGGGGGGAGTGAATGACCAGCGTTCTCTGCCACCCTCAATACCACGACTGAGGTGAGACCCTTGAGCAAGGCACCGATCCCCCAACTGCTCCCCGGGCGCCGCAGCTAAAAAGGCTGCCCACTGTTCCGGGTGTGTGTGCACTTGGATGGGTTAAATGCAGAGCACAAATTCTGAGTATGGGTCGCCACACTTCACTTCACTTTAATTTTAATTTGTATTTCACTATATTTCAATTTATGTAAAGTGCTTTGAGATGCTACTTTAAAAGCGCTATATAAAATAAAGTTTATTATTATTATTATTATTCATTTCCTGTCTGGTTTATATAAAAAAGCACTTGGCCCACGAGCTTGATGTGAAGCCTTACTGTTTGCCTACAAGTATGTGATTTCTGAGCCATTCTCATTTCAGTTCTCTGTGTTTGACCTTGGTTTGACTGCCTTGATTTCTCACCTTGGATTACCCTTGATATTCTCTGTTGCCTGTGATTATTGTCCCTGAACCTTTACCTTTTTACAATTTCTGGATTTGCTCTTTGGACATTTGTTCATTTAATTTGCCCATGTTTTGCCATGATCTGGAACTGTTTGACCACCACTTTTGTGATTTTCCTCTGTCTGTATAATAAACCTACTGCATATAGATCCTTACCAGATGTCTGAGTTACACAAATATGAAAATTCACCATGATAATATTATCTTTTGAGAAACTTTCTCAACTGTTCAGGGACAACTAAGTGGTTTTATTTTTTTCTTTAAATGGTGTAAAATTGAACCCAATTTACCACAAACTTACTGCCTGTCCTTAGGTCATATTAATTTGTGCTTTCAGGCTTAGTAAATCACACTTTCACAAGATGTATCTATTTGGATTGAACACTCCTTTGTATTTTGCACTTTTAGGTAGAAATACAGCGAGGGTATTTAAGAAAAGAATATGTCAGAAAAGTGTGAGATTTGTATAAAAGATCAGCCTAGAAATATGGCATACTGTACAAGCTACATTACCTTGAAGCAGAATGTGTGACTGAAGATTTGAAGGTCATCCAAAATAATCCTTTCTCCCTCAATAATGCTTTTAGCACAGAATGAGCAGAGATCCCTTTTACCAACAATCCTATTGTACAGAGACCACTCTCAGATCAGACAGAGCAATAGATAGGGCCTGTGATATTTTTTCATTTTATATTGAGTAGTTCCTCTGGGACTGAGACTACATGCTCTGACCTGGATGCTGTTGAAGGTACAGGTGTTGGATTCATGGGTGAGTGCAGAGTTTGAGAAATCAATTTCACAGTTGGGCTAACTGTCATTCTGTGCAGAGAGAGAGAGAAAAAAGAGATATGTAATTATGTAAATTAACAGGCTCTCCAATTTCTTTTATTGGTGAGAATGTAGCTGGTATAGTTTATGTAATTACTCATGCACATCTGTTGGTCAGCATTATCAAATAAAAATAGATATTTCTATCTAGAAAGGAAATCTTACTCAGTAGTGTTTACTTGCTGAGGAGTATTATAACTCATATCCAGAGGACTCTTTTGGGGACTGAAAGAGAAATTTAAAAAAAAAAAGTAAATTCAAGTGGTTGATTAAGACACATGTTTGGCTTTCCTTGTGACTGTAGTTGTATGTAGAATGCATGATGGAAATATATTTTTATATACTTACCATCCACCTTATTAAGAACACCTGTACACATGCAGTTATCTAATAAGCCAAACATGTGGCAGCAGCGCAATGCAAAAAATCATGCAGATACAGATCAAGAGCTTCAGTTAATGTTCACATCAAACATCAGATTGAAGAAAAAATGTGATCTCTGACTTTGATTGTGTTATGGATATTGGTACCAGATGATCTGGTTTGAGTATTACATAAACTGCTGATTTCCTGGGAATTTCACATACAACAGTCTCTCTAGAGTTTACACGGAATGGTGTTCCTAATAAAGTGGATGGTGAGTGTATGTTTCCATATAAGAACCCTCTCTCCTGCTCTCCTGGCAGGGTTTGTTTGCCCATTGGGAGACATAGTGGAAATCAAAACATAAGCAAGACCATTCAGTGTGTAACTGAAGAAACACATGGTGCTAAGCTATCTTTTGAGTAGTTTTCACCGAATGTGTCGACTTTGAGAAAGTGATGATTATAAAAGCTTCAAATTCTTTTTACATGGGAGCTTTAACTTTGCTTGCAGTTGTTCTAGTAGTTGTAATAATTTTAAAGCTGTATTGTAATTGCTGTGGTTGCTTAACACAGTCATGGTCATATTAATTGTTCTTTTCAGTTAATACATTTGCAGGTGTTAATATTACAATATTTGAATAAATGTAAATTGTAGTACCTTTCTTTGAGGCTCTTTGAATAGGGTTCTGTTTTGCTTGCAAAGGAGGGATAGGTTTTTTCTGGGGTTGTGAAGGTCTCAGTTGTCTTTCTGTTTGGGGTAAGGGTAATTATGTTATAATCTTACCTTTGTTGTATATGATAATAGTAAGTAACCCTTAACTCAGTCTCAGTTGTGAATACTGTGAGGAAAGGCTCCCCTTACCTGGCTGAAGTAATTGTAGTTGATGGAGGAATAGGGATTTTAATTTTGCTCTCAGTGCTGTGAAAATAAAAATAATAATTTACTTATTCAACCACAAACCTGATTTTTTTTTTTTTGCTGAGAGGCAATTTACATAGGAGAGGTAAAAGCTTCAGATGATAATGTTTCTCAAAGAGGTATGAAGTATGATTTGGAAGCTGAAGAATAGTCCTGCTCTGATGTATACAAGTGGAAAACTAAATGAGGCGAGTCTGCTTTTGCTTGACTGCCATTGACTTTACATCATGCAAGTTTCAATTTTCCTCCTATTTAAATAAATATCTAATAGGATAGTAGTATTTAATTTATTTTACATATCTTACTATTGAGAACAAGTAAGCAAGCTAGCTTGCTAGCTAGCAGGATCTCCTTTGTATTACAGTAATTGAATTAACAAACCTTTATGGCCTTCTTTATGATAAAAGTAACAGGCCTAATGAATGAGTGTAGCTATTTGTTTGCTGATGTGTGTCGGTTGAGTTACAGTAATGATTTCTGGATTTCAGATTGGGTGTGGTACCATATGTTGAAGTTTAAGGTGACTGCGTATTTTTGAAATTGGACACATGCAGGACTTTGAGTGGTGCTCTCATAAGTGACACTGTGTTCTTGTTATGTTATGAGGAACCTTGATGAGGTGATGAGATGTTCAGGTGTGATGAACTACTAAACACAGCAACTAAAGTCCTTCTTTAATAATCCCCTCTTGTGCAGAAAATTTAAACATGACATTTAAAATAATTAGGCCCATGCCACTGACCCATCAGAGACATCTTTACGTGGATCTGACACTGGAAGCTTCTCATCCTTTTCACCTATAGATTTTCTGACAGGGCTGAGCCTTTGTTCACAAACACACACACACACACAAATGACAATACTTAAACACTTTGGCCAGATGCATTCATAAAGAGGGAGCTATAGAAATGTAGACAATTACGCTGAAACAGAGACTGCTGCTGCTTAAATTATATGTAGTAATGTAGCATATGTATATGTACACTGTATGCTATGTATACAAAGAAAACATAGAGGAACTCTTTTTTTTTTTAATTTCACTTACAGTTTTTCGCTTGAGTTTGCACCTGAGAAAACCCGAGCTGTAAAACTGTTTGACTGTGTTGTAAGAGCAGGTTTCCTACAAAAATAAAGAAAAAAAATTGCTTGTCTATATGCCTAGGAGTATTTCGACGTTTTATTATGCTGCGTGATCTTACTTGTCAGGGACTTGTGGTTTCGTGGCAGTAGGAGTGGTGTTTTTATTTGGAAAGTCCTGACTCTCGCTGACCCTACAATATAAGTTAATTACTTAATAGAGATAAGAAAACATCAATGTATCATTCTGCCATGATCAGGCAATGGAGACTACCTCTTAGTGTTTGAGCTAGCTGAGGTGTTTAGGTTTGCTGTGTTGCTCTGTTTAGCATCTGCAGGATTGCTGTTGTGGAAATATACCAATAAAGAGAAGAGAAATTAGCCACAAAAATGAATATGAATTATGATTACCACATCTTTTTATTGCTCAACTTTCAGTGCTGTTCCATGTTTTAAGGCTATCCAAGACATTCTGCCATAGACATTAGGATCCTCACTACAAATCCAATGAAATGTATGCCTGGGTGATATTTGGATGATTTGGATTTATTCATGGTATATGTGCTGGTATTTGGGTGAGTGTCTGTGTCTGGGTTGTGTCTTACTCTCCTGGTTCATCTTCTCTATCTTTCTTAATCCAGCTGTTGTCTTCCATAAGAGCTTTCCTCCTAATCAAAGTGCTTCCAGTTGCTTGACTGGGACTCACACCTGAAGAACAGTACAGGGTCTAAATACATTTGGGAAACCGCACATCCTATTACCCAGTTGCCCCCTTACTGAAGGTTTCTTTGTGCCATTTATTTTGAAAAAAAGAAATTAAAGTACCTACTCAGATACTAACAGTTGAAAATAGTTATACAGTGTTAGTTTGCTAAAAGTCAAGAGATATCAATGAAAGGTACGGTAAGTGCTTTTAGTGGAAGTTAGATTAAGGTAACTGGTTTTGAACTAATATAATCCACCCCCCAAAGCCACATTCTCATTTCTGGTTCTAAAAATCCTTTTGAAATTTTCTGTTTTCTAAAGAAAAGAACCCAAATATATATTAAAATTGTAATTCTAGAAAAGGGGATAGCCCTTCAACAAATTTAGTTCCACTTATGACTTGGCACAGTAGTATGAATATATTTACACTTTTGAATGCAACATAATGACACAATGACACAAACATAATGGCACAATGACCCACACAGTCTCCAAATGCATTCTATGTAAATAAAACAGTAAAGTTACAGTATAAATATACAGTTAGGTCCATGAGTATTTGGACAGTGACACAGTTTTCATAATTTTGCTTCTGTACACCACCACAATGGATTTGAAATAAGATGTGATTGAAGTGTAGACTACCCTAAGCATAAATATTAGGATTATTTTTAATACTTGAATGCAAGTCCTTTACAGTCAATGACTGCCTGAAGTCTGGAACCCATAGACTTCAGCAAACGCTTAATTTCCTCCCTTGAGATGCTTTGCCAGGCCTTTACTACTGCCACCTTCAGTTTCTTCTTGTTTGTGAGTCTTTCTGCCTTCAGTTTTGTCTTCAGTAAAGTGAAAAGCATGTTCAATTGGGTTGAGGTCAGGTGACTGACCTGGCCATTTAAGAACATTCTATTTCTTTGCCTTAAGAAGCTCTTGGGTTGCTTTTGCGGTACGTTGTGGCTCATTATCCATCTGTACTGTGAAGCGGCTTCCTATCAGTTTTGCAGCATTTGACTGAAACTGAGCAGAAAGTATGGCTCTATACACTTCAAAATTTTACCTGCTATGTTTGTCAGTAGTCACATCATCAGTAAACACCGGTGACCCAGTTCCATTGGCAGCCATACATGCCCATGCCATAACACTCCCTCCACATGTTTGACAGATGATGCCGTATGCTTGGATCATGTACCCAGCTTTTCCTTCTCCATACTCTTCTCCTCTCATCATTATGGTACAAGTTAATCTTGCATCAGAACTGGTCAGGCATTTTTAGAGTTTTTTTTTTTTTTCCAAAAAGTCTAATCTGGCCTTTATATGCTTGAGTGTTACCAGTGGTTTGCATCTTGAGGTAAACCACCTGTATTTACCTTCATGAAGCCATCTCTAGATTATAGATTTTGACAATGATACACCTACCTCCTCAAGTTCTTGACTTGGCTAGATGTTGTGAAAGGGTTTTTCTTCAACAAGGAAAGAATTTTGGATCACGTGATGCTTTCATGAGCCAAGAATCACTTAGACACATTAGCCAAGCTCTGCGCACGTAGCCCTTCTTTTACTGTTGTTCGACTTCTTTTCTTACATTTGGGGTAGTTTTTTTCATCTGCCGTTGGTCTGTAGATGTCACACAGTCGGAAACTCGCTTATCTTTCACCATCATCCTCGCCAATTAAGAAGAAAACTAAATCAGCAGCTGCTGCAGACCGAGCAGACATAGAGGACAATATGGCGGTCACTATAAAATGATTTGAGAACATTTCGAAAACTGAATTAGCAGCAATGCGCACCGAAGTCACCCGTCACATGACTACACTCCAGAATATGTGCTCTTAAGTTTTTTAAGACTTTTTAACTGGAGAATAGAGAGAGCAGAAAAGAGTGATCAAGGAACACACTGGGCATCTGGATGCCCTAGAGCAACAAGTGACTGATCTACAAGACCGCAGCAGATGCAGTAATCTCCACCTGCTAGGACTACCTGAAGGGGCCGAGATAGATGATCCAATTGGCTTTCTGAAACGGTCACTGCCGATCTGGATCCCATCACCTGCGGGCAAAGATATAGAGATCGAACGTGCGCACTGAGTTTACTCTAGAGCGCCAACTGATCACTCCAAACCACTAGTGATTCTCTTCAAACTTGCTACAATGACAGGAATTTGATTCTAAATGAAGCAAGATGCCACGGTCCTGTAAAAGCCAATGATGGTGCGATGTTGAGCTTCTTCCCAGACTTCTCTCCTGTGATGGCAAAGAAGCGGAGCTCCTTCGCTACAATACCAAAGGAATTGAAAGAGGCAGGCCTGCAGACCTTTCTTCAGTATCCAGCTACGCTGAAGATCATCATGAAACACGGCGAGACCATATTTATGCACTCTCCGGATGAAGTGCGTCAAGTGGCAGCCCAGGGTTTTTTCCACCCCAGTCTGTAAAAGTTCTATGGGGTGGGTTTTCTTTGTGTTAATGGGTTTTTCGGTGAGGGAAGGATAGGTTAAAGATAGACTTGAGATAATTCATTTGCAGTGGTATTACTTTGTCTCATTTGTTCAGTTCACTTATTTGTTTGATAGTAATGACTGAAATGAATATAATAAGTTGTAATGTCAATGGTTTAAATGGCGCCGGCAAACGTACAGGTTTTTTAGAACTATTGCGACGAAAAAAGGTTGACGTTGCTTTGATTCAGGAAACTCATTTGCCGAAGGATGATGTTCATAGATGCTATACCAAATATTACAAGGTGGTCTCTTTTGCTGCGACAGACAATACAACTAAAGGTATTTTGATAATTGTTAGAATAAATTTTAATATTTCCATTTTAGACAGAAATGGTGATAATGCTGGCAGAATAGCTTGTATGAAGACTATGGTTGGGAAAAGGAAGATAGCATTTCTCTCAGTTTACGCACCATGTAGTCCAGATCCAGACTTTTTTCTGAATCTACCTATCTCACTGATCTAACAGACTTTGAGATAGTAATGGGAACAGATGTGAATGCTGTAATGTCCAATGACCCTAGATAGGTCTGGTGACAATTTTTCTTACTCCCAGACTCTTTCTACTGAGCAACTTAACCAATGCATAGCCTCTTTTTTGGTGATTATTCAACCCCTCCCAAAAATCATACACATTTTTCTCAGTTAGACACAAATCATATTCACGGATTGACTGCATTTTTGCTTCCTCTTCCCTGACCTCAATGCTACTTGAAGTCGATATCTTTCCCCTCTCTCTTTCAGACCAAAGCAGTAATTTTTTTAAGCTTTTAATTACCCAGCGACCGTTGCGAGCCCCCAGATGGTGCTTTAATACTAATTTATTAAAAGATGAGTTTTTTTGCGATCAATTCAGAAGTAAACTATGTGAATTTATTGACATCAATAAAGGCTTGGTAGATGACCCACGGATACTGTGGGAGGCAACAAAGGGATTCATAAGGAATTTTTCAATTTCATATGCTTCTTTTTGCCAGAAAATTCACCATAGGAAAATCTCTGACCTGGAATCCAATCTCCGATCATTAGAACAGGCAAACCAACACACTTTTTCTGATCGTAAGGCAGCTAAAATTGATACTGTTAGGAAAGAGCAAAATTATTATTATTATTATTATTATTATTATTATTATTTTCTTCTGACTGACCAGAAGAGCATAAACGAAACTTTTCGTTCCTTCTATTGTGAACTATATAGCTCCAACTCTAAATCTGAACCCACATCCTACACTTCTTTTTTATCTATTCTTTATCTACTCAGATGTTAAAATTTATGCAAAAGTTTTAGCCTGATGTCTAGAAGGCTTTATGACTAAACTTGTTAATCATGATCAAACAGGGTTTATTAAATCTCGCTCTGCTTCAGATAATCTGCGAAGACTACTTCACATAATCTCCTCATCTGAACAATTGATTTCTCCCTCTGCTATACTCTCTTTAGATGCAATGAAAGCATTCAACCATTTGGAGTGGAACTATTTGTGGGCAGTGCTAGATCACCTAGGTTTTAGCTCTAACTTTATAAATATGATTAAAATCCTCTATGCTAATCCCTCAGCCTCCATTCCTATTGGCCAGATAAGTTCAAAATCATATCCAATTGGAAGAGGCACCCGCCAGGGTTGTCCTCTTTCACCTTTACTGTTTGCTTTGTCTCTAGAACCTCCTGCTCAAGCTGTACGTCAGTCAGAACTTATACTTCCTATATCGGTTAGGAACACTTCACATCACATATCTTTATTTGCAGATGACATATTGCTATTTTTTAGACAATCCAGTTCTATCAGTCCCCCACGTTTTAAATGTATTTAATCAGTTTAGTAATCTATCAGGGTACAAAATTAATTGGACAAAGTCATATCTGCTCCCTCTCAATTTTTGTGTTGGGTCTGCAACATTTTCTGGTTTTATTCTGGTGGTGCATTCCTTCACGCACTTAGTGGTAGATATCTATCCGTCCCTGCAGGATATTGTCTCAAAACATTTCAATAAAAACTTGTCTAGAGTCACCCCAGATCTGGCAAATTGGACACATCTTCCTACTTCTTTCCATGCAAGAATATTTGTTGTTAAAATGAACATCCTTCCTCTCGTTAATTTCTATTCCTCCATGATTCCTTCACCCCCACCTGCTGGCTCGATTCAGTAATCTCCCATTATATTTGGAATGGTAAATGCCCCTGAATTAAATTACCTACTTTACAGCGTACCAGATCTGGTCCTTTCCAAATTTTAAATTATACGCTGACTCCTTTACTCTCCGTCCACTGTCAGCCTGGTTTAAACCAAATGTGTCAACCTCATAGTGGGCTATTGAAGAATCTCATTTCTCCTCACAATATAGAGCATTTGGTTTTCGCTGGTGTTTCACTTAGGGCCAAAATGAAGCTTACATTGTCTATCATAACACATTTCATTTCTACGTGGAGAACAGTGACCAGAAAGATAGAGCCAAACTTGAGGTGACATTGTCATTTACCTTTGTTCCACAATGATAATTTTCTATCAGGTAAAAACCCATTTTACTGTCCACAATGGATGTAAAGTAATTAAATGTAAAGTAAATTCCTTTGGTGACATTTATGATGACAAAGGCCTGAAATCATTTCAAGATATTAAGGCTCTTTTTAATCTACCAGGAACCTCCTTTTTCATGTATCTTCACATTAGGTCAGCACTTCATGCATATGGAGTTCCCTGGGATGCACAATTGCCTGTACATCCCTTGTGAAAAGTAATTCTCCCCACTGATAATTCTGTTATTTCTGCTTCAGTTATTTACTCTTTTCTCCTCAAAAACTCAAAAACCATTATCCATAACAACTATGTGGTCTAAGGATATCAAAAAGCCCAAATCATCAGATGATCCATTGGAACTACATAGACTCTATCTGTCCCCTTCAAAATGCTTTTATATGCATGTGTCACCTTCCCCAAATTGCAGTTTATGTCCGGAGAGGGCACTCTGTACATATTTAAAATTTTTTTGGGAATACTCTGCACTTTCTCTTTTCTGGTCTCAGCTTGTTCATGGCATATCATTCCTATTAGAAAAGGATGTGGTTTTGACTCCACATCTTTTCTTCTTAAATAACTTTTCGGAATTGGCTCTGTCTCCGCAACAGAGAAACTTGGCTTTTAGCTGCTCTCACTGCTGCAAAGAAAATGTTAGTCAGTCGCTGGATTCCTCCCCATTTAGTGACCCGACGTGTATGGGGCTTATCTTTGCTTTACACTGTTTCTATGGAACTATCTACAGCTCGCATTCACGAAGCAAAGAAAAAAACTTTGAAGACCTGGAGTGCTGCTTTTGATATTGTTAAATCTTTTGTTTCTTCTTTTTGATGTACAATTTATTTGGTATTTATGTATATTTTTTATTTTTCTTGTGATTAAGTATTATACTTTGTACTTTTCTCCACTGCAATGTCTTGTATTTTCCTCAGCACAGTATAAGTCTACCTGGTGGGTTGGTGGGTGGGGGTATGGCTACAGTCTAAATTACTGTTTTGTACTTTGTGCTATACTGAACTGACTACTCAATAAAATAATTGTTCACAAAAAACAATAAAAGAATTCTGTGATCATCCACTTCAGCTGTCTTCTGTTTTGTTTTTTCAACCTAATGATGGCCTCCTTCTCTTGCATCAACACCTCTTTGGACCACATATTGAGAGTGCCCATGAACAGCTACCAAATGCAAATTCAACACTTGGAATCTACTCCAGACCTTTTATCTCCTTAATTTGATTTGAAATAATAAGGAAACGGTTCACACCTGGCCCTGAAACTAGTTATCAGTCAATTGTCCAATTACTTCTGAGCCTGTGATTATGGAGGGACTATGTAAAAAAACGGTTGTAGCTCCTAAACTGTTAATGCAATATTTTTGTCAAATGCCTTGAATTAAAGCTGAAGGCCAAACTTCAATCACATCTTGTTTGCTTCATTTCAAATAATTTGCTGTGGTGTACAGAGGGAAAATTGGCCATACATGATGTGTAAAGTATAAACATGACTTTTTACATTTAGAAAGCCATATAATTATTATTATTTTTTTTTTTTTACTGTAAATTTGATGCTGAGGTGCTGCAGTTACACATACAAACGCACACACAAACGCACACACAAACACACACAGAAAATCTAACCAGATTTCAGCGATTGCGGTGTCTTGCTGGAGTACATTTTGAAACCGGTTTATTTCTGTGAAAACAAAGAATTAAAGGTACAGAAGGTTAGTTTTGTCAAAACAGGTTTTACATGATGGACTACACAAGTTCTAGCATGTTCTAGTGTGCCAACGAGTATTATTGATGATGTCAGTTCCAGATCTTTTCAAAGAGCTCCTGGTTATTTAATTTTTCAAAACCATTTGTTGGTCTTGGTATAGCTAACACTTAAATAGTTCAATAGAGTTTAATTTACTTTCTGGTTGCATCTTGTTATATTATACAATTATGTTGTGTTTGTTACACAATCTATTTTAAATAAATGTAAAACCAGCATTCTAAAACAGCTTTAGAAAATCATGAATACAGAATACTAATGAATTTTCAGCAAAACTGTCACACAATCGGTTGAGATGCACGTCAGCTCCCAATGTTCACCTAAAGGAGTCAGCTCAAAGAGTTGACACATTAGCAAATGACACATCACTGATTGTTGCCTAAAGAAACATTTAGATAAAGGTTATGATGAGTCACTGTTTAAACTGTATTTTCATTTATAAGCCAAGGCAGTAACAGGAAAAAGAAACAGATCCAGCCAGTGCAGAAAAACAGCCCAGAATGGGTGGAAATTAGTCAGTGCGGCAAACGTTCTCCTGTTCCTTCCATGTCCATGTTGCTACAATTGGCAAATTTACAGTTATACCATACAATGTACAGGGACTCATTGTGTCTAGGGATAGGACAGTAACCCAGTAGCCCAGTAACTGGAACAGGAAACCAACAGGGACTTCCAGGCCAGATGTAATTCCAGTATGCAAACTTGACTAATGGCATAAAGGCTTCCTATTTTGAACAACTGTTTCCTCTAACTCCTCAGGTGTATAGTAAGTAGTCTTAACTTTAACCTGAAGCAAGGAAACCATCTTCCCATTTCTAGCTATGAGAAATGCATTCAAGGAATTGTAAAGTGTTTTTCTGCAAAGAAAAATTTTGCTGCATGCAAAAAAAAAGATCACATTTTTAGTGTTATCAACACTAGTTAGAAGATATGTATAGCTTCACTGGTAGCTTGGATAACAAACAAAATCACCACTTTCATTGTGACCCTTGTAAAACACCCTTGTAAGATATACCTTTTGAAAAAAATCTGTGTTATTATTACATTTAGAATTGGCTATTTTCTTCAAATCTTTTTGCATGATTTTCTTTACTTCTCAAGAATCAAAATAATGGCACATAAAGGAAATGAGATATTGTGTCAATAAATCTGAGCTTAAAGCTTCAGTCATTAATCAGAGGAACTGGCAGACCTGTTTTAACTAAAACAGTATTGAGATCACTTTGAAGATTTTTTCTGGCAAATTCTAAATTGTAACTTTTAAATGAATGATCAGTCCTTTAAATATTACCAGGGCCTACAAAATATCTAGACATGACATTTCTCACTCTTGTAACTACATACCCAGTTTTAGTGCCATTACTGCATAATTCATAATAGTAGTTACTGAATAACATGTTTTTAAGATGAGTAACTGGATAATAATCTGAAAATTCAAGGGGTTAAATCACTGACACTGGAATAGCAACTACTGACACTGGAATTTGGTGCAAATATAATGTTTTACATACCATTTCATGCAACATTTTGTGCTTTAGGGAGTTCATGAACTTAATTATGAGCATGATACCATTCATATTTTCTGGCAACTAGCAAATATTTTTCTTGCTCTACCCATTGTTCTCTTAACCTCACTGTATGGGTGTGAACTGAAATAACCTGTCCTTATGATTCACACCCATTCAAATGCCTCTAAAATTCTAATTCTTGCCATTTCCTCCATGGAGTGTATGTCTGGTTCCTTCATACAGCAGACCATAACTCTTATTCTCAAATTATGTTTCACTATATCATTTATTGCCATTATATAGCCACATAATGTAAAACGTATAGCTTAAAAGACCTTTCAGAAAAAAAATGTTTTATTTTCTCTTTTTTCGTTCATAGACATTAGCATTGCCACTAAATTTTACTGATATATACTGGTAAATATGGGTTGCTAGCTTTAATTTTAACTTTTTAATTATCCTCTGCTATGACAATTTTCAATGCTCAAGTTTGTCCTAAGACATCGATCTCCAAGTACTCATCTGGCAATACCATTTGCACCTAACATTATCAACACTATTAATCACAGGCAAATAAGGGATGGTAATTTAGCTTGTTAACAAAAATGAGCATGAACAAACTGTACAAAGTATAGTATAAAGTGTACACAGACAGTTTAAATCAACATCTATTCTACATGTTAAACACACTCACCTGCTTCTCACGATCCAAAGTGATAGACTGGTGACAGTGAAGTGCCTTCTTCTATTCACTACCCTACACCTTAAGCCAAAGGGAGGGACAAAGATCCAAAATGGTATGTTGCCATACACCGCAAACCTGAAACGTGAGTTTGGTGTGTCATTTCTTGTTAAGCAGATTGGATAATTAATTTTCAATTAAATGTATTACAGTATTATTGTCTCTTCAATTCAATTCAATTCAATTTTTATTTGTATAGCGCTTTTTACAATGTCACTGTCTCAAAGCAGCTTTACACAAA
>CM074917.1:3702092-3716299 GCA_037576815.1 Pangasius larnaudii
AAGGTACTAACATGTCGGTTAAATACTGCGGAGCGAGACCATTTAAAGCTTTATAGGTCAGGAGTAATATTTTAAAACATCTAGCCTCCTTCGTTTACTGGAAGGGGTTTCCTCAATAATGAGTGATTCAGTGGAGTCAACGGATGAAGGCAGGGACCAATGTGACTGCACAGGAGAAGCTTGTGGAGAGGCAGATTCCAAGTCTGGCTGCATATACATTTATGGGGGAAAAAAGTCTGCATGATGCATGAAGTCTTGAGGAAATTTCTAGCAACAAACCTGAACCATGTATGATAGTGAGAACTCCATCTGATGGATCCTTAACTACATCCTCAAAAACAGCATCATTCACCTCAGTCCCTGAGTCGTCAACAACCTTCACTCTCTCAGGCACAGTTGGGACACCAAACTTTAAAAGGGCTGGGAAAAAAGGTGTGCAAGATAATGAGAAAGAATATGACTTATAACAAGGTTTTACATAGTTATATGTATGATGTAAATGGTCATAGTTACTTCTTGGTAACTATGAACATTGTGAGACCATATGCAACATTATTTATATTCTTGTACAAACTAACCAGATATCAAACAGGATATCAAACAGAAACGGGAATATGATTTTTTTTAGTTCATAAAAAATATCCAATTTTCAGAAGCTTTGCAGTTAAAGATTTCCTGTGCTAAAATTTTACAGCTATTAGCGCCTAAATAATATTAAGAAAGTATCAGACAATTTCTTACCGGCAGACAAAAATTCCTTCAGACACAGCTCGGGTTCTTTAACTAACTTTTGGGCATCCCCAAGTCTCACTTTAACCAGCATGCTCTGTAGACGTTTTACAGAGTTTTACACAGTTGACAATGGAAAAGGTTTAGTGCCCAACATATAAATAAATAAATACAGAAACTTACAATAACTCTGTTATTATTATCTTAGTAGTAGTAGTAGTAGTAAGTAGTAGTATTAGTAGTATTCATTATTATAATACTATTATAATACTATTGTCTACTAGCAAATCTAGCTCATAAGGCTGGATAACACTGCATGACTTTTATACCGATTTTATTAACAATTTTCAGCACTTAAATAGAGTTTAACTTCAAACGGCATTCACCTCAACAAGTCTTTTTTTTTTTTCTCATTTATTTATTTATTTATTTTATTTATGACAGAGAGTAGTATCAACAATAACAGAGCTCCCGGAAATTCATGTTTGTTTACATCTGCCATGTGGTTCTGGTAGGCGGGTTTGTTGTGATAGGAACGACTTCACTTGACAGTCAGAAAGTACATGGATCCTCAGTCGTTTGGTCATTTCACACATGCGTGCTGAAGGGGAAACAGTGGAACTGAAATCTCCGGAACGCCGGGATGAACCAGCCTCAAATCAGATGTATTTAAACCGTCATCACTAAATAAGTTTTTTTTTTGTGATCAACTTTTTATTGTCTTTTACATATAACATAACATCATAACATCCATTCAAAGCAAAGCAAAACAAAACAAAACAAAAAAACAACAGACATATAATCAATAATTTAAAGAGTCCAATCAAAAAGGAATGAGAAAGGGAGGGAAAAAAGAAAAAAAAAATCAAATCATTCCTTGATATAATCGAGTATGTTAAAGGAAAAACATTGCCAAGCATCAATAGTACTAGGTTTGGCCTTATTAATTCGTGCTGTTGTACATTCACAAGTCACTATTTTCAGGAGGCTATGGATCCAATATGTTTTTCCACACATGTGCGGTGTAAACCAGTTCTGTATTATTGTCTTCTTCGCAGCCATAAAACCAGCAAACAACATTCTCTTTTGTATTAAGCTTATACAGAGACCAGAATCATCATTAAGAAGACATAAACTTGGGTTAGCAAAGTAATCAATTTGTAGTAAGGAAGATAAAACCATGTGTCCATAGCTTAATGACGATAGGACACTCCCAAAACATATGAAGAAAAGTACATGATAATGCAGTATTACATATATGGCAGTTAAAATTTGGTTGTAGTTTCATTTTGAATCTTTTGTAAGGAGTTATGTATGCTCTATGAATGACTTTGAAGTGAATAAGACGATGAGCCAAGTTATTAGAAGTTAAGCTGAGGTTAGACTACACTTTCTCCCAGTCGACAGATAAATTAAGGTCAGATAATTCCCGATTCCAAATAGATTTGATAGAGAGAGGTTTTGTAATGCAATCAATAATTATATTATATATTAAGGAAACAGATGGCTGACCAGAAGATGGTGCAATCCAATCCCACATAGGAGGAGAGGAAATGGGAGATGCCCAAGGAACTCCATACGCTTTGAGAGCAGAACGTAATTGAAGAAAGACAAAATATGTCGATGCTGGTAAACAAATCTTAGTACTTAATGTCTGAAATGAACAGAGACCCAGGTTATCATATATATCACCGCACGTGTTTATGCCTAAAGAAGACCAGGAGGGCTGGACAAATGGACGATTTCCGCATAAAAAATTTAAATTGTGCCATAAAGGTGTACTGTTACAAAGTTTGAAGGGTCCTCCTATCAGACGTTCAACCGTTTTCCAGATTTTAATAGAATTAGCCACAACCGGACCAAATTTATAATTATCACCTTTTTTTTCCTGTACCAGTAAATAAAATGTCTTGGAGTCTATTTGGTTTAACCTTGTCAGCTTCAATCAGTCTCCATGAAACTTTAGATTGAGGATCAACCCAATTATGAAGAGCCTTAAGTTGAAACGACCAGTAATACAATTCAAAATTTGGTACAGCCAGTCCTCCTGCGTGTATAGGATGTTGTAATGTTGCAAGTTTGATTCTGGGGCATTTATCATTCCACATAAAATGAGAAAGTATGGAGTTGATCTCCTTAAAGTAACCTGGAGGGGGAGAAAGTGGTATCATAGAGAAAAAAAAAGTTAAACCGAGGTAACAAATTCATCTTAACTGTGGAGATTCTTCCTTGAAGAGAGACTTTAAGATCTTCTTTAAGATATCCATCTTTGAATATCATTTTTAACCTTAACTAGAATACTATTAAAATTGCCTC
This sequence comes from Pangasius larnaudii, assembly GCA_037576815.1. NCBI lineage: Eukaryota > Metazoa > Chordata > Actinopteri > Siluriformes > Pangasiidae > Pangasius > Pangasius larnaudii. The sequence continues at coordinate 3,705,138 of CM074917.1, forward strand.
TGGCAATCTTATGGATGTTTTTATATATGGTAATGCCCAAATAGACGAAAGAATCCTTAACAGGGATAAATGAGGGAATAGAAGAATTAACCTTAACATTGTTAATTGGCATTAAAGCCGATTTGCTCCAATTTATTTTGTATCCTGATGAGCTACTAAAATGATCAAATTCCTTAATTATACTAGAGACTGCAACATCAAAGTGGTCTAAATATAGAATAATATCATCAGCATACAATGAAATAATATGATTATGATCATGAATCTTAATCGATACTTCAGATTTCCTGATGGCTTGTGCTAAGGGTTCAAGAGATAAACAAAACAGTAAGGGGGAAAGCGGACATCCCTGCCTTGTTCCCCGCCGTAGAGGGGGGGATTGGGGGGGAGATAATATTACCAGTCAAGACTGATGCTGCAGGTGAGTGGTATAATGTCTTGATCATAGAAATGGAATGTTCACCAAAGACGAAACGTTGCAGAACTGCCCACATATAATTCCGCTCTAGCCTGTCAAAGGCTTTTTCTGCATCAACTGAAAAAAAACGCACAAGGGCTCGGATGAGAGTCTGCAAAGTCCAGAATATGAAAGAGTCGTCGCATATTGTCAGACGCATTGCGCCGCTTGATAAAACCGGTTTGGTCCTCCTTGATCAAACTATGAATTACCTTCTCCATACGAGAAGCAAAAACTTTAGCGTAGATTTTTAGATCACAGGGGATAAGTGATATCGGTCTGTAGCTGGAGCAATCTAATGGATCTTTCCCTTTTTTAAGAAGTAATGATATCAGTGATGTTTTTTGATCTCTATGAAATACACCTTGTTTGATTGCAAAATTAAATGAATTAAGCATAAGTGTCCCTACCAAATCCCAAGTTTCTAAATATAGTTCGGGGGGAGACCATCTAGACCCGGCGATTTGCCCTTTTGAATGCTTTTTAGAGAAATGTGGAGCTCCTCTAAACTTAACGGGGCCTCCAAAGATTCTTTATCCATCTGTGAGATCCGAGACAATTCCAAATTATCTAAATACTGCTTACAAATTGATTCATCAAAATCTGTTTCGGCTTTATATAGATTTGTGTAAAAACCTTTAAATATGTCGTTAATCGTCGCAGGATTTGTGGTGACCTGATCATCCGATGATTTTATTGCACTAATATATGCCTTGGACTCACATTCTTTCAGCCTAAGGGCAAGTAGGTGACTAGGTCTCTCTAATTCAAAATAATATTTTTGCCTAGTCCTATGTAAGATAAATTCCGCCTTTGATTGTGAAAGTAAATCATATTCTTCTTTTAAAGAGGACAGCTGTATAGCCTGTTGCTCAGTAAAATGTTATTTTTGTAGGTTTTGTAATGATTGGATTTTATTTTCTAGTTGTGTAAACTGGTGAGATTTCGCTTTGGCAAGAGTAGAAGAGAAAGATATACAGAATCCTCTTGGTCGTTTCCCACAATATTTGAGGATCCACATCAGAAGGTATATTAATTTCAAGAAATTCCTTTATATATTCTTTTAGGGAGTTAATGAAAGTCTGATTGCTTAATAATGACATGTTAAAGCGCCATCTAGGGGATTTGGCTTTAATATCGGAAAGAGGAATATTGCACAACACAGCAGAATGATCAGATAATAAGATTGGTAATATAGAGATGGAGGAATTAGACGAAATTAAAGATGGGCTGAGAAATATGTAGTCTATCCTAGAGAAAGTCTTATGTCTATTAGAGAAAAAGGTGAAGTCCTTAGATGTAGTATTCTGAATTCTCCAAAGATCGATTAAATTGAGCTCAGTGATAAATTTGTTCAGTAATTTAGAAGATGGATTGGCTGTTGTATCAGATTGAGATTTATCCAAGGCAGGATTTACGACAGCATTAAAATCACCACCCACCACTAGTGGACAATCAGTCTGCTCAAGTAATGTACTGGAAATATTTGTAAAGAATGCACTGTTTGTCTCGTTCGGACCGTAAATAGAGACCAATGCTAACCTGTTATTATGTATTTTGCAACGGATAAAAACAAACCTACCCTCCTCATCACTTCCGGTATGTTCAATTGTTAAATATAACTTCCTGTTAACAAGGATAAGCACCCCCTTAGTTTTATTAAGAGCGCAGGAGAAGGCTGCCAATTTATAATACTTATTCTGGAAACGTGCCACGTCAAATTGTTTTAAATGTGTCTCTTGTATCAGTGCACAGGAAATCGATTTACGGTGTAAATATTCTAGTACACGGGTTCGTTTAATAGCAGAATTTAGGCTATTCATATTCAGTGATAAAATATTTAGGATACGCATTGAATAGTCATAACCCCCAAACTGTACTTTGTTAATGAAGAAAAGCAAAAGCACTCCCATTCTGTAAGTAATATGTCAAACATCATCTGCTCACCTTTGTGCCGTAGTTTAATTGCCGCCGGATAGATGAGGAAAGGCTGTAGACCCATTGCCGTCATCTTCTTAAGGATTGGGTTGAAGCTCTTTCTCTTGGTAGTTGTGGTTGGACTGAAGTCAGGAAAAAATAGCAGCGTGACATTATCCTGCGTGTATTTCACCGGGTATGCCTGCCGTGCACCCTTTAGGATCGCCGATCTGTCTTGCCATCTTAACACACGAAAGATGAGAGTATGCGGCCGCTCGGAGTTACTTTTTCTTCCGTCATAGATGCGATGAGCGCGATCAATCTCGATGTCGCGGCCTTTTAATGATGGAATCCACTTGGAAAGATTAGCTCTGAGAAAGCCGGCTGCATCGGAGCCCTCTGCCCCCTCCGGCAACCCCACCAGTCGTACGTTATTTCTCCTATTCCTGTCTTCAATGTCCGTCATTTTATCAGTAAGTTGTTCTAGCTGCTTTCTCAAGTTCGTGACTGTCCTCCTATCCTCACGTGCAGCTGCCTGAACGGAATCTACCCGGTCGCGCGTCTGCTTCGCCTCGCTAGCTAGTTTTTCAAGTTCTACACTTAGCTCTTTAACAGAATTGTTGGTCGCTTGTATGTCCAACGCTGGGGTCAGTACAGAGTCTACCGCATCTCTTACTGTTGAGGTCACAACCGAATCCAAAGTACTTTGCAGCTCTTTAAGTGCTAGCTTGATACCGTTAGCGATAGCACCGTCGAGATCCTCTCTGGAGATGGTGGAATCTTTGAATTCTTTCTTTATTGGCGATTGCTCAATCTCTCTTTTCCGGATGTCTTTGACTGTTGAAGTATTCATGATGGGTTAAATAGAGAATGGTTCGAAATTTACTGACAGGATTATATAATATTTGACAAAGTGAACACAGCGAGAGATTATGCGTGCATCGCTGTCGAAGGGTCACGTGATCTCCATCACTAAATAAGTTTTGATGTGTATTTTGTATTAGATTATATTCAACTTTACTGTTATTGTTCAAAGTACATGTACTAAGCCAATGAAATTATATTACTGTAATATATTTAATATATTTAATATTTGATATTACAACAATAAAATGTAATAACATTATTCTATATTATTCGTTAACTGACAAAAGATGACAGCTCATAATGCACTTTCACTGAATAGATTTGACCGGAAATACGTAGGCTGCATGCCATGCACAGAGACTAATGGCCATTAGCCAAACTCACTCAAGGAAATTGTGGCGCAAATTCTGAGGTGATTGTCTCGCGACCTATTGTTTAAGGTTATTCTGATAGACAACAGCTGACTAGATCTCTGCTGTGAATTGTCCTATTAAATATTGTTTTTACTTTACCAATTACAATCATTTCAATTACATCATCTGTTAGAGATCCCGATAAAACGTTTGAATGAGTAGTTACTACACCAACAATAAACCAAACAGAAAACTGGTACCTACACATTTACCACCCAAGGAGCTCTAAAATTCCTATAGCGAGCTATACTTTACCGTTCCTATTCATCTATAGGAAAGTGCTCGCTTAGCGTATCAGTAGGGGTAAAATCACTATCTACTGCTAAGAAAATTACCATTATCCAAGTGGAAAGACCATCTTTTTACATTAAGCGTTTTCGCCCCCATCAACCTATATAAAGAAAATGCTTAACGTGGCTTAATGCACTAACACAGTGATACTGACAGACCAAATTCAGTATACGCCTTATTGATAATGCATACTATCTACTTCAAAGATTTTACTCTCTCTTGGAAGCGTTTGGTCCTCCAAAAGAACCCACCCATTTTTTTTTTTCTTTTTGTGGTACCAGTCACTGAAAATAATAAAACCAACCACTGGTGACATTTAAATCCTATACACTGTGAACACGGAATAAATGCTTACCTTTGCCATTTAAACAATAAGAACATGCATTCCAACAACCGTTGCAATTCGTGTAATATCATCTACAGTGATCAGCCCGGATACACGTGGGCTGGATAACTAGAACTGTCAGTTTCACATACTGACCAACCAAAATCTTCCATTTGAAATCTTAACCAGAACTGGCCAATGAGAATTATTTTATTGAGCAATCCCATTACATGACTCCCCAAAACACTTTAACCCATTCATGAATGAACAATTAAAATTAGATCAAGATTTATTTTAGATGTTTCTTTTAATTGTCAGAAAGGTAAACAAAATTTTAATTTTTAAAAATGTAAATGCCAGTCTACATAATCTACATAATCTTTTATACATTTATTCACCCAATTTATTCATATACATCATTAAAAGATGTCCCTTGTATGAAGTGTAAGTATTGTAAAAAAAAAAAAAAAAAGTACTATAAAATATGTGGAAAAGCAAAAGGAAGGATTGATGCTAAAAAATTAAATGTTCATCAAGCACATACAAGTGTGGTGTCCACATCCCTTTGGTCATGTAGTTTATTCTGGATTTACAATGGATTCAAAGTTCAGGAGGCAAAGCTACACGAGGCAGTGGAAATGTGCACAGAGGTCGCTGAATGAAAGAATTGGGGAGGGATCAACAGATCATCAAATAACTCCTCAAGAAGGAAATAACATGGATAGAAGGAATTACACTGCTGAAGACACTAGGAGTGTGGGAAGTGGAATCTGTGGGGAGAATTGCAGTTTATAGCCTGTGTGTTTGGATAATCGGGTCAGTGAGGAAAGCAGTAGTTCGGGGGCTGAAAATGATGATGAAATACCTCCAGCTTCACTCACATTGCTTTTACAAGAGTGGGCTACAAAACATTTAGTCAAACACAATGCTACTGATGATCTCTTGAAGATGATCTCTCCCCAAAAACATGGACACCCGGTGCTCCCAAAAACATTGTTGAGAACACCAAAACATATTGAAACAGCAAGGAAGTCAGGATTGGAATTTGTCCATTTCAATTTGAGAGAGAGCCTTCATAACTGAAACAATTACTTCACTGGAACTATCATTTAATATAGATGGGTTGCCTCTTTTCAAAAGCAGCAGGACAAATCTATGCCCATCCTCTGTGCCATTCACCTACCGCCTACACTGGCTTTCCAGTAACGCTGACACTTGGACCCTACAAACCATCTAATTTGGATTTTGTGAGCCACAACAGACATGCAAGACCTTTCTTTGAAAATGGCTTGGATAGAAAGGAAATCCTCAACAGATGTGTCCTCTGTGATGCTCCTGCAAGAGCAATGGTGAAGAAAATCAAACAATACTCTGACTATGGTTAAATGCACTCAGAGGGGCACATGGGTTTGTAACTTACCCTGAGTTTAATAAACTAATAAACTTAAACTTAATAACCATTACACACCAACAAAGCATTCCAGAATGAAATCGAAAGACAGCAGGAGAATGAGGCCACTCCTATCTCCCCATTTTTGAGACTCCCACAGGACATGATAATGTCAGGCATTGGCTAATGTCAGGCAGGTAGGTCTGGGTTTTTGTTAGAAAACCCAGGAATCTAGAGGACATTGATCGATGGAAGGCTGCAGAATTTTGCTGTATATACTGGAAAGATTGTGCTGAAAGGTATTTTGGCAGATGAGCCGTATAATCATTCCTTGATATTCAGTGTTGGTTTAAGCCTTCTTCCTTGCCCTACATTGGCAGTGCAGCACAACAACTACAGCAACAGTGTACAATATCTATTCAATGGTTACTAGCGGAGGAACTGGCTTTCGGCAGTCTCAATGCTTGCAGTGCATTCCCATTTGAAAGTTATCTTCGCAAGCTGAAGCACCTGGTGAGGTCAGGAAAGCAGCCACTTGTAGCAAGTGGCCAAACAGCTTGTGGAGATAACATTCTCCAAGAATTCATTTAGTGATGGCTTCAAAGTCCAAAATCACAAGTCATGAGTCATGGTGTGAGGCAACTGAAGAGATGAGAAATGAGTATGACGAGTCAGGTTCTCCAATGTTTCTGTGCAAAATTTTTGAAAAATCAGAACCACTTCTAAGGGACCCATATGATTTGAGAATGCTTGGATGCTTCAAAGTGCAGTCTGTTATGAAACTCAAGTCAAGTCAAGTGGAGTTTATTGTTATTTCAAGCATATACAGCCAGTTAGTACATAGTGAAATGAAACAACGTTCCTCCAGGACCAAGATGCTACAAAGGACAAACACAGAACTACAAGGGACTACATAAATTTATACATAAAGTGCACAAGTGCAAACATGTGTAGACAGCACAAGACAGTACAATGACTACTGAGAGACAATGATCACAGTAAGTCCCAGTGCAGTGCCAACCAGTACACAGTTCTATTAGGGTTATATTAGTTCTATAATTTGCTGAAATAGGTGTAAACATAAGAAGTAGCAGCGTAGTAGAGAGTATAAAATATGTATAGTAAAATAAATATTTGTAGCAGCATAATGTAATGCGGGGATGTGCAAAAAATTGCAAAGAGGTTGGTGAATGTACAGTTGTGTGTGTGTATGTGTGTGTCCCTTCAGTCCAGTTTCTGAGTATTGAGTCTGATGGCTTGGGGGAAGAAACTGTTGCACGGTCTGGTTACGAGAGCCCGAATGCTTCAGTACCATTTGCCAGATGGCAAGAGGGTGAAGAGTGTGTGAGAGGGGTGTGTGGGGTCATCCACAATGCTGGTGGCTTTGCGGATGCAGCGTGAGGTGTAAATGTCTGTGATGGAGGAAGAGAGACCCCGATGATCATCTCAGCTGTCTTCACTATCCGCTGCAGTGTCTTGCGATCCAAGACGATGCAAAATTCCCAAATCAGGCAATGATGCAGCTGCACAGGATGCTCCCGATCTTCTTCACCCTCTTTCTTCAGTCTTCTCAGAAAGTACAGGCACTGCTGGGCTTTCTTTGTTATGGAGCTGGTGTTGAGGGACCAGGTGAGGTTCTCCACCAGGTGAACACCAAGAAATTTGGTGCTTTTGACGATCTCCACAGAGAAGCCGCTGATGTTCAGTGGAGACTGGTCATCCTGTGCTCTTCTGAAATCAACAACCATCTCTTTAGTTTTGTTCACATTTAGAGACAGGCTGTTGGCTCTGCACCAGTCCATTAGCCGCTGCACCTCCTCTCTGTATGCTGACTCGTTGTTCTTGCTGATGAGACCCACTACGGTCGTGTCATCAGCGAACTTGATGATATGATTCGAGCTGTGCATTGCTACACAGTCGTGAGTCAGCAGAACAGCAGTGGACTGAGCACACAGCCCTGTAGAGCCCCAGTGCTCAGTGTGGTGGTGTTGGAGATGCTGTTCCCAATCCGGACTGACTGAGGTCTCCCAGCCAGGAAGTCCAGGATCCAGTTGCAGAGGGAGCTGTTCAGGCCCAGCAGGTTCAGCTTACCAATCAGGTGCTGAGGAATGACTTGTTGAATGCTGAACTGAAGTCTATGAACAGCATTCGAACATATGTGTCTTTATTGTCCAGTTGGGTGAGGGCCAGATGGAGGGTGGTGGTGATGGCGTCATCTGTTGAGCGGTTGGGACGATATGCGAATTGCAGGGGATCCAGTGATGGGGGCAGCAGGGTCTTGATGTGCCTCATGACGAGCCTCTCGAAGCACTTCATGATGATAAGTGCAACAGGATGGTAGTCGTTGAGGCAAGAGACTGGATACTTCTTAGGCACGGGGACGATGGTGGTGGCCTTGAGGCACGTCGGAATGACGGCGTTGCTCAGGGAGGTGTTGAAGATGATCGTGAAAACATCCACCAGCTGGTATGCACATCCTCTGAGCATTCTGCCAGGAACGTTGTCTGGTTCAGCAGCCTTCCACAGGTTGACTCTGTGTAGAGTCTTCCTCACATCATCCATGGTTAGGCACAACACCTGGCCATTGGGAGGAGGGGTTTGCCCTGCCACATGTGCTGTGTGTCTCCGCTGTCCTTGAAGTGGTTGTGGATTCTCTGTGCATGTGCGTGCTTTGCCTCTCTGATGGCCCGGGACAGTTTGGCCCTCACTGTTCTTAGGGCCATCTTGTCACCTGCTCTGAAGACGGAGTCTTGGGTCCTCTGTAGTGCATGCACCTCTGCAATCACCCACGGCTTCTGGTTGGAGCATGTGGTGATGATCTTGGAGACAGTGACGTCATCAAAGCACTTGCTGATATAGCTGGTCATTGATGTCGCATATTCCTCCAAGTTGGTGAAGTCGCCATCAGTTGCCGCTTCCCTGAACATGTGCCAGTCAGTGTGTTCAAAAGAGTACTGAAGAGCAGAGATGGCTCCTGCTGGCCAGGTTTTCACCTGCTTCACAACCGGTTTGGAGCACCTGACTATATTGACAATGCATCATCATTTCTCTCTCTCTCTCTCTCTCTCTCTCTCTCTCTCTCTCACTCTGATTCTTTCATGTGTGAGAGAAAGAAGAATGAGAGAGAGAGAAATGTGAGAGCAAAGAGATAACCAATAAAGGTAATTAAACCCTAATAATATTAGCAATTAAAATTGTTGAATAATTTTAACAGACTCAGGCATGGTGGCTTAGTGGTTAGAGCTTCTGGGGTTGGGGGTTAAAATCAAGTCTCTACCCTGTGTGCTCAGAGGTTTCCTCCCCCAATCCAAAGACATGTGTTATAGGCTGATTGGCCTTTCCAAATTCTTCATAGTGTGTGAATGGGGGTGTGTGTGCAATTGTGCCCTGTGGGGTTGGTACCCTAACTTGTGCCCTGAGCTCCCTCTGATAGGCTCCTCTGTGACCCTGTGTAGGACAAGTGGTATGGAAAATGAATGAATTTTAATAGACATTGCTAAATATGTTTAAAATATATAAAATATTGTTTTATTTTTTTTTTTACAGATGGAGAACACAGACATATGTAGTTGCTGAATTTGCAGATGAAAATTCTGTAGAAAAAATACCAGCATCTTGGCTGGAGGAAAACAAACAGGTACACTTATGTTTCCAACAAACTTTACCGTTACATGAAAATCTTTTTGTAGCCAAGACTTTACAGTATGTAGCCATACAGAAATTGACTTTCAAATGTAAACCTACCCTGAAAGATATTCACTGGAGTAAAATGTGAGAAGTCTAGTCCTGGTCTCCCCTGTGGTTCATAAAAAATACATGGTTAATGTGAGTTAATAATAGTTGAAGACACATCTTTTCACATTTTTAACATTTCTGTTACTGGACCTACACTAACACCCAACTCTGCGTAAAATAAAACTGCAGTCTGTCTGATAAGCAAAAGTGGAGGCGGTTTTTATTGAAAAAAAATTTGGCTAAAGATAGGTGATGTTAGCTATATTTCAAGTCTTTGTGTATTTTCTGTTCACAGTGTGTAGCTGTATGTAATCCTAACTGTATCATTTGTTTTAATGAAAGAAAGCTTAATCACATACATTCTAAAAATGAATGTTTTCATTTATTGATTTTTGTATACTAAAACAATCTATTTTCCAGATTCATACAATAAATCATTACAAAAACGTGGGGTTGTGGTGGAAACATCAACTCAAAAAGCCAAAGAGATTATTTATTATTTTCTTATTTTCCTCTTATTATTTTTTAATCTAATTAAATATAAACACCTTAAAGTAGGCTACCATTTAAAAATTGTAAAATTGCTTTGAATATATGACCTGTATTTGGCTACTGGATTTTGTTTGACTATTTATCATCAAAGCTTAACAAATTTGAAATGATGTGTTCTACTCTTTACTAGATCTTCATCAGCAAACACTCAAGTTGTGCATTAATACGATCTCTCTATGATCTCAGTCAGACATCTTCAAAAACTATTGTTTTGTGTAGACATTTCTTTTACTTGTCCACTGAAAATATAATGAATTTAGCCATGTGTTTCTGTCTGGAAATGGAGCCAAATGTAGGATCATTTTTTAAGGCGCTGTTTTTTGTTTCTCTGAGTGAAGACAGCAATCTTGGATTTCATACAGACACCTATCAGTGGGGATGTAGCATCATACAACATTAGACACTGGATGCTTAGTAACTTAGTAATGTTTAAGCATGTAAAGGTAAAAAGCTAAACGTTTCTAATATGCAAAAGGTAAATGTTAAAAATGCTGAGAAATGTTTAAAGGTTATAAATGCCAAAATGCTGCTATGATATTCCATGTGGTTGCAAATGTGTTGCAAGGGGGTTGATGCTAACCTAGTTGGTTGCTAAGGTCCCAACCAGAGGACCAGAGGATTGCTAGGTTGTTTCTAGGAGGTTTAAATATGATCTGTTTTTGTTGCAAGTTGTAGCTAGTTGGTTGCTATGCTCACTCAGTTGGTTGTTAGGGTGTTGCTAAGTAGTTGTTATCAGGGGGATACCAGGTGGTTGCTGTGGTGTTTCTAGGAGGATCATTGACATATTATCTCAGTTGGTTGCAAGGTTTTAGCTAGTTGTCTGCTAAGGAAACTCAGCTGGTTGCTAGGATGTTGCTAGGTAGCTGTTATGGGGTCCTAGGTGGTTTCTAGTGTGTTGCTAGTTTTTGAATAGAATAAATGGCTGTTTCTCAATTCTAAGAATGCAAAGAACAGACTTGCTTTCTCTTGAAGACTGATCTTGCAGGCTACCATGGAAGAACAAATTCGGAAGGACAGGAGGACATAGAACGCATCTTTGGGAGAATTGAGATGTGCTGCTATCTTCCAGTTATTCAAAGTACAGCACATTTCTAGTAGTGGGTCAGGACCACCAAATTCAACACTGCAACATTCATAAAGGATAAGACTGAGTTTATTATGTTTGGGAACAAACTACCTGGAAATGACTTGATTGAAAGTTATGGACTGTTGTCC
>CM074917.1:3744100-3754603 GCA_037576815.1 Pangasius larnaudii
TTTCAGAAGAAGAGAGAAATTATTTTATAAATGATACTGAGATTTGGAACAGTATATCAGACGAGACACACAAGACAGCTATTCAAATAACCAGTAAGTATAAAAATAGTAAGAAATAAATAGCAGCATATGAAATGGGTTCTGAAAAACAGCATCAACAATGGATTGCAGACAAAAGTGACATAGGCAAGAGGAAGGTGAATTAATATGCATATAAATACTGAGTGTGTGTGTGTAGTCCAGGGAATAAGTGCGCAGGCCCTTAAGGGCCACTGTTCAAAAGCCTTTTGGCACTATGAAAAAAGCTGTCTCGCAGCCTTCTAGTCCTGGCCCTTAGGCTGCAGTACCACTTGCTAGAAGGTAACAGCTGGAACAGTTTATGGTTGGGGTGGCTAAGGTCTTTGATGATCCTACGAGCCATATGGATGCACCACCTGTATCCGTATAACCCTCTGTAATGCTTTGCAGTTAAGGACCGAGCAGTCCCCATACCAGGTGGCGATGCATCCAGTGAGGATGTTCTCTATGGTGCCCTCGTAGAAGGCCTAGGATTTTGGGACCCAAGCCTAACCTTCACAGTCTCCTAAGATGAAATAGGCATTTCTGTGCCTTTTTCAACATCCAGTCAGTGTGTTCTTCCCAGGATAGGTCCTCAGTGATGGACACCAAGAAACTTAAAGTTCCTGACCCTCTTTACAGCAGACCTATTGATGGTGATGGGGTCTAGCCTTCCACCCCTCCTTAGTTTTGTTGAAGTTGAGAGAGGTTGTTTTCATGACACCAGTGTGCCAGGTTGTTGGCCTCTCTCCTATACGCTGACTCATCATTGTTAATGATCAGTCCAACCACTGTTGTATCATCGGCAAACTTAATCACTATGTTGGAGCTGTGTGCGACTATGCAATCATGAGTATACAGGAAGGAGAACAGAGGGCTTAAGACACACCCTTTGGGGACTCTTGTGTTAAGGGTCAGAGGGCCAGAGGGGTTGGGGCCCATTTTGACTAACTGCCATTGTCCCAACAGAAAGTTTGGCTACAGCTACACAGGCTAAACTGTTAAATGGTTAAATGCTGAACTATAATCAATGAACAGCATTCACACATAAGAGTTCCCCTTTGAGTGTGGAGTGCTGCGGCTATGGCATCATGTGTTGATCTGTTCAGATGGTAAGCGAACAGTAAAACAGTTTTTTTTTTTTTTTTAAAGTTAGAAGAGAGAAAGATTATTGACTTGATAATGGGAGGAAGAAGAAGATCTAAAGTAGTCACACTATTAGCATTTCCCTATACCACTAATTATATCTATATATATCTATCTATCTATCTATCTATATATCTATATATATATATATATATATATATATATATATATATATATATATATAGAGAGAGAGAGAGAGAGAGAGAGAGAGAGAGAGAGAGTCACGGTGGATCCAGAGCCTACTCCAATAGGCTCAAGGCAGGAACACACAAGACACACACACTTAACTATATAGTGTTGTTTACACTAACATATGCTAGGTAAGAAATAAATCATCATGGGGCATGCTGCTATAGGAAAATAATAAAACGATAATCAAAATCTCCCCCCAGTTGATTATTTTCCTATAACAGCATGTACCAATGTTTTTCTATAACTTACACTATATTGGCTCTAAACAGTCTGTAAAGCTGCTTTGTGACAATGTTCATTGTTAAAAGTGCTATACAAATGAAATTGAATTGATTTATCCCCTCACCAGCCTCTCTTTACCTCTCTCTTGAAGTTAATAAGCAAAAAAAAAAAAAATCTACTTCTCTTGTTACTGTAAAACTGTCACAACACGCTGACACTGGACAGTCCTTCCATAAATATTAAATAAATTTCTCCTTACAGAAACCTTACCATATCAATATTTTTTTCTTTTTTAATTAGAATCATGTTTTTAATACATTTATTATTAGCCTTAGAGTATGTGGACCATGCACCATACAAGTTCCTGTAGTCCCATGTTACTACAGAAATGATAACATTTTCGAATGAAACATTAAAGAAACATTAGTCAGCCAATCAGATACAAATATTGACAAAAAAAAGGATTGTGGCATAAAAGATTTGCAAAAACATAAAACTATTTTAGGAGCTAGGTTACTGTACCATTTTATGCTGTTTTTATTATTGAAGAAATTAAGCAGATGTCATACTGAATATATCATACTGTAAATTTTCTACACGTCTTATATAATCAGATTGTTATTGCCTCTGTGAAAAGAAAATTCCTTGTGTATTTTGTAGAATTAAATTAAAGACTATGATTCTGATGCCGCTATGAAATTTATTTATTATTTGATCCATGATACAAAAAAATAATTTTGTCATATTGGGTCAGATGTCTATATTAATTGTATGAGGTTTACTAGGAAATGAAATTTTAGTTATTATAGATATTCACTGTTAAATCTGAAAGCCATTACTTTGTACTGTGTATTAGAACTATTAGTGCAAAAGTCTTAGGAACCCTATTTGTTTAATACAAATCTTTGTTTTGTTATAGATGTTTATTTTTTTCTGTTCTATTTTTCTGTTGCCAGTACAAAACTATTTTAATTTCAAACACTGATTTTTCAACAAAAATTTAAATGTTACAGAAAAATGTTTGTATGCTAACATATGTAACAGACCTCTTTTCAGACAAAAATCATAATGAAGGCTGTTCAGATATGCGTGCAAAAAAAGAAGCAAGTGCAACAGTCACAAGTTTCTAGAAGAACTGTGGCAGATTCTCCAAGTAAAGCTTACCAGCTAATTTCCTTATAAAACTATATGTGTTTATATATAAATATACACTAAATGCTCATTTTAGTAGGAACACCTGTACACCTGCTCATTCATGCAGTTATCCAATCAGCCAGTCAAATGCAGATACAGGTCAAGAGCTTCAGTTGATGTTCATATCAAACATCAGAACGGGGGAAAAAAATGTGATCTCTGTGACTTTTACCATTGCATGGTTGTTGGTGCCAGATGCGCTGGTCTCCTGGATCTCCTGGAAATTTCACACACAACTGTCTCTAGTGTTTACACAGAATGGGGCGAAAAACAAAAAACACTGAGTGAGTGACAGTTCTATGGGTGGAAACACCTTGTTGATAAGAAAGGTCAGAGGAAAATTTCCAGAGTGGTTCAAGCTGCCAGGAAGGATATAGTAACTCATATAATCGCTCTTTGCAAACATGGTGTGCAGAAAAGCATCTCGGCAGGCACAAAAAAAATCAAACCTTGTGGTGGATGTGCTACAACAGTAGAAAACCACATCAGGGTCCACTTCTGTCAGGCAAAAACTGGAATCTGAGGCTCTCATGGGCACATGATCACTGAAACTGGACGTTTGAAGATTAGGAAATAAATAAATAAAATCACTCCCATCTGTCCAGTTTCAGTGAGTGGAGCTTTCTGCCATTAGACTAATGGATAAAGAGAAAAAAAACTGGAACAGCAGAAACGAATGCAGCTGCTTTTCATAACTTCATTCATTATCCCATTTGTCATTCATTCATAAGTTTCGTTAGAAGATCAAAACAATTAAAATGTTTAATTATTAATCAATCAATTTTTAATTATTTATTGAATAATAAATATGCATGACAGCCTTTCTCCAGCAGAAACATGTGGTCACTGGATATGCATTCATAATGCCAGGTGTGAACGGCTTCACGTCTTATCTGTCCACTTGTGATCCGTTAACTTGTGTTAATACGAGGTTTGAACAGGGCCTGTGTAAAAGTGTGATTTTAAACACTTAATCACTAGTATGATGGACAAACATCTCATTTCCTTTAATGACCAGTTACGGTCAAATTTTAGTTCAGACCACAGACAAGACAAGACCGAGGCCTACAGTGTATTATCCCAAAGCAGATATCTTTAAAATGTTATCAGAAATATTGGCAATATTTAACCTTCTTCCATGTTTACAACAATATAAAAATTTTACAGATTATGTGCAGAATTTGGCAATACCTAGAAACTGATGAGCATTTGGTGGATTTTTGGAGAGCTCTAAGCTGGGTTTCCATCCAAATGTATATCATTTTTAAAGGTGCATTTCTAAAAATTTGGCTAAAGAAAATATGCATTGCTATGCACTGCATCATCCACATTATAAGGGAGCCCACCTTGTGATGATGGAGCAGTTGAATGATCTCCTTAAGGTACTGCATTGGGGAGAGCTGTATTTGCGATATTGGTGCAATTGTACATCATCTTCCTCAAATTTAAATTTCATTTAAAAATAGTTAGCTGGGAACCCAGCAATATTAGCTGCCTTCCTGCTTAAAAATCATGAGTTTCTTTTCCCCTATTTGTAAAAATATATTTCCACAAAATATGTGATCCTAATAAAAACCTGGAATCCCAAACATTTTTAATGGCAAAATAAGACATTTTTGATTGGGATTAATTTGACCCTAATGGACATGAGAAGCAAAAGTCCAATTTGAATTGGAAATGCATGTTTACCATGGCATATGAGTAAAGACAAGTCAAGAAAATGTGGAAGTCTAGAATAAATTACAAGAAAGAGTTAAAGCTTTGACTTAAATTCAGTGTGCATGCAGCTTCATCCTGATAGCAAGGTTGAAGTTGTAGTAAGTTGCAATAATGCTGCCAGGCCCTCAACAAATGCCTTCGATCATGGGCCGAGGACAACTTCCCTTTCCACCTCCATGGTGTCAATGATTCACTCGCTAAAAATTTGGAAAAGCAAACATACATTAATACGTGCTATAAAAGTATGGTTCATGGACAGCTCATGTTAAATAATAGAGTAAATGTTAACAAAAAAGCAAACTTTGTGTTACCAATAAATGTCATACTGAAGATTACTGTTACTGATAGTTAATTAGGGAGGGAGAGAAAGGTTGAGAGACACTAATAGTAATGTTGCACAGAGAAATGGAACTAACTATGGCAGGAACGTAGGAGTGAGAATAAAATTGTGAGACAGAATACAGGCACATAGAGGGCAAAAAAAAACTACAAAAAATATTTTTAAAACAGATCATAAAAGTGAAAGAAAAAGGTAGGGAACAAAGAGGTAGGGATGCACAGAGCTAGAAAGCAGGGAATAGTGTGTGTAATGAATGCATTGAGAAATGCAGAGTAAAGCAAATTGCCTTTGATGATCAGTCTTGGTGAATTTGGTAATCCATCTCTTTCCCCATCTGCTGCAGTTGCTGCTACCTAAAAAAAAAAACTTAATTGTGCATTTATTCATAAAATCACAAACTACAGGCTTATAAACAACTAACAGTTAAACCTGTAAGGCAGACATGAAAAATCAAGTGATGTTACTTACATCAGCTTTGATTAGGGGGGATTCTGTTCTCTCTATAAAATGAGCGATTAGAAGTTGCAGGATGCACAGGACCAGATAATTTTCCTCTCGACACTTTGCAGAATGGCATGCACCTCATTGTTTGTTGGCTTTTCTTTTAAAAAAAGAATTCTTTTCCCTTTCACTTCAATGCTCACCACGATTCTTCAGATAAATTAGATGTCAGTAAGCAAAGACAAAAACGAAGACAAAAACAGGTAAGGCCATGAGTTCTTTAGTTCAAACAGTGACTGAGGTGGAGAGGCGCTGACGGTAATATGTGACCTCCATCAACTTGTGAAGTTCTCCCCTATTCCCCTATCGGTTCCAGACAATCCTTCAGCAAAGAGCCATACCCACTACCTATTTTCATTCGATCAGGCACATCATCAGCAAAACTATCCAGGTACTGTTTAACAACGTTCCTGACTACAATTTGACAATGCGCCCTTGAAGGGTTGATGGAAAGACTCTATGATTTTTGGGTTTGATGCATCAGAGAGAACTTGATGTGATGAGCATTGGGGGGGTCAAGCAGCTGGCTTGTAATAACACAAATAACCAATAGAAAAGTGAAGTTTGAACATGGAATATAATCACTAAACCATTAGTAACAAGGACATTTCAGTTAGGCTATTTTTCTGTTTATTCTGAGAGCAATGTAAATACCTTCACATTTCCATGCATTTAGTAGTTTGCAACATTGGCTAGGCCTGAGGTATTACATGAGGTCTTCTTCCTTCACAAAGTGGAGGTCAGATTTTGTTTCAACACCAATAGCAGTAAGCCCATGGATCACCTTTTGGAGCATTTCATCAGAGAGACCAGGTAACGAAGAGCAGATGGCAAGTTTATCTCCTCTAAAATGGACATACCTTAAAAAGATGGAAAAGAGTGGTGTAACACAATCACAGACAAGCCACATGTTTTGTAGTCCTGGAGAGGGCAATAATCAAATAGTTCCTCTGCATGTACACAGACAAATCTTGGGTCCTCATCTGTTGTGCAGTACACACCTAAATTCACCAACTGCACAGCATGCCCTTTCTCAGGCACAAACTGCACCATGGAATTCTGGTGAACAAGAATTAGTTTAATTTTGCCAACCTCCAAGCCCTCATCATTACTGGCCAGAAAAACAACTATGCCTTTCCTGTACTTTGTTCCTTTCAAAGTGATTTCAGTAGCTACTAAAGTATTTCCTCAGACAAGGTAAGAAAAACTGCCAGCAATTTGTATTTCTTCCTAGTTGAACCCAAAAGATTTACAACCTCAAGCAAATCCTAATGGGATGATGGGTCTGTTTGAAACAGAATTTTCAGAAAAGTTCTTGCCATCCTTTACATCCTGAAACAGAGCATTTTCAGCTGTTTGTGAGTGCATCCGTTCATACTGATCCCTTTCAGATTGGCACTGAAGCAGAGCACTCATGGTCTGCTTAACTGGGACATATTGAGCAAAACACTCTTTCCCATTTCTTTCACTAACTCCTAGAAACACAGGGACTGGTTCAATATAGTGGAAATCAGTCTTTCGCCTCTGAGCTGTGCTTTGAACCCCTCTACCAGAAGCTGTAGGCTATTCCTCCCTAGGCAACTCATCTTTCACATCTTTAACCCTCACCTCCGGTAATTCAACCAAAGCAAGCTTTTCTCTCAGTTTGGTAAGAAAATATTTTTAAATTCTTCAACAATGCCTTGAATGGTAGGCTCAGGTAATCACAATTTAGCTTACATTTTCAGATAGAAAATTTCTAAAAAGAGATTCACAGTCTGTATATGTGGGACTTTAATGAAGAAAACGTATTGAAAACGTGAGCAGAATTGGTGACAGAATAGATAAACCTGTTCAACAGGATGACACAAACCTAGAAAAATCAGGACTTCACAAGCTAATTAATGAATACAAGCAATTAATATACAGTGTCCAGTGATTAGCTAAAGTACAAATATGGATACCATGCACCCTTACAAGTAATATTAACCTAAAACAATATCAGTAAAAAAAATAAAAAAAAAATAAAATAAAAAAATAAAAAAGGAAAAAACAGCATTTAAAAAAATATAAATAACAAAAAGCTATTCATCACAGCACCCTCATTGGGAACAAACACATGCTAATTAGTTAAGCTGGTCCCATAGCTAACGGCTTGGCTGTCTAGTAAGCTAAGTTAAAAACCTGCACAATTTAATCTGTTTTCCATTTAGAATTTACAAATCGTTTTATATGCTAAAATATCAACAAGGGTGCTGTTTCAGTCTGAAATAATTTTATACCAAACGGTTATCAAAAATGTATTAGTAATGTTTTGTGAATTGCAGCCCGGTTACACTTTCATGATGGTGGATATATATATATATATATATATATATATATATATATATAAATATAAATCTTGTTAAAATCTTGTTAAAATAAATGTTAATAAATCTGTGACCTTGGACTCACTAGGGAAACTCATTAGCATAAATGTTGACAGATGACCTAGATTCCCACTGTCGCAGCTTTACATAATAAAAATAATAGTTATGAACTGAAAGATCATTAACATTTTCATTAAAGATTTCATTAACATTTCACGTGTCAAATGCAGTAGCAACTGTAACACCCACCTTAACTACTGTGTCCCTCTGACATGCCCACTGAGCATACTGCGCATGCGTTTACCGTGTGCGAGGAAAAACGTGGGAATTGCCTTTCGGGCAGCGCGCTGAAAGTCCGCTGCTGATGACGTAATGACGTCCATGTGTTTGCGTCTTAAAGCCAACAGTTTCAAACTACTAGATGTGTAAATTATATTACCAATTGCCAGAGCTTAAATTGTGTATCATTTGCAAATAATAATAATAATAATAATAATAATAATAATAATAATAATAATAAAATAAAAAAAAATACTATTACAAGTTACACCATTGTTTTGGTGTTAACTTCTTGTAGTGGGGTACCAAATACTTTGATTTCCTGTTATAGGAAGAGTGCAAAATTTTGCTTTTTTTTTCCTCCTTAAAAAAAGAAAAAGAATTTTCATTGCGCACAGGATTGTGCAGTAAATGCTACAGGATGCCATGCTCCCAGAATTCATAGCAAAATACAATAACTAATTTAAAACAAACAAACAAAAAAAAAAAACAATATCTTATTGTAAATATTTACTGTAAAATTTACAGCAATTATTTGTCATTCTCCCATAATTCACAAAATACAGTAATACAGTACATTGCAAAAAACAATATTGTAAATATTTACTGTAAAATTTACAGCAGTTGTTTACAGTGTGGACCAAAACGTAAAACACTGCATGAGAATGCCATCACCATAATGATCTTGTTCCATCAATCATGTTCTCTGATCTTATCAGTTTTGATTGTCTGCCCTAGATGCATGCTCATGGAGATGAATGAAATGGTCACTGTACAGGGGAAAAGCGGATATTCTGGTTGGTATTGAGTACTAGTTTAACTGTGTCTGTTTTCTAGTCTGTTTCATTAACTCAATTTCTGAAAGCTAATATAGCTTTCAGCTAGGTATATAGTGGTCATTTTCATCTCTGATGGTGTGGAAACTTTAGCAGTGGCTTGTTTGTGTTAGAAACCGATGCCTGGAGATATTATTTCATCCAGATAATGTTCAGTTGTTTTGGATACATTCAACTTTTTTATTGTTTGTACTGTACAGTTTGTTTCAGCTGCTCCAGAAAGGCAGACAATCTGTCCAGTATTCCTGCTCTATCGTTTTTCAGAAGAGGGCCAGTTTGTTCTAAATTAAAAAAGAGCTGTATAAAAACACAGAATAAAGCAGCCCACCCAGGTTATGGTGAAAATGGAATTTCAAGTGGAATGTCTGACTTTTTAATTGAACAGCAATTTGTTGAGGGCATTGTTTTATTTTTAAAAGGAAGATTTTTACTGGCAAGAAAAGTAAGTTTGATGTTATCATTAAAAAATACCCCCAGCTGGATTTTTATTACAGAGATTTGGAAATTATGCACCATGTTCTGTGCTGTCTTTTAAATATTATTTCTGGTCAAACATTATTGGATTTTCCAGCCTCTTGGAAAATGTTTGCGATAATGTGACCCCATATCACTGAAATACTGACTCTGAGATTTGCTAGTACAGTATGCCAATAAATGTGCCTAAACGGATGAGCTTTAGCAGCACAAGGTATCAATGTAAAAAGATGGGAATCCCTTCATGTAGAATCATGCTGGGGGAGGCTGACTGACATTCAGATGTGTTGAGTATCTTTCAGATTGTATCTTTCAGTATATGTAAAGTCTAACTATAGCTGTTACCCCCTCTTTTTTCCTTTTGTGTTTGCATTGGTGAGCTTACCCTTAAAAGCCTGGAAATGTATCAATTTACTCAGAAGTTGGAGGAATAATGTTTAATAATTTAGATGGCAAGTAACGCCAGGGAAAAAACATTGCTGACCAATTATATAAAAACAATATCCAACATAAGCTCACATCCGTTTTGGAACATTTGTAATTAAAATTTAAAATCCTGGTTGTTGGTTGTCAGTATAAAAGGCAATCATTTAAGGTCAGCCTACATTGCAAAGTTTTAACTTTCTTACTAGTTGTTACAAGTATGTGTAAGTTGTTACAAGTTTCATTCTTTGTCCTGATTAGTTGCTCAGTTGTTAGCCTTCAGAAAAAGTGCATGCAAAACATGCATCCCCTGTGAGTTTGTTTTGGCATGGCCACTCAGATAGCAATCTTGTGCTCTACAGCTGTGTTTCTTCTTGTTTCTTCTTGAGGCTACAAAAGCATTAATCTTTCAGGGTGATGTCAGAGAGGGCAGGACTCCCTATCTCATGGGACTCCGAAGAAAGAGTAGTGCATGCATTGTGTTGTCAGTACGACTTCTAAACATTGCATATTTTTTGCAAAACATTGTTCGAAAATATTGGCATAGTTATGCTTTTTATGACTCTGTGGTGGCATCAGCCGTCCTGTATGGTGTGGTCTGTTGGAGCAGCAGCATCACTGAGAGGGAGAGGAAAAGGCTGGACAAGGTCATCAAGAGGTCCAGCTTTGTTCTGGGCTGTCCTCTGGACTCAGTGCGGGAGGTTGGTGACAGACGGGTCCTGACAAAACTGACATCTATGCTGGACCACAAGTCCCACCCCCTGCGGGACGT
>CM074917.1:3762958-3777027 GCA_037576815.1 Pangasius larnaudii
TCTTAAAATAAAGCTGAAAGTCTACACTTTGATCACATCTTGATTGTTTTATTTCAAATCCATTGTGGTGGTGTATATATATAATTTGGTCTCTTTAGAGGGGCCAGAAACACCATTATGCTCTAAATCTTTCGCTTCCCTTTCCATGTCTGTGTAAGGTTCAAGCAAAGTGCAAACCCTTAGATTTGAACTTCAGAGGAAGCAGTTTATGTTCACATCCAAGATAATTCAAATTCAAATTTTATTGGTCACATACACAACCATACACAGTATGACATGCAGTGAAGTGCTTTTTTTGACCATCTGTGATATAAAAATTATATTTACATAAACCAGAATTTACTTCTATACAGTTAGGAAAGGAATAATATAAAAATATGTTATAAGCGATACAAACATTGGTGGCAGAAGCAGTATGACTGTATTTTGAATTAGGTGCAGATATGTGCAGTTGTTTGTACAATATTTACTGTGTAGTATATGCTGTATAACATCAAGCTGAGGTAGTGGGTGTAGTGCAAACAAGTTCAAGCTCTAGTCCTATGTGGTGTCCTGCTTGAGGGCCCGAATGGCTGGTGGGAAAAAAATTGTCCACTCTCTCCACTAGGACCCCATTGATCTTAGGGGGGTGGTAGCCCCTCTCCTGCTTCATGCTGAAGTCCACTATCAAATCCTTTGTCTTGCTGACATTCAAGGGGTTGTTTTCCTGGCACCATTTCTCCAGGCTTTTAATCTCCTCTAGGTAGGCCTTCTTGTCGATATTACATATCAGGCCCACCACAACAGTGTCATCAGGAAAATTGACAGTGGTTGTGGAGTTGGAAGTGGCCACACAGTCATAAGTACACAATGAGTATGGCAGAGGGCTCAAGACACAACCCTGGGGGGGCTCTACTGCTGAGGGTGAGGGAGGGTGAGACATGTCTGACCACCTGTACTGTTTGTGGTCTGTCTGTCAGGAAGTTGGAGATCCACTGGCACAGGGACAGGCTAAGTCCCAGGTCCTCCAGCTTGGTGTTGAGTTTGGAGGGAATTATAGTATTAAATACTGAACTGTAGTTAGCAAACAGCATTTTAACATAATTTCCCTTCCTGATGTCCAGATGTCTCAGGCCTGTGTGTAGGAGGTGTTTGATGGTGTCCTTGGTAGAGCGATTAGGGCTGTATGCTAATTGTAATGGGTCCAGGATGTCAGGTGATGAAGAGATTCTGCAGTCTCTGACCCCCATTTCAAAGCACTTCATCACAGCTGAGGTCAGGGCTACTGGGCAATAGTCATTGAGGCAGGCTGGGGTTTCTTTGGGACAGGAATGATAATGGATTGTTTGAAGCATGTAGGCATTACCTACTGTGTCAGGGAGAGGTTGAATATCTCTGTGGACACTGGGGCTAGCTGGTCAGTGCAGGCTCTAAGGACCTGACCTGAGATGCCGTCCTGCTGCCTTCTTGGCATTAACTCTCCTGAAAGACTTCCTCACATCATGCTCCGAGATGATGAAATCATTTCATACTCTGACATTCTCTGCATGCATACTGCCACTAGCACTGTTAGCACTGTGAGCATTGCTAGCATAGTTAGCAATGTTAGCTGCAGTCTCAAAGTGAGGGTAAGAAGTGTTCAGCTCGTCCTTCCGAGAAGTGTCCATATTCACCATTCTAGAGGATGGAGTTTTATAGTCTGTTATTGTTCTCAGTCCCTGCCACAGGCCCCTAGAGCCACCCTCTTGGAACTGTGACTCTAGTTTCCTACAGTAGCACCGCTTTACCTCCTTCACCGCTCTGGGAGGTGCTTTTTCATAAGGAATTAATTGCAGGTAATTCATCTGACCATGTTGAAATGACATTGTTCAATGTGACCTTGTCATGTCAATACCAATCAAAATTTGGCCCAGAGAAAGTGGCTAGCTGAGAAAGCATTCTATAGGTAAACGTTTTTTTAGTGTCATGTTAGTGCTTACAGTATATATGACCAAATATGGCTTTACACAACATTACAACAATGTACACTATATGGATAAAAGTTTGTGAACACCATGACCATCACGCCCACATGTGATTTTTTGAACATCCCATTTAGTTCCCCTTTGTTGTTCCACTCTTCGGGGAAGGCTTTCCACTAGATTTTAGAATGTTCCTGTGGGGATTTGCCCATTCAGCCACAAGCTCATTAGTGAGGTCAGGCACTAATATTGGGCAAGCAACCCTAGGACACAGTCCGCACAAATCCAACAAAAAGTTGTTCAATGGGGTAAAGGGCAGGACCCTGTGAAGGGACCTTAAGTTCATTCACTGTCATGCTGGAACAGGTATAGGCTAGGATCCTTAATTCCAGTGAAGGGAAATTATACTGCATACAACAACATCCTATATAATTGTGTGTTTCCAACTTTGTGGCAACAGTTTGGAGAAGGCCCACATATGGTTGTGACGGTCAGGTGTCCACAAGTTTTTGGCCATAAAGTGTATGTATGGTGGAGGCTATCTTGTTGTAAACACATGTTTTTTCCCACTCTTCACGGTCCAGAGATGTTCTATTCTCTCTCAGCTAGTCTGATAATGATCTGCTGAATCTGTGGAAATTTGGCCCTTATATGTCCTACTCATATTACTGCTTATTTAAGTAGTAGCATATCCTTGTATCTTTCCTACTTTCCCACTACCTTGAAAGCAAGGTCATGCAAAAATACAGGTATCTATCTTCAAGATGATCACATTTCATGTATTTGATCATTATGCAAGAACTCTTTGAGCTATACATATTGAACACAGGATAGACTTTTAATTGTATTTCTATATTTAAACATAATTACTGATAACTGTAACACAAACAAATTTAAATGGTAGTAAACAGTAATTCTCCATTAGGTTCCTACTTTCCAGTCAATCAAAAGCCAAATGTATCACAACACATGCTGTTGTTTAATTGTCTCTAGATTTTTAATGTTAATGTTAATACTCTAGATTTTTAATGCTGCAATAAACAGAGAGCCAACTAATACTCCAGCTAATACATTTGTGAAACAAAATTTGAAGGTTGCTACCAGTTTAACAGTTGAAGGTCAGACTGAACCCTGCCCTATTTCATTTGATTTCTTAGTTAGGGTTAACTGACATACAGAGGGCAGATAAAACAGCTGATATACTATCAGCAAATGCCATGGGAAAGTCTTGGTGCACTGTTATTTTATTATTGTAGTTTTATTTTATGTATCCAGGCTACAGTACATAATCCAAGAATTATTTGTGTATACATAAAGTTTGTAAAGAGCCTGTCTGCACGTGCTACATATAATGTGCAGAAGCCCACAAGCAATACAGAATTTAGAAATTATGGGTGAATTTGGGTTAGCATTAAACCCAATTACAGGTTACTATTAAATTGATATAATAATATTGCTGCTGGCACAGTATCATGTGTGCATTTGGACTGAGGTGAAAGAGCATTCCATAATTTTACAGGGTGCACCTGGGTATGCTCCCTCATCCAGCATATAACAGAAAACCAATAAATTATTTAAACATGTGATTTTCTCAGTGAAATAGCTGACAGAAAAAAAAAACAATCAAATCTGTATAATGAAAGGTGTATGTTTACAAGAGTTCACAGTGACACATTTATTACCATGATTGCAGGTTGCTTCTTTTTGCTTGACGAAATAACAACTGAGCTATCTGCTATGTGCTGTATGTACTGTATAACTGTGAATAGTGAATAACTGGGTGTCATCCCTTATTGCTGCATACTGATGTAAACTAAGGCAGAGGAGCATGTTTATATCATGTTTAGATATGAGAAGTTGGGTAAGTTCATTAGGAAAAAGAGGTTATGTTTCCTTCTGAAATTTTTCTTTCTGCATTGCTTGAAAATTGTAAGACCAAACTAATATACCTGCTTGTTTTTGCTTGTGTGTGTATGTGTGTGCTTTTGTGTGTCTTGGTAGGCCTAAGAACGGTAAGGGGAGCCATCTGACCCATTTAGAATCACATATAACATTGTACACTTAATTTAATATGCCTACACTGTATGGCCAAATGTATGTGGACACCTGACCATCATACTCATATGTGGACCTTCCACAAATTATTGCCACAAAGATTAAGGCACACAACCTGTTCCTATCAACCTGTTCTGGCATGACAGTGCCCCCAAAGCAAGATCCGTAAAGACATGGTTTGCCAGGATTGGTGTGGAAGAACTCGAGTGTCCTGCACAGAGCCCTGACCTCAACACCACTGAACAGAGTCTGGAATAGGATGTTCAAAAAGCACATGGGTGTGATTGTCAGGTTTCCACATACTTTTTGCCATATAGTATATACAAGCAGCACTGTTTGTTCTCTCACAGCATGCTTAACATTATCACATTCACAGAACATGTGGTTTTTTTTTGTGAGGAAGTCCCATCACTGTGCTTGATAATTGAGTTAAATATCTAAAACACTGTGCAGACTAAAATGCTACAAAAAGGTGCATCAGCTCTGTTATCGTTCGTAATTAGCAAAACCAGTTGGTGTTTATATGTACTCTAAAAGATGTCATCATTCAACATGAAAAAAGGAGAGATTCTGAGAAATATTTCCATAAATGCCCCATTACTCAGCACATGTGATAATGTTGCCAGCAGGAAAATATCAAAAGAACAGTTTGACTTCTCCACTTCACATGGGCTCTGTTTTCTCTTCAATCTTTCTTTCTCCCTCTCTTGAGCCATTGCTTCTCTCTCTTGTCTGTTGGGAAAGCCGTCAAATTCAGGCACAGGCAGGATTTAAACTGCTATGACCTTTAAAAGGAAATACATTACAGATGTCACAGTTTTGGAAAATGGAGTGTTAGAATATAAAATTTCAAGAAACATACCTTGGGTCTTTTGAGTCTTTATTGTACTTCCAACATTCTTGATTTAAGCATTTTCATTTCATATCTCATATACAGACTGTAAGACAAATGCTTGATGACTTGTTGACTTGTGTGGATCTGTTCTCAGTGTCTGTGCAGAGTTTGCAAGTTCTCTCTGTGTCTGTGTGGATAAATTGCCCCTAGGTGTGTGGCCTTATGTTCAAATGTATGGTACCCTGAGGTGGACTAGCACTCCATCTTGGGTGTATTTTCACCTCTGGCCCAGTGTTCGTGGGACAGACTCTGGATCCACCATGACCCTTACCAGGATAAATTGATTATTGAATGAAGAATGAAAGAGCATGCTTGCTTTATTGAGACTTCCCTGAATAAATTAGTCTCCATATTTGGAGAGAATAGTCAAAAGGGAGAGCCCACAGTCAAACTGGCATGCTTGACTCATGCCAACATAGCTCATAACATACTATCTACTCATCCAAGTGAAACTTGCCAAACGTCATTGACGCTGTAAGGCATGAGAATTACTCATAGCCTTAAGGGAAGAGAGACTTGAGGTTAAGGTTCATGTGTGGTATGGGTTAAAAAGAGCTTAGCACTGTAAACAAAAGAACATTATGACCCATGATTTAAACCTAGAACAAAACAGCTCCCACTCGATTTGTCTATTGCAATTTTTTTTTGGTTGTCACAAGACAAAGCCAATTCATTAAAGTTGAGGACAGAAATGACCATAACAATTTTCTTAACCAACCATATTTCATGTTCATAAACAATGGACTTTTCCTACTGTGGATGTTTGACTAACAACTACATTGGTATACATACTTACACTGTCAAGCAAACCCTACATTTGGTAATTAAACCTAGGATTTTTTGTCCATCTTCAGAAAATTGGTATCAAATGGCTCAGGAGAGTTTCCTGCTTTATACTTGTCAAAAACGTTGAGATTTATGAACAATATGGCCACCACCTGCCAATCAATTCTAATGGGGTGGGGCATAACTCATTCAAACAGATTCTTTAGATGCATTCAAATAAAACTTCAGAACAATTCTGCCAATTTTTGGGGTGTTATCATCAACAGGGGGTGGAGCTGACAAAACTGTTTCTCAGGAACTGTAAGTCCAATTGCGCTGGAACTTCTGCATCTTTAGCCTAAAGAGTATATGTACTGTTAATGAGGACCTGGTCACTTAAAAAAAAACATGGCCACCATCAGCCAATTAAATTTTAGCAGGCATTTGATAGGGTTAACAATGAGCAATCACTGTGACACTGGGGGTGCTATTCCATAAATATGCAAACCAAACCTTAGCAAATTATTCCCAGGATATTTGCCGTATCTTAAAATCTGTAGTGTCAAATTACTCATAACTGTTAGTTTGTCAATAATTAATCAAAAACGCTAATATTTATTTTAAAAATTGTCTCCTACTGATCAGTCATCGCAAGATTTGCGCAAAACTTGAAAGACATGTTTAGGATTAGATTATGAAGCTATCTGCTAAGGTAGGGGTGTGGAAACCCCCTGGGGGGTGGGTAAAGTTCAATACCTGTATGTCAGGTACCACAAATCTGATTGAGCTGAAACACCCTACCAGCTGCGATACAATGGCAGCTGCCTGGCAATGCCGTACTTAAATATTAGCAACACTAAGAACTTGTTTAAGCTGCAAAATTACTCTGCATTCCCTTTAGGACATGCATTGTTTTAGTTATTAGACATTGCACAATGCACAAAACTATTGTTATCCAATTTCTATTACATCTCATTATGTTGGCTTGACAGAGCCAACATACTGTTTTCTATAATCATGAGTCTTATAACCTTTTAGACTTTTAACCTTTGCACTCTTAACTGTTAAATTCTTTTACATTTTGAAATCAGTGGAAAAAAAAACACTACAATGTCGTTTAACTCTTTTAGAATGTTCAGTGGGCTTTATCAGGCCAAAATCAAAGTTTATCCATGAACTTTAACTTTCTAACTTACTCCTGTTTTACCCATAGAACATCATATACTGACTAATAATGGCTTTGAAAACTTTCCATATGTCCTGCTGACCTGTTTAGCTAACCATCATAAAACATGGCTTATAAGACCTTGCTGGGAGACAAAATAAAAAAGGTATGGAAGTTCAAATTTATTGGTAATGATAAACAACTATAATTGAACACATACAGGAATGTGTGATACTTTAATTACAGGAACAGTATGTGGCTTTGGGATATAAGTGGCAATGTCTATTAAGCCTGAAGTGTTTCATATCAATATCAATATATTAATATATTATATATGACAGATAGTATGCAGTGAGACCAGAATGAAAATGTATGTGTAAAGCCATGTAAAGAATTTTCAGTGCTGTTGGTTTGACTGGAATTTTACTTTAGTGATTTTGAGGTTTAAAAATTCATTCAGAAGCCTTTTCAAATAATCATTGCATCATATGTTTTTAATTAATCTAAAATATATAGCTGGAGCAGGTGCATGCTTCATATACAATTGAAACAGTATATGAAATATTTATGTGTGTATATTTTGAGGACAACTTAGAGCAATCGCCTTAACGAAGATCAGATACATGTCTGTTTATCCATGGACCATATCACCATGGCCTCAACAGTACCACTACTTAGTTTCTGGCAATCTATTAGACTTTAATATCGGTGGTCTCATGCTTCTATTACTTAGCTATTTGGACTCGTAGCTCCATAGCAAAACTAAAGAGACAATATCTGTACACCAAACATTCGCCGAGAAATCAACTGCATTTCAGGCAAGTAATCATAAATGTGTGTAAACTGTCTGCCAAACTATGCCTTTAAATAACAGTCAGCGCTTGCACGGCAGGACCCGCCTCTGGAGTCGGGGAGGTTTAAACGGAGTGCAGCGCGCCTCCCCTTCGCCAAGCTGAACATGTGCTGAGCTCTTTGCATCCCAAAGTGGATTCTCGGAACTCTCCGGCTCATTGGTCTAATCTGGAAAAGAAGCACAGAGATAATCGAGTGGAGAGCAGCCAGCGTCTCCGAAAGCCGCGTTTTCAGTTGATGAACTCCGGAATTTTTTCATTCAGGCGCGAGACGGAGCGCGAACCTGCCGCAATCGTATCATCGGTGCATTTGTATTTGGATCAATCCAACGTTCCATAACGTTTAAACTGGACATTGTGAGACTGACGCATGATTCGTACTCCGAACTGATTCTATTCAGTCAATTTATTCCCCCCATCAGCTAACTGCTCCATGGGTCTGGAGGGGAGGAAGACACTATTTAGCGCGTGCGCCCTGATCGCGCTCGTGCCCGTCTGTTTCACCTCCTACGTGCCGTGCGAGCCGTGCGATCCGAAGGCGCTGTCCATGTGTCCACCCGTTCCCACGGGCTGCCAGGCGGTGAAGGAGCCGGGATGCGGCTGTTGCTTCACCTGCGCGCTGCGGGAAGGACACGAGTGCGGCGTCTACACGGGCACGTGCGCCACGGGTCTGCGCTGCCTACCGCGCGCAGGGGAGGAGAAGCCGCTGCATGCGCTGCTACACGGCAGGGGGGTGTGCATGAACGAGAAGGGCTACAAGCCGGCCCGGGGTGAGTTCCTACACTGACTCGCGGCAGTAATGAGATGGTTATACGTGTATGGAAGCATTTTTAATTTGTAAATGCGTGTAGCTCATGCACTGCCAGTCCCCCGTTGCTAAATGATTACACAATAATACTTGTAGGAAACACCACTTACCATGATTATATAAAATCAGTCTACTTCTGCATGCTACCTACAGCATCAAGGATTGGGTAATTAACTCTTCTTATACTGTAGACAATTAGACCAGACTATCACCATCTTGCACCCTAAAAGTGTCTTAGTTTTGTCCTTTTAGGGGAAACCTATCTCCATCTAGCAAGGTTCCAGATTACTAGACACATTAATAATCTAAAGAACATTTGAGGAACAAGATTATATATACTATTGGGTCATTTTTCTAATGTTTTTATGTGTGTACATGCTTTTATTACATCATAACACAACATCTTTGTGTTTTTTATATGCAGCAGTGTCATAGTATTTGGATATCTCAGGATTCTCTTTCTAATCTTGACCCATACTGCTTCTGAATTCTCTCTTACGCTGTCTCTCTCCATGTGCTGATTGCACATTATGCAAGGTTGAGATTTGCTCTATGGTGATTCAGCAAAATCTGCTTATATTAGGCTTTGGGCTGCAGTGTACATGTTCTTAAACAGATCAGCTCACCTCTAGAAAAGAGCATCATAAATTCCAAGAACAGTTCTCCAAGATTAGGAGATAGCATGATGATATCCTATCAAGGCCTCCTAACTGAAAGCCCCTGGATGAAATATTGCACTGTTTTTTTCTGGAATTGTGGGAATCACTGTGATTTGCCATCTGATTTGCCAGTGATGCTGACAAGAGATTTGATTATGTGGTAAGCTTATATGGTACAATAACCCTTTCACTTGATGGTGAAAAACATGGTGAAAGACATTCAGAAATTTAACCGGGCATCCACCACCTTCATCTTCAATTAAAGGGCTGTAGCTTTTGATAATATTTGGCATAAACTTAACTTTTTTTCTTTAAGTTATTAAATTGGGAAAATTATGAATTTTCTTCAACCACCCTAAATTTTTTAAATTCCATTTTTACAGTGTAGGACTACTGTAACATTTGAACATTTTATTATGGGTGACATGCAGGAGTGGACTTAGCAATAAGCGAAGGAAGGCAACAGCCCTGGGTCCCCAGAAGCCAAGGGCCCCCTAAAAATGCAACTGATATATATTTTAATTATTAATGCTAAATAATGTATGCTGAAAATTTAAATTGATGTTAAAGCACTGAAATAGGGGCCCATTCCTAACATATTTTGCCTAGGGCCCCCAAATCACTAAATCCACCCCCGGTGACTTACAGTGTAAAACATTATTTCTGGTGTCAAAAATATAATACACATGACTTGCATAACATTTACTTAAAACAATCGAGTTCAGCTGCTTAAGTTCAACTTCATAAAAGCCATTAAAAGTTACAACACTGCGCACATTATGAAGCAGAAAATTTCAAGTAAAATCTACCACATGCAGAAGCCTCATAAATCAGGCAGTAATCGCAGCCCATGCTGAGGGAAGCCCACAGGAAACCAGTACTGTTGGGTTCTTTCTGGTTGGTATATTGGATTTTTTGGGCCCATGGGATTTTACAGGATCTGACATTCAGAAGTATGTTATTTAAGGTAAGTGATATTTTGACTGTGACAAAGTATATAGTTTCAGTTCATTTGTGAATGCCAATTAATGCTAGCTTGATTGTCGCTAAGCTAACGTGAACTTGGTAGTTAATGCTAATTGTCGTCCTTTATTAAATTATCTTAGCTGCTAGCCTAGAGAAATTACCAAAGCTCTCCTGACGCACTGCTACTCAGATTTATAAGGTTAAGTGTCAAGCATAGTTGTACACATACTTCTAAATAAATTGCTAATGAGTGATTGTAAAATAACACATTTAAAAAAACGTTGAAACGTTATATTTAAAGTTTAATACATTAAAAGGTTAAAAACACATTAAAATGTTAAAACAAACCCAGTTAGTTAGTAGGCGGTTGCTATGCTAAGCCGGTTGTGTGGTAGGGGGTTGCTAGGTGGCTGCTGTGCTGTCTTGGTTGGTTGCTGGGGTGTTGCTATGCGATTGCTGTGCTATCCCAGGTGGTTGCTAGTGTCACTCCGTCTGTTCTGTGCTCTGCATTCCGCCCCTCACTCTCTCTCAAATCACATCCACAGTAGTTTGGTGGATGATGGGTAGCTTTTATCCTTATCATGTGGAATGATCTGTTGCCATATTGCATCAATACCAGCCTGTAACGAGTTCAGCAACCACACACGAGTGCATAAGTGAACGGATGGTCAGTGTAGCCAGCCTAACTAGGACATGCTCATTTTAGTAATTTTACATGTGCCTTTTGCTAACTAGTCAACAAATGACATGCACACGTACATTGCTATTAATTCAGATTATAAAGGAAATATATTTAGATGGCACATGCTAATATTACAAAATTGCAATTTCTTGGGAGACTAAAAATCGAACTTCCCACAGCAAGGAGCAGCTCAATCTGCTGTGTTTTTCCAGAATAATACACTGAAATTCATAATTAATTCCTTTCAGCTACTGACCAGCAGGTGGTGCTGAACCCATTTGCATGAATTTCACTGAACTATATTTAGTATAATGCTTCATTTAACACTAGGGTGATGCTAAATTGTTCCAGCGCTATCCCAGGCGCCTCCTTGTGTGTTGCTAGGTGGTTATTATGTTATCCAAGGGCGTTGCTAGGTGGTTGCTATGCTAATCCTGTTGGTTGCTATGGTGTTAATTAATTGCTAGGGTGTTGCATAATGATTTTAATTTCTAATTAAAATTTCAAACTTAAAAATGGGTTATTCTATGAGAATGATTAACTAATGAGACTGATTAATTAAATTTACAGTGAAGCATCTATATTGCTGGTATGTACCTTGCAGTTCCAGTGCTTCCTGTATAAACAGAACCATTTTCCCAACAGCAGTAGGAACTGGAAGGCCAGACTGGAATTTTGAGATGACCCTCAAAAGTTCTGGAACCAAAATTAACCTTTACCAAAGTCATGTAAAGGCCAAAGCTTGGAGAAAGAAAGGATCTGCTCATGATCCAAAATATAAAAGCTCATGGGTCAAACACAGTTGCTCAATAGTGTCATGGCTTGGGCTTGCATAGCTGTTTATTGATGATCTCATGGTGGTAGCAGCAGAATGAATTCAGAAGTCCACAGAAACATTCTGTCTGCTAAATTACAGAGAAATGCATCTAATTGTGATTAATTATGTCACTGGACCTAACCCATTCAAGCATGTATTTCAACCTCCTGAGGCCTGTTGCACAAAGTGAGTTGAGTTGCAGAGTTTGAGTTGACAAAACCAAATTAATCCAACCTGGGTTTAACAGGTTTCATAATGCTGGTTATCAACTTTCACAGTCAACCCAGGTTTTAACCCTGAATCAATGTTTATTCAGCGTGCGTGTGCACATAAAGCCGTTTGCAGCAAACAGCCAATATAGCATTCAACATGGAAAAAAGCAGGTGAGCATACTTCTGACTGAAGAGCAAGAAATTATTATGCAGAAATATGAGGAATTTAAACCTACATTAACTGCAAAAAAGCAACACCGTTGCGGCTGCCAAAGCTTGGGTAAATTGCTGATTGTGTTTACATTGGCTCACAATGAGAATAAAAGGATTGAAAACATATACCCCCAATGTAATTTCTTTAATATAAATATCTTTTTAAATTAAATGCTAATAAAATATATATCAATTTGTGAAAATATATTAGGACAAAAATAATGCCACTGCATGAAAATATGTACCACTCGCAAACAACAGCAAAGCAATACACAGTTTGTGGTACAGTAAGAGAATGGATTCCACGTGTCAGAGTTTTAATGTGCGGCTCAAGAAACTGGCATAGATAAACTATACCATCTGCTGAATATCAATATCTTTCATACAGATATTGGGAAAATCCAGGGGATGTGGTTGTCCCTAAATATCTTTTCCCTTCGAAGTGCCCTTCTTATTATTTGTGCTCCGAGCTCCAGAGGATTCTCCACAAACAGTGAAGCCATTGCTACAAACACTAAAGAGTTCACTTTCATGCATCAGATTTATATCACTTTGGTACAGTTTGGGTTTGAATTCACTTACCCAGAATAAAACCTGCTCTGGAGGTTACCATGGCAAAGAAAACCACTAGAAACCAATCCACCTTGTTGAGACCGAAAAACCAGAGTTTGCTTAAACTAAACGCAAACTTACCTGGGTAGCCACTGAAACCGGCTTTGTGAAACAGGCCTGTGAAGACTGAAGGGAGAAACCCCCAAAATAAACAACAACTGAAAGAAACTGTGGTACAAGCTTGGAAGAGTATCACAAAAGAAGAACACAACAGTTTGGTGATGTCAGTGGGTCGCCAGCTTGCAAGCAAGGGATATGCAACTAAATATTAAGTGCTACCCAATTTCATTTACTTTAAGACCATCTGGACTGCCACCAAATTGTCCATGTTCTAAGTTGTTTAACACATCTAGATTTATATATCAGGAAATGAAAGCTGAAATTCTGATCTGTTGCCCAAATGTTTTCAGTGTATAGCAAAAACAATAGAATTGTCCTTACTGTTCCAATACTTTCAGAGGGAACTATATGTCTGTGCTGAATTTGTTTCTGCATCTGGGTTTCTGCATTCTGCAAAAATTACAACCTGTGAAAATATTCGAGTACAGTAATAAGTATAACTAAAAGGCTAAAGTTGGTGAATCAACTTTGATGTTGGCTTGAAAGAGCCTGCTAAATATGCTAAAGGAGTAAAACGATATTACAGTGACTTGTTGTTAGTGATTTTAAAATGTTAAAACATTTAACAGCTAAGTGTGTAGTGCTTAAAAGGCTACAAGTTTCTAATATGTAAAGGGTAAAATGTTAAAAATGCTGAAACATCTTAAAAGTTATAAATATGCTAATACACTGCTATGCTATTTCCAGGTGGTTGCTAAAGTGGTGGTTGTTATGCTAACTCAGCTGGTTGCTAGGGTGTTGCTACTTGGTTGCTATGAAAGGTTATGCATGTAAAGGTTAAAAGGCTAAAGGCTATGTTAAAATGTTAAAATGTTCGTAGCATATTTAAATTGGTTGAAAGGGTGTTTCTAGGTGGTTGCTGGGCTAACCAAGTTGATTCTCATATGCCTCTCTACACTCACATTGCTACCATTAATTATTAATATTATTACTGCATATGATTTTTGCACACTTCCCCTCCTACAGTGATGGATTCAAAACTAATTTGGTCTTTTTCTTCTGTTGTCTTCCTGTAGAAAATATTTTTCTGTGATTGTAGTAGTTAGTAATAATATCTATAAATCATAATCATATTACTATGTTTGAAGTATTTTCATATCCGACTATACATATATTCCGAGTGCTTAACTACACCATTCTTAGTTTATATTTAACAAGAGAAAAGACAATAATTCATGTTCATTTAGTTAAAACAGATATGGCTCCTTTAAGAGCACTGCGGAGGGGAGGAGTTTGTGTGTGTGTGTGTGTGTGTGTGTGTGTGTGTGTGTGTGTGTGTGTGTGTGAGAGAGAGAGAGAGAGAGAGAGA
>CM074917.1:3777127-3790684 GCA_037576815.1 Pangasius larnaudii
GTGAGTGTGTGTGTGAGTGTGTAAGGTGACCCGCCTCAGTTCTTTCCTTGAGCTCAGTGTTCAGCTCTGACCCGTACAGTTTACGGCACAATGATGAAATCCATATTTAAAGCATGATTTGCCGCCGTGAAAGACATTATATCTGTGTAGAAACGCGATCCTGTGGTTATTCTGCACTAAAGCCATTCCTATTTCACACGCCAAAACAACTGTTTAACACTTTTTTAACACAAACAGTACATCGCTCAAATGGTACTAATTTACGCAAATTTTTTTTTAATGTCTGGAGTCGGCCGGTATGCTAACCAATGCTAACCAATCAAAATAAGTTAATAACCGAGATATATCAATTAAATAACCAGGCAAGAGAATTTAAACATATTATAAACAGTTAAATATATAATCTAACTAATTTTATATCTA
Source organism: Pangasius larnaudii (assembly GCA_037576815.1). Taxonomy (NCBI): domain Eukaryota; kingdom Metazoa; phylum Chordata; class Actinopteri; order Siluriformes; family Pangasiidae; genus Pangasius; species Pangasius larnaudii. The sequence continues at coordinate 3,777,551 of CM074917.1, forward strand.
GTGAACTGACTGGGTAGCATTAGTTAGCTTCTTGAATCAACAGTCACATGAAAACCAAGGTCGAAAAGTTGGAGTTAGCTAAATTACCCTGGAAGCTACAATAAGCTTAATCTGAATAAATATTCTCGAATCACTAGCTAGGCAAGCTGTATGACAAACGATTTAACTAGAAACATTCAGTACTAACTTGAAAACGTGTTCTGACGCCCAGATCTTCATCGTGTCTTGTGATCGGCTCTGAAGACTTGACCGGCAAGTGCTGCTTCTTCTTCTTCTGCATATGAGGCTTTATAGCAGTTGGCAAACCAGCTTCCGGTTCATTACCGCCACCGACTGGACTGGAGCATGGAGCATCAATAGACAGTTTTAAAATGATATTTAAAATTCTCCTGTTTAACCCTAATTCTATTTATTTATTTTTAAAAGACACATTAATATTGCACTGCATTTTTCCTTTATCCTACTGCTCCGGCAAGTACGTTCCTCTTCTTCTTCGTTTTGATGCAGCCATCGGTAAGGTGCACTCATCGCCACCTACTGGACTGGGGGCACTGTGTTCGACTCGAGGTTATTGTAACTTGTAAATCCCCAAACTCCAACCAGTAAAAGCCACCTTGAAATTCCTACTGGCCAGTTCATCTGATTTTTGACCCCAGTTGATTTTATTCTATAATTCAAACTAGCGATTTCGGATGAAGCTACACGAATCTAAACTACTTGATACAGTATGACTTATTTTTTGGAATAATGTGATACAAAGTTTTTTTTTTCATTTATTGTATGGAAATAGATTCAAAAGCAAACTCCTCCAGTGTGGAGTTAAAACCACACTGAAGTTGTTGTCGTGGGCCTGTCATTAGTGGCAAGTGCTTCTAAATGTGGTTTCTAAAGGTACCACTGGCAAGCGCTATTGCTATTTCAGTATGAAAGGGTCATAACTCGTAAAACATGGGAAATGCAATTGCAGATGGACTTTGCTTTTCCATTTGAAATTTTGTCATTGTATGTTCGTGTAAACGGAAATGCAAACGCTAATATGCGATTTGCATTTAAATTATGTCACAATTTATGCGCCCACAAATGGAAAAATACGTTTGAAATTATATATATATAATTTATGTATACAAATATATCCAAATAAGTAGAGATTCAGGTCAATACATAAAAAAAAATCAATTTTATTCACCCCAAAACCAAACCTGTTATCATAAATGCAAAATGGAGAGCTTAATTCTAAATGTATTTTAATATACACTCACTGAGCACTTTATTAGGAACTCTGTACTAATACTTGGTAGGGCCTCACTTTGCTCTCAAAACAGCCTCAATTCTTAGTGGCATGGATTTCATAAGATGTTGGAAATATTCCTTTGGGGTTCTGGTCCATGTTGACATGATTGCATCATGCAATTCCTGCAGATTTTTCAGGTGCACTTTCATGTGCTACTGGATTCAGATCTGGTGACTGGGAAGGCCACTGAAGAACACTGAACTCATTGTCATGTTCATGAAACAAGAGTGAGAGACGACTTTTGCTATGTGACATGGTGCATTATCATGCTGGAAGTAGCAAGCATGGTCAAATGGGTAAATTGTGGCCATGAAGGGATGCACATTGTAGATACCACCCGCTGGTCCAATGACAGTGTCTGAAAAACAATTTGTCAACTTTTAATATGATCCTCTTTTTACTTCATCTGACTCCAATTACGAACGATCTTAGAGATATTAAAATTCTAATCTTTATCATTAAATTTATCTCGACATGTAAATTTGGATGAGGAACTTCCTCAGCTTCCTCATTTCCTGGGGCATACTTAGGAGCTATTATACTGGTGCTGAAACCCAGGATCATTGAGGAAGACACCATCATGGAGTTCTCACTGCTGGCCAAGATCATCACATCCCTCGCCAACCAATGCCTCAGTATTGGCTGGGGAGGTGGTGGCGGGTCCATTGACATCAGCTCCATATCAGGGTGACACAGAGAGTGGGGAGGGCCCCACTCCTCCCCTCTTGGCAGGGATTTCCCTTGGAGATTTCCCCTTGGAGCAGTCACATGACGAGACCTTCTGGCATGCCTTTGACCAAGTGAGAGTAATCCATGGTCAGAAAATTCAGCCTAATGTTGCGCTCTCCCACCCCTATTTTTCGATTATTATGGATAGATTATATCGAGTGACACAGGACACTCAAACCAGAGAGGAAACAACTTACTGTTGGTCCCAAAGAGCTGTCAGGAAATGTTTTTCCAGGCAGCTTATCATAATCCCATGGCTGAGCATTTAGAGCAGGACAAAACACTAAACCATCTAATGTCTCATTTGTATTGACCGGGTATTCGCAGTGATGTTCGCAGGTGGTGTGAGACATTTCACGAATGTCAGCTGGTGAATCCACCGGCCACCCCAAAAGTGCCATTGCGCCCCTTACCATTGTTTGAGGTCCCCTTGAAAGAATTGGTATGGACCTTGTCGGGCCATTAGAAAGGACTGCATGAGGGCATCGCTTTGTGTTAGTGCTAGTGGACTATGCAACGCGATACCCAGAAGTCCAATACATTCTTGACCTGAGAGCAATACTCCACACCTTAAGCCACATAACAAAGGAGAATTTGCTACAGGCACAAGAATCCCGGCTGTATAACATTGGTACTTGGCTATGGGAGTTTGCACTGGGAAATAAAGTGCATGTTTTGCTGCCCATGTCAAGCTCAAAATTACTCTTAGTCACAGTGATCTCATAGAACACCACATAAAGACAACTTCAGGGATGGAAGTACGCAGCTGCCCCTATTGCCTGCCTGAAAACAAAAAAAATGTGGTTCGGGATGAACTCCATTCCATGCTTGACATGGGGGTAATCAAGGAGTCCCACAATGACTGGAGCAGCCCAGTGGTTTTGGTCCCCAAACCTGATGGGATGGTCCATTTTTATGTGGATTTTAGAAGAGTCGGAAAGGTGTCTACATGTGGTGGATACCCAATGCCTGGCATTGATTAACTGCTTGATCAGTTAGGTGTGGTTCACTTTTATTCGACTTTTATTTATTGGAATTGACAAAGGGAAATTGGCAGACCCCCTTGACTCCAATATCTTGTGAAAAAATGGATATTGCTTATGCCACTGCCTTTTTATATGACATTATTATCTACAGTAACGATTGGCAGTGGCACATGCAGCACCTGAGGGCTTTTCTAAGATCGCTCATGGTGGACCCAAAGAAGTGTGCAGTTGAACAGGTGGAATTATGGTATCTGGGCTTCCACTTGGGCCATGGGCAGATGCGTCCCCAAATTGATTAGACAGCAGCGATTGCGGCCTGTCCAAGACCAAAGACCAAAAAGGAGGTGAAACAGGTTCTGGGGCTCGTTAATTATTCGAATGTCACCAGCCTGCTGACTGATCTCACTAAAAAGGGGGTGCCAGATCTGGTCCAGTGGACGGAGCCGTGCTAACAGGCTTTCACTCCGGTAAAAGCCATACTCTGTGGCAGACTACTGTTACATTCTCCTTACTTTTCTCTCCCTTTTGTTTTACAGACTGACGTGTCGGACCGGTGGTGAAGGGGGAGGAGTGCCCGGTGCTGAACATCAGCCGCAAGATCTACATGCAAGAGACTAAGTGCAGCACCGTAGAGAATGAATGACTGGGCAGTCCTCATCCTCCAGTACTATCTGTTGGGATGGGCCTTCACCCTCTGGTGGCTCCAACGCATAAAGGATGTGAACGTGCAGATCACTCGTGGGTATCTGGCACTTCAGCCATTTAAGTTTGAGGTAGTCCACAGGTTGGGGACGCAGATGGCTGTGGCGGATTCCTCTCTCGGCTGTTCGGGATGGGGGGGGGGGTGTTGGTAATAGGCCAGATGGCTCCCTGGACTGAGTTGGGCGGTGGGAGTATGTGGAAGCAGAGGCGTGGTCGATGAATGAGGCACCGGTTTATGAATGGAGGGCAGAGCCGGAGAAGGTGACTGGAAAGGATTACACACCTGCAGCAAATTCTGTTAATAAGTCTGTTTTTCTTTCAGAATAAAGAGGGGAGAGATGAGCACTTAGAGAGAGAGAGTAACCAGCACCAAGCTGTGTGTGTGCTTGTGTGTGTGTGCTTGTGTGTGAAAATAAAAAGCGCTGAAAGCAAAAGTAAAGAATTAAGTGACTTTTGAGTGTTCAAGCCTGCCTCAAGCTTCCTTATTCCCTCCCGGAACTTGGGAACTATTACACCCATTCAATCTCAAATGCCAACTGCCTATTCGTGACCCACTGAATAGTGGGCCCAAATTCCATTTATAATCACCAGCGGTCGACCTATTTAGATCGGTCGATCAATACTATGTTGTTCTAAACAGAAATTCCTTTTAGCCTTTACAGTCTAAGTACACTTAACAAAAGCCAAATTGTTAGCCTGAACTCTAAAATGTCAGTTGTTGTGCCCCAGTGCTCCACCTAAAACTGGATTTTAGCCTGTACTAACCTGGTCTCAGATTTGCGGCAACATATGCCCACTACAGCCTCAGCTTTCGGTTCTTGGCATGGTCTTCTCCTGTTGTAGTCCATCCATCTCAAGGCTCAACGTGTTGTGTATTCTGAAATGCTTTTCTGCTCACCATATTTGTACAGAGTGGTTATCTGAGTTACTATAGCCTTTCTGTCAGATTGAACCAGTCTGTTCATTCTCCATTGACCTCACCTTTTTCCCCCTATTCTGATGGTTGATGTGAACATTACCGGAAAGCTGCTGGCCCGTATATGCATACCTTAGCGATAAACTTGCATGTGCTGGTGAGCAGAAACCTAAGATTATTTCACCCAAATTTGTGAACCAGGAAGAAGACCTTAGAGCATTCTACGAAGATCAAACTACAGAATGTGTGTTCAGTAGCTATTCTTGGACCAATTATATATCTGTCTCATTAAGCCTCGTCTAAGCAGAAATTGGCCAAATTGGGTGACAGAGGTCATCACTGCAACCTAAAAATGGGCTGGATTCTCAGCCCCTACGATGACATATCCAATCCATGACGAGTCATAGAGAGACTTAGAGAATAATGAATAGCTCCAAATACCAGTCAGTTTTGGTGCAGAACCTTAAGGCTTCTAGGCCCATATTCACAAAGCTTCCTAAGCCTAAAAGTTGATTCTCAGCCCCTACGATGACATATCCATTCCATGACGAGACGTTAATCCTCATGGGCACTACTGAGAGGCATACAGCTCCAAGAGCTCTCCCTTCTAGATTCTACAAGATTAATATTACCCCTCTTAGTGATGTGAGCTTGGTGATGCTTCCCCATCAGCCATAGAATCAGTTCCTCATGATCTTGGGGCAGAAGGTATTCAGGGGTTAATCACTGCCTATGGCCATTAGAAGGTGTGAAATAGCACTCTAGTTACGGATGTAACCGTGATTCTTTGAATGGAATGGATAGGTCTAGTTACAGATGTAACTGTGGTTCTTTGAACACTGGATAACTGCCAGGGTTCCCTGTCATTGGAAACACTGCAGACCCAACAGGCATTCAATGAGTAGCTTCCAAGAGAGAAGTGACATGGCATGAAGGTATTTATAGTAAATACTACGTCACTGTCTCTGTGTGAATGTTGAAGGTCACAGTGTGCACATGAGCATATCTAGGCTTTGATCATTGCTCATGGTTTTTATTCAAAGCCACGAATACATTTGTAACTGTAATTTAAATAAATGTAGTTGAAACCAATTTTCCGAATAAATGAGGATATAGTGAGTAGTATAATGAATATTTCATAATCAGTATTATGAAATATTATATTATGCCTATAGACAAGCTAAATTGCACATGCATAGAAGTGCAAGGAATTCATTTGTGCCCCTTGCAAAGCTTAAGCCATCACAATTAGGCTATTTAACAAAGTGTTAGTGAATTGTCTGCAGCCTATGCTGTATATAGCCTACTTTTAACATAAACAGGAATTAAAAATACAGAGACCATAACCTAAAGTTTTTGGAATGAATTTTAAGTCTTCACCTGTATGTTTTAGACATGAATAGCCCTGAAAATTATGTAAGGTCATGTAAAATACATATTTGTAAATTATGTAAGGTTCTGCATCTTATTATCAACATATACAGATAACACAAATACATATAACTGATATGTCATGGTCTCCAAAAACCTGTCACATGGTCAAATTTTTAAATTTTTTTCTTTTAGTTTTAGGAAATACAAAACTTACTGAACTGAAATCTGTTTTTTTTGCATCTCTATCACAAATAAAGAAGTCTGGTTACCCCCAAAAGTGATGGGCAGTGGGCAGTGGTAGCTCAGTGGTTAGGACGTTGGGCTACTGATTGGAAGGTCATGAGTTCGATCCCCAGCACTGCCAAGCTGCCACTGATGGGCCCTTGAGCAAGGCCCTTAACCCTTAACTGCTCAGTTGTATGAATAAGATAAATGTAAGTTGCTCTGGATAAGGGTGTCTGCCAAATGCCATAAATGTAAAAAATGTAATGAAAAGGGAGCAAATCACATTTAAAAATTTGATTCCAATACATGCATTTATCCATATGTTTATGTTTTCAATAAGTATATTACTGCCAATTTTTTTTTTAAGAATTAGAAGTTTACAATGGGAAATGTTGATTTATTTTATCATTTTAATTATCAATATCATCCACATCAGTCTCCGTCTCATCACTTCAGTTAAAATTCAAACAGGTGACAGAGGTAAAATAACGAGAACCTCGCAGACATTTTGAGAGCCAGTAGCTCAATGCAAACTGAATTTATTCTGGTATGCTACAGCATGTAACTCTCCAAAGGCTTGATCAAATGTTGAGGAAATCATAATTATATAGCAAGGCTTTTAGAAATCTTTAGGCAGACTGACTGTTTTTTTTCCCCCACTGTGTAAGCTTTTATATAAGCAAGTTGTTCTAATTCAACACAAGAAATACAGTTTCTCCTGAGTCAGTACACATAACACTATATACAAAAATATACAGCAGACAGACATATATATACATATGTATATATATGTGTGTGTGTGCGCGTGTGTGTGTGGAAATATGTAGTGCAAATACAGTGTTTGTGGTGCTATAAGACTCACTATCATGAGGTATGTGAAGGTTTAAAATGAGAGAAGGAGGAGGACCTGTTTACAAATCTTAGAGCTTGTGGAAAGAAGCTGTTCATGAGCCTTGAGGATTTGGCTCAAATGCTGCACAGTCTTTTTCCTGCGCAGACTTTTTCAGTTTGTGTGATGGATGAGTGGAGTCTGCCCAGATACTTCAGGCCTTCCTTGTACACCGTTCCTTGTAGATGTTATTAATATTAGGGTGCCTCTGACTCACTGGGCATTCTCCACCATACTCTGGAGTGTTTTCCTATCCCATTCAGTACAGTTGCTATACCAAACTGTAATTCTGTGGGTCAGGACAGACTCAATGATACTCCTATAGAAGCTGGTACTATGAATATAAAAAGCCTACACAACCCTGTTAAAATGGCAGGTTATTGTGATGAAAAAATTGAAACCAAAGTAAATCATGTCAGAACTTTTTCCACCCTCAATGTGAAATTACAACATATAAAAATTAAGTGAAAAACAATCAGAAACATTTGAGGGAAAAATACGAAAAATAAGAAAGTTACAATAACCTGGTTGTGTAAGTGTGCACACCCTTTTAAAATTGGGCATGTGGCTGTGTTGAGAATGAACCAACCACATAATTAAATTATTCTGATTAACTGCAAAAAAAGACCAGCTGTCTCTGTAGGATTTTCTTGAGATCTTCTTCTGACTGCTGAAGCCATGGTCGACAAAGAGTTTATGGTCTCTCACTTGTTGAAAGGTATCGATCAGGAGAGGGGTATAAAATAACTTCCAAATTATATAACAATATATACCAATATATACAATATACCATGAAACACTGTGAAGGCCATCATCAACAAGTAGAGTAAATGGGGCACCAGAGTGACATTACCAAGAACAGGATGTCCCTCCAAAATTTACAAAAGGACAAGACAAAAACTTACCAAGGAGGCTGCCAAGGGACCAATGACAACATTAAAGGACCTGCAGGAATATCTGACAAATACTGATTACTCTCTGCATGTGACAACAATCTCTCATATTCTTCACATGTCTGGGCTATGGGGTAGGGTGGCTAGATGGAAGCTCTTTCTCACAAAAAAAACAAACATCTAAGCCCAACTAAATCACCCCAAACAATGTGGCAAAATGTGTTATGGTTTGATGAGACCAATTCCAAAAGGCATAATAATTCCAAAAGGTATGTTTGGCAGAAAAAAAATCAAATCACCAAAAGAACACTGTACCTAAGGTGAAGCATGGTAGTGGAAGCATCATGATTTGGGGCTGCTTTTCTTCAGCTGGAACTGGGGCTTTGATCAGGCCTTAGAGAATAATGAATAGCTCCAAATACCAGTCAGTTTTGGTGCAGAACCTTAAGGCTTCTAGGCCCGTATTCACAAAGCTTCCTAAGCCTAAAAGTTGCTCCTAGTGACGAAATTCTAAGAAAATTCTTAGAATTATGATGTTTTCTTAGAATTTCCCCTTAAATTTAGTAAAGATAAAAATGATTCACAAAAGGCCTAAAAACAGCTCCTAATGGTTAAGAGTAGAGAGGAGGACCTTTAAGAGGCTTAAGAGTTTCTATAGCGGAGGACAAAAATGGCAGAAAGAAGAAATATTCTCTTCTTTTTCTTTTACTTCCTTCCATCTCTCTTGGATTGTTGGCTACATACCATCCAAAAGTGCAACTTAAATAGACCTGCAATCATGTAAATTGGTAAAAGGTGAGCCATTTTGCTCACATCAATCTGATATATATTACAAGTAATAAAATCAGTATGGTAAATAAATGTAAAAACTTAAATATAGTAATTACTGTGTGGAAACTGGTTGCTTCAAAAGTAGACACATTTTCAACATCTGGCTGTTTTATTTAACTTTAAGATATTTAGCTTATAACAGAAACTATGCATAAAGTAGCCTGTATTCATGATTATACAATTTCTTAATACAAACATTTTATGATTTCACTGTCCATTCTATTATCATATATTCTACTTTTTTTTTATAAAGAGTGCATTTTAAGACCTTTACAGATTTTTTTTTTTTATCAAACAATCACAGTCCTTGAATTGCTGCGTCATCCCTAGCAACGGGGTCAACCACACCTCCTCACTAAGATAAAGGTTTTTGTACTTTCCTTACTCAGAGTTGCTCTGAGAAGTTTCCTAAATCACTTTTAGTCTAGGACTCCCAGCTAGGACTTTTTAGGCTAAGATAGGAGCTCTCTGAGAGAATTCTAAAGAGCTTTGTGAATACGGGCCCAGATGTAAATCCAATAAAAAAGATCTGTGGGGTGACCTGAAAAGGGCTGTGCACAGGAGCTGGCCAGCCAATTTTACAGAGTTAGAATGCTTTTGCAAGGAAGAATGGCAAAATATTGCTAAGTCAAGCTGTGCCAAACTGATTGACTCTTACTCAAAAAGATTGAATGCTGTGATAAAATCCGTAGGTGCTTCAAGTAAATATTAGTTTAGGGGTGTGCACACTTATGCAACCAGGTTATTGTGCATTTTCTATTTTTCATTCTACTCCTTAAAATGGTTCTTACCGTTTTTCACTATAATTTATTCAATTTCACAATAAAGGTAGAAAAGATTCTGACATGATTTACTTTGGTTTCATTTTTTTACTTCACAAAAACCTGCAATTTTAACAGGAGTGTGTAGACTTTGTATATCCACTATAAGGATTGCTGATTGCTTTTTTCAACTTCCTCAAGAAATAGAGGCATTGGTGGGCCTTTTCAGCTAAAAGTGAGGAGTTCAGAGTCCATGTGAGGTCATTGGTGATGTTTACACACAAGAAACTGAACAGGATGAATAAACGGGAGCTTAGAACACAACCCTGTGGTGTTCCAGTGTTGAGGGTGACAGTGTGTGATATTTTATTTTTAATTCTTACTGTTTGTGGTCTGCAACTCAAAGTCCAGAACCCAGTGGCAGATAGAGAATTGCAAACCAAGTAAGAGGAGTTTGTCCATTAACTTCAGGGGAATAACTGTATTAAAAGCAGAGCTTAAGTCTATAAACAACAGCCTTACATAAGCTTGTTTGTTCTCCAGCTGTGTCAAAGATAAGTGAAGCGCAGAGGAGATGGCATTTTTGGTGGAGCGATTGCACCGATACATGTACTGATGAGGGTCTAGAGTGGAGGGAATGGAGGTTTTTATGTATAACATGACCAATCGTTCAAAGCACTTCATGATGATGGAGGTTAGTACTATTGGACGATAGGCATTAATGCATGTGACTGGAGATTTTTTCGGTGTCAGAATGATTGTTGTATTCTTGAAATAAGTGGGAACAACAGCTTGGCCTAAGGAGATGTTAAAAATGTCAGTGAATAAATCCTCCTAGTGGATGGGCACACTCATTAAGTACTCATCCTGGGATGTTATCAGGTCCTGTGGCTTTCCTGGGGTTGATCATTATGAAACTTTTTCTCACATCCATTGTGGTTATAGATAGTGTCCGGTTGTCAAGTCTAGGTGTTGCTATTCTTCTTGTTCATGGGTTTGATGACCTATCGGGCATAAAAGTCATATAAAGCATCTGGGAGCCAGTCGTCCTTAGTGCAGACAGGAAGGAACTTCTTGTTGAAGTCCATTATTGTCTTTATTGCTCTCCACAATTGCTGCAAATCATTGCTTTTGAAGTGTTTCTGTTCTGTCTGTGTGTATGTGGTCTTGACTCTTTTAATGCCAGCATTTAACTTGATCCTGGATGTGCATAGTGCTATCTTGTCTCTTGTCTTGTTTATAGAGGTAGTCACACTCTTTGATGATTAACTAATCATTTCATTAGTAACACCTAGCTACTAATTAATCTCTTAAAGGTTGTGGAAATAGGAAGGGTCTACTTATTTTTCCCCCACCCAGTTTCTGAAGGTCAGTTTACTTTTTGGGGAAAAATGACTACATATTGAAATATTTTGTGTTTTTTATTGTCACCCGAGGTTATTTATTTATGGAAGTTGGTGAGGACCATACAATTGTTATTTAGGCCCTGATGAATAAAAACAGAATTGAAGGAGGGTGTACTTTCTTTTTCCCATGACTATATATTCATCTTTACTTAAAGTAGTGATGTCCAAGTATATTGTAGGCAGAAAAACTAAGTTTTGGTCAAAACCATATTTTTCTTCTTTTTGACTGTATTTGAGAATTCAGCTCTAGCAAACTCTGGTGGCTTTTTTTGCAGACCACCTCACATGTAATCCATTCTGTATGGATTATATCAGTATGATGAATGACAAGTGTTTTCTTTTTTTCAGGGTTTGTGATACTTGGCATCAAATATAGTATCACATGTATAGTATGTTACAACCCTAATATCAAATTTGTGTTCCAGGCTCTCTGTGACTTTATGTTTGGCTGGTGTTCATTTAATTAAAGCATCTTGCTGGATGTCATCAGAACAGTTTATAGAAATCAAATTCATGTAAAGACTGTGAAATATCTTAATGGAAACAAACATACTTAGAGATTGATCTATATGTTTTCTCCACGGATTCCACTAATCAAGTCTTCACGTTATAAATGTAAAAAATTATCAATATTAATTGTAGGTTATGAATCTTGACAAATACTGCCATGGTAAACTAAATTCAATTATAGATTGTTTTTAACTGTGCAACTGTTAAAATCAACTGTTGCTCACTTCATTGGCATGATATCACTTTGCCATGCTTCTGGCTGAGGCTTAGTGATTGGCTCCTCTCCTAGGTTTTTGGCCAGCAGAGAGTGTCAGATGCTGCCACAGGTAAACATGAAATCACTCCCTCACTCCCTTTCATTATTTATTTACTATATAGATCAGCAGTGGTTAAGTGTTTATTGGCTGTTCACTGGATTTACAGTGCTCTGCAGGTAATATATTGAATTATCTAGAGAATATAATTTGTTCAAGTATTCAGTCAATATTACAAAATGGCTGTACCTAAAGAGTGCATGTGATAAATATAGAACAAATTCACATGACATCTCACTGTCTGTCTCCCTCTTTCTACGTGTGTCCTCCTATCCCACCCAATATTAAATTTCATGATTCTGGCATGACATGCCAAATGATATCACATCCAGGCCATTAGTCAGTGACAATGCTGTTGCTAGTTATATTGAGACTATATCAGCTAAGAAACTAAAAGCAGGTGTCATTGGTCAATTACCTAATCTTACTCTACATTTGCCTAATCAGGAGAGAATTTTTCCTACAGTAGCACTGGTTGTCTCTGAACTATCCTCACACCTGAAACAACTCTTAAACAATGTAATATTAAATTGGACCATGTTAGACTGGACCACACATTTGGGTTTAGAGGAATTATCGAAAAGGTGAGCCTACACTGGTAAGGTGAGCCTACAATTTTTCAAAATTTCATATAATCAGTGTATATCAGTATACACTATAAAATCAATATGAAAAAATATATGTGCAGCATGTCTGTAAAGGTGTAAAAACATTATCAGGTTCTTGAGATATGTTACTTCCCTTTGCTGCCCTGCCATAAAGATGGTGTTCAAGCCTTCTGCCAGTCTGAGCTTTAAATAGTAGCTTCTGAAATAGAGAGGGATTGAAAACTGATACTTTAGTGTCCTCTGAATTGGAAGGGTCGCACCAAAAGACCCCCAAACAATCACCCCATTGCTCTTTTTTGTACTCTCCCACTTGCAGATGTATTTGTGAATTAAAGCGCCCCAAGAAAGTGCTGCTGTTTGAGTTTTCCCATAATTTGATCTACCATGTCCAAGCAACTTCTCTACAGAAGGTTGATTTGTCTTAACAGAGGAGTCTATTGTAAGTGCAAATCTCTGTCTGGCTAATGTTTTCTAAAGCCTTGCATAGCTCTCCTTTAACATGGAGGGGTTCCACATCTGCTCCCCGCAGACTCTCCACTGGTGTTCCACAAGGCTCAGTATTTGGTCCTCTCCTGTTCTCCTTTTATACCCGATCTCTTGGTGCTGTCATATCCTCACATGTGTTTTCATACCACTGCTATGCTGATGACACTCAACTTATCTTCTCCTTCCCTCCCTCAGACACTAATGTTTCAGCTC
>CM074917.1:3808378-3828858 GCA_037576815.1 Pangasius larnaudii
GCACTTTAACTGTCTGTGAGCTGCTGTGATAAGTGAATTTCCCCACTGTGGGATCAATAAAGTTTATCTTATCTTATATTAAATGCTTGTATGTATGTCTCAACTTATGGACAAAATTCTGAAACTCAAATCAGAGTTTAATACCAGTTTTAATGTCATCCTTCAAATGATACCATGAAATACTTAAAATACTGAACATTATTCATTTTGTTTTACTTGTACATTCAGAAAACAGAATGAATATGTAAAATATTCTTAAAGCATATGAAATAAGGATGTGACACCATTAATATATCACTAACAAAGTTGTAATTACATTTTCTTTCCAAAGATATGACCACTATGTTTCAGTACTAGTGTACAGACTTTTTCTTCAGTGACCTTTATACCATTTGAGTCCTTTAAGAGCTACACGTATGGTGTAATATAAATGGGTCAAACCTTTGTAACATGTTTGCAACAATGTAGCGGTGTTTCTGCATATGGTGCTACTAGATGTAATATTTTTAGATTGGTTCTCAGATTTGAAGTTGGAGTCCCACAGGATCACAGTACCATCTGATTTGGTAAGGCACTATATCAGTGAGTTCCCTATGAACTCCTGACAGATGAATTAATGATTAGAACAAAAAACACTAGAATGCCTGATTTTTGGGCTGCACAATACATGATATCATGATCTTGGCCATAGCAACACTAATATCTTAGAAGACCCATCATCAGACCAAAGTGGGTTTAGTCTATTATAATCTATGATATACTAAATTATATTAATAGTGTAATATAAATAATCTTTTTGTTAAAATAATACCACTTTTCTCAGGTTACCACAAAACATTCTTACTGTAATAAAAACAAGTATTTGGCCAAATCTGAGCCCTCAGAAGTCATCCTGAAGTGTTAGCAGTCACATCATTAAATACAAAGGAATCAGTTCCAGTGGCAGCCATTCATGCCCGCACCATAAGATGAGGTGGTATGCTTCGGATAATGAGCAGTTCCTTCCCTTCTTCATACTCTTCTCTTCCCATTATTCTGCTACAAGTTGATCTTTGTCTTATCTATCTATAAGATGTTGTTCTACTGTTTACTCTGGTGAAGTCTTTTCTTGATTGTTGACTTTGACACAGATGCGCCAACGTCGTGGAGAGTGTTCTTGATCTGGCCAAATGTTATGAATGTTTTTTTCTTCACCAGGAAAGGAATTATTCTGTCATCTACCACAGCTGTTTTCTGTGGTCTTCTGGGCCTTTTGGTGTTTCTGAGCTCACCAGTGCATTCTTTCTTTTTAAGAAGGTACCAAATAGTTAATTTGGCCACACCTAATGTTTTTGCCATCTGGGACAGCTCTTTGGACTACATATTGAGCGTTAACAGCAACAGATTCAATTTTGAATTTGATTCAGATTCAAATGCAAATGCCACACTTGAAATCAATTTTAGACTTTTATGTGCTTAGATATACGTGAAATTATAAGGGACTAACACACACTTGGCCACACATTTGGCCCCTTAAAAAGTGTTATATGACCACATATAAAAAGTGTTATAAATCACAGAGAGTTCACCTGATTTGGATGTTCACCCTCAAATTAAAGCTGAACATCTGCATTTTGATAATATTTATTATTTCATTTCAGCTCCAATATAGGTAGACACCTAAAATAACAATAACTTTGTCAGTGTCCAAATCTTTATGGACCTGACTATAGCAATACAATCAATATGATATGTATAATTATTTTGAGCATATTGTGCAGCCCTCTGTAAATATAGTCTAAATCTTATATTTTTCAATAGGGCTAAAGTCACTGTGAGGGGTGATAATTTTTTTTAAATGAACAATTTTGAAAAATAGCACCAGAAATAGGGAACTAATTATTGTAAACACATCTTGGTCCATATAAAATGTGTGGAAAAGAATTACCCATAAGTTTTCTATCTGATGAATTCAATATCTAAAACCTGTGATTATAAAACCAGCTTGCCATTTTCTGTATCACACATTACCCATCACATAACACCCTGTTGTATGCTGGGTTTCACTCTACTAAAATCACTGACACTTCTACAAGTTATATTTTATACCATTTAAATCCTAGAAAAACATGAACACACACATACATAAGTTTAAGGGTAGCTTGTTCAAGAAGTTAAAATACTGACTCTACAGGTACCGATTCTCTTTGATGCTTTTAGTTTTGCGGTGCTGAAGGTGGCTCCATCTCTAAGGCATTGATGTACTGACTGCAGTTGGGGTCACCTCTCACCACTGGGGAGGTCTGGATGTGTCTGCCTGTGTGGGGGTTCACACACCAACACTCACCCCGGTATCCATTCACTGACATCTTACACTGAAACACATAAGCAGTGACATTGATCATTTAATAAAGTGATTGTCATATCAGCCCAAGCCACTACACTTCCCCCTAGCAGACGTCCCATTCCCCTGAGTTCTGCATTTGTTACATCTGTACTGGATTACTGTTAATGCCCTGCCGTCCAGATGCTCCAGTAAGTGCATAAACAAGCTCCAGTTAGTCCAGAATGCAGCAGCCAGAGTCATTACTAGAACCAGAAAATATGACCACATCACTCCTATCTTATCCACACTGCAATAAAATTTCACAATGATTAAAAAATACTACTATTGACATATAAAGTATTGAATGGTCTCACGCCACAGTACCAGAGCAAATTTTTGGTCTTTTATGATCCACCATGCCTGCTTCGAACAAAAGGTGCAGGCTCTTTGAATAATGAAAGCTACAGTAGGGGGCAGAGATTTCTCTTACAAAGCCCCACAGTTGAGGAATAGCCTTCGAATTAGTGTTTGGGACTTAGACATGGTCTCGGTCTTTAAGTCTAGGCTGAAAACCTATTTGTTTAGTCAAGCCTTTCGTTTTTTCTTAGGTAAAGGCATAGATCTAGAGGGTTCACGGGCATTGAGTGTTGTGGTGAACTGGGATGTTTGGATGCTCCCCCCCCCCCCCCCACTATCACATGTTCACTCAGGTTTATTGACTATGGAGTGGCTGGCCGTTTTATGTCCCAGGGCACCTTCATGTCTGTGTTCTGGCTCTCCCTTTTATTTATGCTGTCATAGCTAATCTTGCCAGAGTCCCTGCTTGCACTCTGTGCACAGTGTACATCTTCTTAATCCATAACAGTACAATAGCATACCTAATCATCTGTCATCCAATCTGTCATTTCCTGATTACTTCCTGTTCCTCAGAGTACAAAATGCCTACACATACATAATGTAATTGCAAAGTCTTGGAATACCTTAGCATCTGAATAAGTTCTGAGCCTTTGTATACTGTTACTGACACTTTTGTGTTTTGACCCTTGCCAAGTAAGTTACAGTGATCACTGTCTTGGGGTTTACAACCCCTCCCCCAAGTGTTCTGTTCCACTGCTAACCAAACATCAGCAAAATTCATTTGTTTTCTATTTATTGTTTTAAAATATTTAATAAATCATGTAAATTGAACAAAAAAATGTAAATCAGCTGCCTGTGGGTGTAAATACATTCATAAATGAGCAGGCATGTTCAAAATACATTGTATACATTATTATACATTAGCATGCATTCAAATTTGAATGCATTTTGGTCAACGAATCAATAATTGTCCATTATTTGTTCTTACCTGTTTCAAGTTGTACTGGCCCCTCTTGTCACAGTTGGGTATGTGCACAGAGTAGAGGTCCTCCAGAGGGCCACGATTGTCTCGGAAAGGCATTTTGGAGATCCTCTCAAGTACCTGCTCCAGCTCCTGCTGACACTGACTCTGTCGTACACAACCCAAAGGACTTAGTTTTCTTAGTTTTACATGAGATGCCTTGGCATTTAAATTTTTTTCCTTCCAGGTAAGCCAAGAGCACATGGCATGATGAAATAATGACACAGAATAGGTAGGTATAACCTACTATAAATGTATTCAAATTTATGGCAAAGTCATTTGGGTATACTATATCATTTGGGTGCAGAGAAGCACACTGTGTACAGTGTATAAGTACAGGTAAGTATATAGGTATAAATACAATTAGTGTATTTGATATTGGCATTCTAAGTATACTTTAAAAGAAGTAAACTAGCTTTTGATATACTAGTATTTCTAATCATAGTTGAAGTGACCCTAGGTGCCCAGTAAACTATTTTTAAGTGTACTTATAAGATTAGGATGGGTCACAATTATTGGCACTCCTGCATTTAATACATTTCACCCTTTCCCAACATAATAGCACATTATAGGAATCTTTTCGGATAATGCTTGATGAAATTGGAGAATATAGACCACAGCATATGAGACTATTCCTCAATACAGAATCACTACAGATGCTTCAGGCTACGAAATCATCTCTTGTACACTCTCCTCTTCAGTTCACCCCATAGATTTTGAATGTGTGAGGGGACTGGGATCTCAAAAAATTGATTCTGTGGTCGTATTCTGAAAAACTTAAGCCATTCTGAGCCATTTTTTGTGTGGGATTGGACACATGTTTTGGATCACTATCCTGCTGTAAGATCCGACCATGATCCAGTTGCAGTCTCTTGGCAGCCAGATTTTCATTTTAAAATCTATTGATATTTCACGATGTCCATGATACCATGTATCCTGATTCCTAGTAGATTTGGAGACTCCAACATCCTAAAATATTCTGCAAATCCCTAACCATGATCCTTGGAGAATTTTTTTCACTAACAATCCTCCTCACTGTGTATTTGGGTAAAATACACATGTATCCTCTTCAATGAAGGTTAATATCCACCCCAGTTGTTTTAAACTACTTAATTATTGCCCTAACATTGGACATGGGTATTTTCTGATATGTAGCTCCTTTTTATAGCCATTGCCTGATTTATGAAGGTCAACACACATTTGTCTCATTTGACCCACGTGTTCCCTAATTGGGTAAAGAGTAGCAGTACACATCATTGTTAAAATGTACTGATGCCCATGCTTTGACTTCGGAAGAGGCCCTACACAATCAATCAACAACTTTTCAATGACAAGAATTGGATTAAGGGGAGCTTTTGGGACAGTTTGATCTGACTTCTGTTCCTTACCCACCATGGAAGGAAACTCAGCTGCAAGCAGAGGGTCATGCCCAGACACCATTTCCAATGGAACAGACAGCTTGCACTCTACTGACTCGGGTTGCTCAGCCATGAAAGAATTTGAAAGATCAACCACAACTTGGAACTTTCGTGCCTGAGACCGAGTGACCGCACATGCCGGAAACACCAGAGGAAATTTCTCAACAAGATCCATCGATGCGCACTCAATTGGCTCACTTACAACAACAGGCCTGGGAAAAACATTACCACCCACAAGATCATTTCCCAGGATAAGGCTGACATTATCTATGGGTAGTTGTTTACACACACCCAATTGAAAAACACCCATAGCCAGGTCAGACGTTAAGTTTACAACATGTAAAGGAACACTAACGCACCCCATTTCAATTCCACGCACTAAAACATTTGCGCCAGCATCAGAGAAAGGCAGCACATCCTCCAAAATGAAGGACTGGGCTGATCCCGTATCTCTCAAAATTTGCACGCCCTCAACATTAGGACTGCCAGCTAACGACACGTAGCCTGGCCGAAGAAACGGACCAAAAGACAAGGTATCAGTGGCACACAAATCAGGAGCAGATTGGATTAATGCTACATGCTTAGGTTTTTCAAGTGTTTTTTTTTGTCCGTCCAAGCTCGACAATCAGTAATCAAATGGCCAGGATCAAGACAATAAAAGCAAACTCTCCTTTCTCCTGTATTTCTTGAAACTGTTTTAGCTCTGCCACCAATTTTATGGCTATTACCACAAGTTACATTTTGAGCTACGGACTCTGCAGATAAAATAGTTTTTGTTTGACGTCCAGAATAAAAAAACGTCTGATGGGTAAGTGTGAATTCATCTGCGAGTACTGCCGCATCCAAGAGTTTTGTCACTTTTTGCTCGTTTAAATGAACCACAACACTTTCCGGGACGCATGTTTTAAAATCTTCCAATAAGACCAATTCTTGCAACTCTTCGAAAGTGGTAATTTTGCTCGCAAATTTTTTCCCCTGGCGAATTCAACATAAGTTTGTTTGGCTTGCTTTGAACACACTCTAAATTTCTGCCGATATGCCTCAGGCACCAATTCATATGCTCTCAAAACAGCTGCTTTCACAGTGTCATAGTCCAGTGACGCCTCAATTGGCAAAGCCGCACACACCTCTTGTGCTTTGCCAATGAGATTACACTGAAGCAGCAAAACCCTTGGGCCAACTCAATTTAGTCGCGACACAGGTCAAATTTCCTTAGTCTATGATTAATCATAGACTAAGGGAATTTGACCTGTGTCTCACCTTATATTTATACCCCAGTGAAACTGCAAATTATATAAAATTATATATTATATAGAAAATAAAATTTCTGTACTACAATTTTGAATAAATTTACTTCAATTATAAACTTGATTTTCTTTGTTAGATTAAGCAAATTGACATTTTCCATAACCCTTTTAGTATTTTTGGGTTAAACAAAGGTAATACATATATTTACAAATAAAATTTTATCATACAAAAACTTCTTCCAGTTTTTGTATGCTCCTCTTCTTCCAGTCCTCCAGTCTCAAGTGACGAGTTGCTGCCACTGCCAACTCTTTAAGCCATGGAATTCAACACACTCCTCAAAATCACTATGACCCTCAAATGTCCTACGAGATTTTTTCTGCCTATGAGAAGGATTATGGGTGCACTGTGGTCCTTTTTAGGATTTGTGGAGTATTATAGATGATGTGTTAAAGACATTTCTAAGATTACCAAACCCTTGAATGTACTGCTGGTAGGTGCTGGCTGTCACAGAAGCCACGAGTCCCTAGATTACTTAGACCCTTGAGTGTAAGTCTGGTTTCCAATGACTAAAGCAGAAATTCATCCATGCAACCATTCTAGCTGATGCTGACTTTACGCTGCCCTTTGTTGTTTACACCAATTACAGAAATTCTGGGTCAGGAGCCATATTAGCACAACAGCAAGAGGGGGTTTGAGTTTCTCATAGCGTATGCTATTAGGAGTCCTCAACCAGTTGAGTGTAATGACACCAAATATAGCTCCCTCAAGTTAGAACCGCTCGCTTTGAAATGGGCAATAATGGAGAAGTTCAAAGACTACATATGGGGTGCTGAATTTGTTGTAATTACTGATGATAATTCCTTGGTCTATGTGGACACAGAACAAAGCCCAATTGTAAAGCCTCCATAGTAACTTGTGCCCCCTTACATACTGTGGCTCGTTTCCATTATTGCCCCCTCTCAGCTCATGTGATTAAGCACTACTAACAGTACCCAGATCTAGATTGAAGCTTAGGGGTGATTGTGCTTTTGCTTTGGCTTGCCCTAAACTTTGGAATAGCCTGCCTCTACACATTACAACTGATCCTACCTTAACTATTTTCAAATCCAATTAAAAAACTTGCCATTTGGCCAGCTGCAGAGAACTGATATTACTGATATTATTATACTACTATTATTACTATTTTAGATTTTGAATTATTGTTGTAAAGCACTTTGGTCAACCTGTGCTGTTTTTAATCGTGCTATATAAATAAAATTGACATTACTGTCAAAGAATTGAAATAAAATTGGCAATACTGTTCATTGGGCTCTCATGCAACAAATTTAATGCCATTTTAGTAACAAACCATATAGCAACAAAAATTAGGTAACACCTGCAAACTTAATCCACATTTAAATATGAATGACAATACAATATTACTGTAATGATAAACTTTGTGGCATATAATATCTTGCTAATATCTCAATCTGATGACATGTACTGCCGAGGAAAGAGCTTGCTACACTGATTGATATAAAAATAGCCTGGTTGTAGTCTATTCCCTCCCATTTATACTGTATGTTCTGTTAACCACTTTTCTGTAAAGCTGCTTTGTGACAATGTCCATTGTTAAAAGCGCTATACAAATAAAATTGAATTGAATTGAACCACTATATTTCTGTGAGGTGTCCACATACAGTTTTCATTGACCATGACTATTCCCATTAAGAAATCCGCTTAACAAAATACAAAGAAAAAATGGATTTACCTATACAAATGCTTGTTTAATTCTGCACAAGGAATCATTATTTACCTTGAACAGAATGACTGAGTAGTTGTATTTATGGCTACTAGGGGGTAGGTGTAGGTTTTACTTAAGTCTACAGTAAAATTATGCCACTTGGTGCAACTGTTATTTTAAATTTTTTGTAAAATCAAATGTAATTACCATTTCTGCTCAAACTAGGCTAGAACAGAATTTACATTATGCTGGTGCAACTAGGTGCAGGACACTTGTTTGGCTCAACACTTGCTGTTGGGATGGTCTGCCTAGTAGCCAATCATCCAGATAATAGAGTATGCACAGACATGGATGTTTCAGGGGCTCTACGGCACCTGCTAAGCTCTTTGTGAACACCCTGATTGAAAAAGCTAACCCAATGGTACATCAGTTCTCTGAACATAGAGAAACTGTCTGTATTCCTGAGCAATTTAAATTTGGAAAATATCTATCATATCTGTGTACCATCATGATTGTCAATCTTAAGAAGACATTTTAACTTCTTCAGGGGGAATTCTGTCTCCATTTGTTTTTTTATCAGAAAATATTTTTAATCATTTGGCAGCAGTCGGTCAGTCTTGCAACTTTGTGGGGCAGACTCCTGTTGAGTCGTAGCAGACAATGAACTGTAAGTGATTTTGTTTTTTTCAGTCACACTGCTACGATGCCTCAGCATTTTCAGTCAATCATGTCCTGGAAATGTAGTCAACCTCTGATCTACAACAAATCATTTAGTGTTCTGGGTTCGCAGTGGCACCAATGTGACCTTAATAGTTTGCTGGCAAATGACTTGCAACAAATCATTTAACCAATTATATCAACTCAATTATATCAAGTCACTGAATAAACTCAAGACTTCTTTCACTTTAAGGATGTCAGACAAGGGTAACCTGCTGCCTCCAAATTTCTAATTCATCTGGGACTGACACCACAAAATAGGTGAGGCACTTAATTAGCTTTGTCAAGTGGAAGATCCTGCAGTCACTAGTACATTCGCTGCATTCCTGAAGATCCTGCAGTCACTAGTACATTCGCTGCATGCACTCTGATCTTCAGAATTCTCTGAAGGTGGGCTATCAGCACTATCTACCAGAGTGGGCTCATTTTTCAAGTTTAGAGAATGAGAAGCAGCTACTGAGAGCACACCAGGGCCTGTGTCTCTGATACATACATGAGACGTACTCTGACGTACTCTCAGTAGCTGCTTTTCATTCTCTAAACTTGAGAATTCAGAGGAGCTTAGTACAGCTAATGAGAGTACATCAGGGCCAGTGTCTCTTATGCATATATGAGACAGGCCCTGACGTACTCTCAGTAGCTGTACTAAGCTCCTCTGAATTCTCAAGTTTAGAGAATGAAAAGCAGCTACTGAGAGTTCTGCAATTCACTGGGCTGTTGCATTGTTACCAATAGCTATTGAATTTGTCTCTTGCCTGCTGCCAACTCCTTCACTCTTCGTGACACTCGCCTCAATGTTGTAAAAGTGCTCACTCTTCCCATTCCAGGGTCTGAGCAGCCAAGCCTCCTGCCACAACAATGCAGTAAAGGATAGCTTCCCTTTTTTTGTCCCAGAGGGATCCACAGCTGTGTGTTGTTCACCTAACTGTAGGGCTGAAACGATTCCTTGAGTAACTCAAATACAAAAAAATCATTGAGGCAAATTATGTGTCTCGAGGCTTCGTTTAGTCCATTTACTGTAACTACACACAGAACACTGTGTTTCCCCATGGACCATTATTACTGACGGACAACCCGATAAAAGCTGGACATGTGATGTAAACACAGAAGACGCAGCAGAATGAAAAATGGAGGAACGGCGAGAAAACAGTGAGGGGCAAGGAGAAGATTCAGGCCAAAGAAAACAGCAGAAAGTTTCCAAAGTTTGGGATCATTTCAAACTAAAACCGTAAGAAAACTCTGTACAGTGTGTTTACTGTAAGACTGAACTGGCGTACCACAACAGTTCAAGTGCTTCAACATCTCATCCGAAAACACCCAGTCCTTGCATCAAATCCACATGCTTCTTTAAAGGATGACACACACACACACACACACACACACACACACACACACACACACACACACACACACACCAGTACGTGGAGAGACATTTAAGAGAGTTTATTCTCCAAATAACTCTAATTTCTTGTTGCAGAAAAATGTGTTAAGAAATTTTGGTAATGGACTCTTGTTCTTGTTCCAAGTTACCTTCCTGTCCACTGAATTTTTGCCTCTTACAAAAGCCACAACGCCTTCCAAGAAGACAGTTTAGTCTTAGTTTTAGTTTGTACTGTTTACCTTTTTTAAAGTAACATGAAATTGATTTTTTTATTTTTATTTATTTATTTTATTTTTTATTTATATTTTTATAAAAAAAAATTATTTATATATTTGCATTTTCATTTTGAATGTAATATGGCAATTAAATGCACTAAATGGGTTTAGTTCTCAATGTTATTAATGTATGCAATTTCAGCAATAAAAATGTTCATTTTTCTAAAAAGGAAACAAATTAGTTGTTTATTTTAAGTGACCTATCTTATTTTCTCTTGTATATTTAGTATTGCTCTTTAATAAAGAAAAATTACTTCTTATCCGATTACTCGATTAGTCGATGGAATAATCAGTAGAATACTCGATTACTAAAATAATCGATAGCTGCAGCCCTACTTAACTGCCTACTGTGGCAATGCAATGTCTGAGAAAGGGTAATGAATAGACAGCATTATTTACAAAGCCTGCGAGCTTCATGCATCACTACTGGCATTATGCTGCAGTTAGGAGAAGTCTTTGTACATGCTTGTTGAAGACGTTCCAGTCCCAAAGAATTTGTGCTTTGATTATTGTCCAACATCCAACTCAATTTGGGCCTGGAAGAACAAACAGCTCTCCATCCTGCCCTGAAATACAAGGGGATGGAAAAATGGGAATAATCCTCTAGCTCAAAGGGAAACTGTCAGGGCAGTCCAGAATGAAATAAAGTAGAAATACTTGTTACTGAACACAACTGAGCAAGCTAGGTGTATACTTGGTTGTGACTGTGTGTGAGAGACAAATGGAGGTAGCGGTTTCCAGACATGGACATGATACTCCTCAAAAACAGAACTGTCCACCCACAGAACTGTCACTGACTCAATATTTTTTTTCACTCACCATTCTGGGTAAACACTAGGGATTGTTGTCTGTGAAAATCCCAGGAGATCAGCAGTTTCTGAAATACCCAAACCAGCCCATCTGGCACCAACAAGTTATGCCATGGTTAAAGTCACAGAGATCACACTTTTTCCCCACTCTGATATTTGATGTGAACATTAACTGAAGCTCTTGATGTGTATCTGCATGAGTTTATGGATTGTGTTGCTGCCACATGATTGGCTGATTGGACAACTGAATAAATACACAGGTGTACAGGTGTTCCTATTAAAATGGACAGTGAGTGTACACCATCAAGGTTGCCTGGGGTGCAGTCAGCAATCCAGTTCATCCCAATGGTGTTCAGTGGGGTTGACGTCAGGGCTTTGTGCAGGCCACAAGAGTTTTTCCACTCCAACTTCAAGCCAAATCTTCATGGACCTCACTTTGTGCTCAGGGACACTGTCACACTGGAACATGTTTGGGCTAGGCCATTTAGATCCAATAAAGGGAAATTGTAATGCCACAGCCTACAAAGCCATCAATTATGTGCTTCCAACTTTGTGGAAATGGTTTAGGGAAGGCCCACATATGGGTGTGATTGTCAGGTGTCCACAAACCTTTGGCTAGGTACTGTATGTATACTTCGTGGACATTTTTAGGTAGACCTACCATAAAATTTACATATTCTTTTTTTAAATATTCAGTTCCTGACCACAGCCTATCCATTACTTTGCAATTAATCAGTTTCAGTTGCATTTTTCATCACTTACCAGCTTGGTGCGTGATGCCTTGGGCTCCTCTGCTTTATACTTCATCTTGGTCTTCATCTGCTGCCGGTGATGGATGACAGCACTCTCTTTAGGGCCCATCCACTGACTGTCCTTTGTGGGCCTTCTGATCGGAGGGACTTCAGTTTGTTCTGCTTCTGGAATCTCCAACACCTCACCTGCCCCCAAAAAGAGCCGAAACGAGTGTTTTAAGGAGAGTAAGTGATTTAGATGTAAGTGGTCTTACATCTAAATAAATAAATACAGCCTACGAATGTACCAATTATTTACATTCATTTCTGAAATTTGTTTATAAATCTAGCTAGCCTACCAAAGTGGAGGAATACCACACTGAATTATCTGTCTGATTTGAGGTTTCCACTAAATGGTGATGAAAAAGGACAGGAACCATAACCAAGCTTTAGGTGTTGGCTCTTCTATGAACATTAAGGAGGAAAAACAGCACTGGCCACAGTGCGCACATAACTGGCAGCCATAAGATTTTTCTTTATTACACAAACACAAAACTCCAAGAGAAACAAAACAGGCCATGGGAAGCACATAAGAGAGAAAGAGCTATTATTGCAAACCCTAAAAAACTGACTTTTTTCATGCTTTTCTATATTAACATATTTGACCAAACATTGAGCAGGAGAGAGGTGACTTATGCAACTTCTCTGAAATGTGAGTCATCTGATTAATTTACACTGTGGAAGCTGGTGCCCTCCTGTATCTACTTTTGGCCTGCATTAAACCGAGAAAGGACACAGACTAATCATTCACAAATCTATTACTGCTCCTAGGTAGGATCTCTCCCTCTAGAATATTTCTAACTACTTTACTTTTCTTCCATTCTTAGAGCCTGACTACTTTTTAAATTGTATCTTTGAGTTGCAAATTTGTTTGTGATTGAGATACCAAAAATAGAACAATAGCATGCTATCAAAGGTGCAAGGCTAAAGGCAAAATTGATACAAGACAAGGCAAAGTCAAACACAGAGAATCAATCCACAAAAACATGGCTCAGAACTCACAAGAATGCAGGCAAACTGTAAGGCTTCATTCTTGAGTTCAAGTTAGGAAATACCACCAAAGAAGTGGGTTTAGTATTCAGAAGAACGCACCCTCTGGCAGTCTGGAGTGGGAAAGTCTGTGCTAGATGTTACAGAATCCTGCTCCCCGCAGTGGGCGGCTCCCAAAGCTGAACTCCCCCTGTGGTGGAGTATTCCTCTTGGTCCAGGCACAGGACATTCAGAGTGCTCCTTGTGGACATGGAAGTGACCAGAGACAGGTCAAAAATATCTTTCACCAGAACCCAGGAGTGTTTCTTGGGCTTTCCCAGTCCACCAGGCTATAGAAGGTGTTACCCTGCTGCTTGGAGTTGAAGAGCATCTTGATTGTGTACACAGAAGTCTCCTCGATCTCCAGTGGAGGGGATAGTTCAACTCCAATCACCTGGTGGGTAGGTACAGAGACACACGGTTTGAGTAATGATATATGGAATATCAGTGCTATTCTATATTGCAGGGATAATTCTAGTTTGTACAATACTTGATTCAATCGTTTTATCACTTTGAAGGTACTTTTTGGGGTTTTAGTCAGAGTTCTCGGGTGAATAGCCAGACCCTCTGACCAGGTTGTAAGTGACTGATGACAGACCTTAGTCTGTCTACTAGCCTCTTCTGTCATTGGATGGCTCTTTGTAGACAGACGTGCACTGCGTCCCAAGTGTGTTCACTACATCTCATCCAATTGTCTACCACTAGCACTTTAGATGGCTCTCCAAACCATGGAAACAGTGGCTATGGTACCCCAGCACATACTGGAAGTGGGTGAGGCCTGTGGACGTGCAGATGAGGAAATTCCAGGTATATTCAGCCCAGGGAAGAAACTTGTTCCAGTCATTCTGATGACTGTGGCAGTACACCCTGAGGAACCTCCCTATATTTTGATTGAGTCTTTCTGTTTGGTGATTAGATTGGGGCTGGTAATCAGACTGACATTTATACTAAGTCTTTTGCAAAAGCCTTGCCATACCTTAGAGGTGAAATGAATACCACAATCTGAGACTATGTCTTCAGGCAGTCCATATAGCCTGTAGACTTCTCAGAACAAGATCTCAGCAGTTTCAAGGGCTGTGGGCAGCTTGGTCAGGGGAATGAGGTGGTAGGCCTTGAAGAAGCAGTCACTGATGATCAGTATGGTGGTATGACCCTGTGAATAACTCAGATCAGTGATAAAAATCAAGTGCAATGTGTGACCAAGGTCCTTGTGAAATCGGAAGAGGTTGCAGAAGACCTGTGGGTAACTGTCATGAGGTACAGGTATGGGCACAGACAAACCAAGCATTAACATACCTTTGTCTCAATGTTTCCTACCAGAACTTGTTCTCTACTAGACTCTGAGTCCTTGTGATGCCCGAGTGTCCTGGTGCATGAAGGGTCGTGAATTCTTGAGAGGGTGTCAGCCTTACTAGTCTTGGAACTTGATAGGTGAGCACAAATTTGAAGCATATGAAGAATAGTTCCCACCTGGCTTGGCATGGGTTTAGTCTCTTTGCTGCCTTGGCATATATTCAAGGTTTTTGTGATGACTGATGATAACGACTGTGTATTTGGCTCTGTCCAACCAATGTCTGCACTCTTCCAAGGCTGCTTTGATTGCCAGCAACTTCCAGTTCCTCACATCATAGCTCTGCAGGGGTGAGTCCATGCACATGGATAGAGTTTAGCTGAGTTACCTTGTCACTGCAAGAGGACAACTCCAACTCCCTTTCTGAAGTGTCCACCTCCCCTGTGAATTGCAGGTCAGGATCAGGATGGTGCAGGATGGGAGCAGTTGTGAACCCTACGGGTTCAAGTTGATAATCTTGGGCTTTCCTTTAAGGAGGGATGTTATTGGAGCTGCCACAGTGCTGAAACCCTGAATGAACTTTTGATAAAAGTTGGCGAACTACAGGAATCTTTGCATCTCCTTGACAGTTTTTTGTTGGGACCAGGAGGTTATGGCCTCCATTTTACTCCGATCCATCTCCATTCCTCTTTGGTCGGGAATGTAGCCTAAATACCTAACAGATTTCTGGTGAAATTTTCATTTTTTTTTTCAGTTTAACAAACAGATTATTCTTCAAGAGTTTTTGCAACCCCACACGTAACTGGAAGATGTATTCTGTTTCATTTTGGTAATAGATCAGGATATTATCTATTGTAAGTGATGACACAAATGTTCAAGAATTCCCAGAGTACCTCGTTTATGAAGGCCTGGAACTCTGAAGGCTTGTTGATGAGTCCATACCACATGACCAGGTATGACAGAAAACCTGTGTTGAACCAATGTGGGTAAAATAGGTGCTGGAGCAATGTGGACTAGCCTGCAGTGGTCCCACTTGGGATTCGTGTGGGCATGCCAAAGTGTGGGCTGCCCACAGAAAAACAGTGTTTGGCCAATGTGGGTAAAATAGGTGTTGGCCCAATGTTGGCTAGCCCACAGTGGTCCCATGTGGGATTTGTGTGGGCATTCCAAATTGTATCGGTTAGCCCTGGCCCACACTGCCCACAACCTGCCTGTGGGGCAAATGTGGGCATGTTTGCTGGGATCTTGCACCATTTCAAAACAAGCTTACTGAGTTGATCATTTTGTGTGATAGTATTAATGGGAGTCATGGGAGATTTTAATGAAAATCTTTTTGAGAAACTTGAGAAGCAGATACAGAAATTCTGTTTGCAGTTTAATGCAAGAATTTGGGTTCTCTCATCTTGAGAGGAAGGAAGCAACTACTGAAAATGTTACTTTGATACATCATGTTGGTGTCACGAATTTGGCAACTTAAATGTTAGTAAAAGAGTAATGCTAACATATTTTAGCTACCACGAATGTATTACCCTGAATTTTTTATTTTATTTTGTTAAGAGTAGCACAGGCAATTGCTTTAAAACTACACAGGAAGCTGGCTTCCCCTAAAATTTCATTAAAATGAAGCAAAGCAATGTTGAGGCAACAAAATCCAAATGAAATGAAATGAGGCAATGAAATCCAAACTGCGTGTATTAATCAATCCTGGGAGATTTCAATATTTTAGCAAATCAAATGATTAAATATCTCACTGTATATCACACGGTTCATCCACTAAACTCTTTTCAGTGGACAGTGCAGCCTGTGTGAAAATCTCTTTTGAAATCCCAACACAGTACAAATAGACAACTATTGAAACATGTGCATCAATTAGTGTGTATTAGGTGTTCAGGTTTAAAGGGACGAAAAATTAATGCTCATTGGACAACAGAATTTTAATGTGTCATTTTGAGTCATGGATTTACTGGGAGTGAATGTAGTGTGGAGGGTGGGTTTTGCACAGAAAAAAACATCGGAATGCTTATTGGACAGTGCACTTTTTTAGTATGTCCTGCTTGGATGCTTCTCCTTATGATGACTGGTAGACCTCTCGAAGGGGCAGAACCTCATACCCACCTGCCAATCAGCAAATCAGGAATGAACATGACTGACAATTTAAATACATCCATGCCAGTTGGAATTGCTTGGAGTGTAATTTGTAAATATCAGAAATAAAGAGGTAATTTGCAAATATCCTAAATAAATATCCTAAATAAAGTAAAACATTCTGTTTGATTATTTGCTTTCATTTCTGAAATTTGCTGTTTATAAGTCTAGCTAGCTGTCTCATCTTCATCTAGCATGCTTTTTTGGGTTGAAATGGCAGAAACTGCTGATGCTGATCTGATTTTAGAAAACTGATTGGCTGTGTTTATTATTAATCTTAAGATTCCAAATCCCTGCAGAAATGCCAATTTTTTAAATTTTCTGCTATTAAAGACATTTGGGTTTGAGATCTAAAGATTAGTATAGGTCAGAAATTCAGCTTTCATTTACTGATATTTATGTATCGATGTGTTAAACATCTTAGAACATGTCACCTTTGGTGGCACACCACCTAATTTTTTGATGAACAAAAGTATAGTAACAGTCTTAAAGTTGTTGTTCCTCTTTCAGCTGCCCCTGTTAGGGGACGCCACCACAGATCATTGGTCCATGTATTTGATTTGGCACAGTTTTACACCGGATGCCCCTCATGACACAACCCTCCCTCATGACTAGCACTGGAAGTGCACTGTTGCATGCTGGGGTTGGTTCTCTGGCCAGGAATGGAACCTGGGCCACAGCAGTGAGAGTGCTGTGGCCTAACCAAAAGTCCTCCAAGGCCCACAGATTATCTTAAAGTAAATTACAGTAAATAAGACTTAATATTTGCATACTCCTTGCTTGCAATAAGTGCATGAGGTCTGCAACCCACTGACATCACCAAACCATTGTATTCTCCTTTTGTGATACTTTTCCAGTCTTGTTCCACAGCTTTTTTCAGTTGCTTGTTTTGGGGGGCTCTCGATTCGGCCTCCTCTTCAGGAGGCGAAATGCATGCTCAAGTCAATTAAGGTCTGGTGTTTGACTTGGCCAGTCTAAAACCTTCCACTTTTTCCCCCCTAATGAAGTCCTTTGTTGTGTTGGCAGTGTGTTTTGGGCCATTGTCTTGCTGTATGACGTTCATCCCAATTAGACTGGATGCATTTCTCCCATTTAGATTGGATGCATTCCCAATTAGATTGGATGCATTTCTCTGTAAATTGGCAGACAGATGTTTCTGTAGACTTCTAAATTCATTTTGCTGCTACCATTAGGAGTTATATCATCAATAAGGATTAATGAGCCCATTTCTAGAAGCAGCCAGGACACTACCTCCACTGTGCTTGACCAATGAGCTTGTATGTTTTGGCTCATGAACAGCTTCTTTCTTTCTCCACACTTTGGCTATTCCATCACTTTGGTTGCAGTTAATCTTGGGTAGTCATAGCTCAGTGGTGAAGACTACTGGTTGGAAGGTTGTGAGTTCAAATCCCACCAATGCCAAGCTGCCACTGCTGGGCCCTTGAGCAAAGGCCTTATCCCTCAAATGCTCAGGTATATAAGATTAAAGTAATTTGCTCTGGATAAGGGTGCCTGCCAAATGTCATAAATGTATTTCTGCTCTTTGAAGGGTTGATTGTGATACCTTCATCCTTACCCTGCAGAGGTTGTTGATTATCTCACTGACTGTTGTTTTAGAGTTTTTCTTCACAGCTCTCACAATGTTTCTATCATCAACTGCTGTTATTTTCCTTGGCAAGGTCTGGTTGTTAGTATATCAATGGTTTTCTTTCTTTTTCAGGGGATTCCTAATTATTGTATTGGCTATGTTTGTGCGATGGCTCTGATTGATTTTCCCTCTTTTCTCACCTTCAAAATTGCTTGCTTTTCTCCCATAGACAGCTCTCTGTTCTTCATGTTGGTTTATCCTTTTTAGCGACAAATGCAATCTTCACAGGCAAAACCCACGACTCAAACCAAGTGTAGACATTCAGAGCTATTAACTGTTTAAACAAGAAACACCTGTCAGTCACATGTTCCGCTATTTGTGAACACTTGAAAAATGGCTGGTATCAAACAAAAGGTGCCATGTTTAACACATCTAAATGTAAATATCACAAAATCAAAACTGAAGTTATGATCTATTGTCTCATTTATCTTCTGATCTGAAACCCAAATTTCTTCAGTTTATAGCAAAAATAAAAGAATTTGCCTTGCTGTGCGGCACAGTCAACCGTCAGCTGTGGATGGAAAGGAGGCATGATGATTCCCACCTATGTGATCAGGCCAGTTTATTTATGTGTTCTTTGTTTGTCCTTTTAGAGATGCTGTGACCAGAGCAAGAGACGGCGCAGCAACAGGTCAGCAACAGCATAACCAACACAAAATATGAACTTGAATGCTACAAGGCTGCAAACTATTTATAAACTGTTTGCTTTCTTTTGGTTTGAATTTAAACTTATGAAGATGTGCTGAAAAATGCTCAGTTGAAAAGGAAAATAAAAGAAAAATGAAGCTCTGCAAAAATTCACCTGTCTCCTTCCTGAGTCCTGAATCCTGCACATACAGACACACCAGGTTATACAGACAGGAATGGGTGATTCTATCTGGGCCACAGCACAAAAACATAGAACTTTTAAGCGGTAAGGAAAAGGAAGACCAAAGAAATCTAACAACATAATCATAAAAAATTAATCCCAATTTTTGCTACATGAATGTACAATAGTCATGGTTGGCAAATCCCAAAGTCTATTGCTCAGTAGATGTGTTAAGTTGTCCGTGTGGTTAGCATGGTATCCTCCCCCAGTCCAAAGACATGCGTTGTAGGCTGGCATTTCCAAATTGTCCATACTGTGTGAATGGGCGATTGTGCCCTACGATGGGTTGGCACCCTGTCCAGGGTGTCCCCCGCCTTGTGCCCTGTGTCCCCTGGGATAGGCTCCAGGCTACCCCGTGACTCTGTGAAGGATAAGCGGTACGGAAAATGGATGGATGGATTCCAAAATTATTGTTAAAATATAAAAGACATTTAGTCAACTGTCTCATCTTCATTCATAGTATAACCAGATAAGTGGTAATTGATTAGTGATTGATAGATTCTGTTTTCTAATAATTCAAAAAGTCTTCTATTTATTCTCTGGTTGAATTAGACTAGACTACCGGCAGAATGGAAATTGACTTATTGGACATTTTAAATCAGTATAAACAAATGAAAATGAATTTTATTGCCACCAGTCTCTTATAAGATTAGTCAGGACATTGTTGGGTTTCTGCGTGTAGAGTATCGTGACAGTGTTTAGCTGCTGGTAAGCAGAGCGATGTGAAAGGGGAGGGGTGTGAGCCCCCTGCTGGGCAATTCAGCTGTGTACCAATGTTATTGTGGAGATACTGTGTGACATCACACAGTGACAGTATCTCTGTACCAATTTTATTGTGGAGAGGTATGAATTGTTGATGCATTATGAGTCTCTATTAATTATGTGTTTTGGTTTATACTATAACATTAAAAAGTAAAACTAGTAATGCTGTTAAAAGGACTGCAATCATCCTCTGTGATGCATAATAGAATGGTGAACACAAACTAAGCATTAATCATTGTCTGACTAAACTTTTCCAGTCTTTTATGTTACAAACTATTGAAAACAGAAAATACCAACTCCATGTCCAATCACAAAACAGAAGAATATGTCAGCCAGCTTGTACTTCTGTAAAACTGGAAATTAACTCTACACTCTGAAGTTACTACAAGAGGATTCTGTGGACTTTTTTCATGCCAATAGGTACAGTGTTATCAGTGAAACCTCTACCGAGTAAGGATGCATGGAAAATGTGACCACTTTATTGGCCATATATTGACCCAAAAAGCAAATTCTGAATTTGTGGAATTAAGTCTTGCCTTGCATCCACCCTCCAGTGGAGTCCCACATGGCCCAAAGGCCCAGCCTTTCCTACAGGAAAACTGCTTCTACTTTCTTTTGTGAAGTGAAGTGACTTGTGGCCAAGTATGGTGACCCATACTCGGAATTTGTGCTCTGCATTTAACCCATCCAAG
>CM074917.1:3832312-3844708 GCA_037576815.1 Pangasius larnaudii
TTTTTTTTTTTTTTTTTTTTTTTTTTTTTTTTTTTTTTTATTTTTTTTTTTTTTTTTTTTTTTTTTTTTTTTATTTTATTTTTTTTTTTTTTTTTTATATTTTTCAAATTATTTTTTTTTTTTTTTTTTTTTTTTTTTATTAATTTTTAAAATATTATTATTTTTTTTTTTTTTTTTTTTTTTTTTTTTTTTTTTTTTTTGAGACTGATGTAATTCATGTTATTTCATGTTAGAATTTATCAAAGCCTGTGTAATTTGTAAAGTTTGAAGTTTAAGTATATTGTGATTTGTTAGTATAACTCACACATGGCGTGAGAACTTGGCAGATGCAAATGCAAGTGTTTTATTTTATTTATTTATTTACTGCCTCTCTCATGACCAGAGAGATGATAATTTTATCTGTTGGGGTGTTTCCTACTATATTCCTGGTATGCTTACTTATTCCTGGTAGTATTACTTATTATTTTCTGTTTGTGTAATATCTTTTGTATTTAATTGAAAAAAATTATGAGCTCAAATCTTTGAAAAAAAAAAACAGAGAAAAGAAAATGTTAATTTACAACTGTATCATGAGTCGAGAGTTCACCATCTACGTGAATGCTATGACCAGAGAGATGGTAATTTTATCTGTTGTGGTGTTTCCTACTATATTCCAGTAAACTCACTGCACTGCTTTCACAAGCTCAACATATCATCCCTGTGTATTCCTTCTGGAACTTGTTGATGAAATAACAGATGGGGTTACACGGGCATCCAGATTGCAAATCGCAGCACTTTTCTGTTATTATTGAGAGCAACACTGTCCCGAGTAGTATAACACCAATATTGTGAGATCCTAGTACTAGTTGGCAAAAATTAGGTTGCACATATATTATATTATCACATTATATGTATGACCATACCCCAACCTTTGCAGAGACCTCAGAGTGTTGTCCTTTACATGCCTTTCAATTTTCAATCGAATCCACACAAGCAATCATGAGTTACAGCTGTTTGAGTAAATTAGGATCCATCTCTTTAAACTTGATTGATGTGTGGCTAGTTCATGTAGGACTACTGACGTGTAGAAATAGTTTGCATATTCCAGTAGGCTGTGCTTGTACAGTAATAATAATATTAATACTAAGAAGTATAAGAATAAGATAATAATAAGAAATATAGCTACAGATGGCAATCTGCCAGGCCCAAGCAACATGTGCAGACCACATCACAGGTACCTAGCTCTCCCTAATTTGCACAGAACACTAAAGCAACCATAGATGAATATACTATTAAAATTTCATGACGGGAGCGTAGTGCTAAAACAGTGATGTGTGTGCTGCAATGTGATTGACTTATGGCCACTACTTTTTTTAGGTTTTTACAGTAACCTAGTTAACAGTAAAAATCCTTTCACAGATTAGTACAACTATTAAAATTTGTAAAATGAACTGTGTTTAAGTAAACACAGTTCATTTTACAAATTTTAATAGTTGATTCCCAAATTTATTCATTAGAAAAGTTACAAATTTTAATAGTTGTACTAAACTTATATGGTAGGAGAGCATCGTGACTCAAACAAATATGTGCAGGACACACATGTGGATTAGAATTGTGAAAAGGATTTGATGCAAAGTTTTACATGCCTGTCAATCACACTAGTATAATGTTTCATAAGATGGGAAACAATTTACAACCCATTCAAACATTAGTGTGGATTAAAAACTGAACACACTAATCAGACTCAAGCGGAATAGGCACTATTTGCCCTTCTTTTTAATAGAAACATCCTATGTGATATTCAGAGTGGGTTATTGGTGTTAATCAATTCAGATATAATTATCCCTAAACCTTGCTCTATGCATGCACATAGTTTTGGATACCTTCACATATCAAAAAAAAGTGTTTAGACAGAATGTTGAGATTAGGATCCAGTTTAAACCAGAGGTGTTAAACTCAGAATCTGTCCTAAGAACAAATATGTCAACAGACTCCCATCTCTCTCCTGGTGATGCACACACACACACACACACACACATACACACACACACACACACACACACACACACCAAGGTCCAAAAGTCTGCCATTTCTGAGTATGCAGTTTTTGGTAGGTTATTTTTCATTCCCAAATATATTCATTAGAAAAGTAAGTTGACATAAAGTTCTCCATTTTTACCAAGCAAAAACAGAGCAAATTTCATCTTTGTATGTCAAATGGTTGAAGAAATTTAGGCCTTTTTATAGCGCCCCTTATGAGCCAATGAAATCTGAGGTGTGGATACATAAAAATTACAAATTATAAAAAATGTGCATGGGCAGAACTAAATGGTACAAAAGGCATAAAAGGGAGTAAGGAGACTAAACATGGGGGGAAAAAAGAAGTTTCAAAGTTTAAATATGCTTGCTTTTATGTGCAAAAACAAATAGCACCCTCCAGAGGCCAAGATCGATATTATTTATTAGGGGGTCCTTAGAGGGACAATAATTGCAGGTTTCATGACAGTAGCTCAATGTTCACCTTGTCAAATGCCTGCTGAAAGCTGACTGACCGATGACAGCCAAGTTTCTTAAGTAACCAGGACACTGTCAAAGATCCACTTTCCAGATTAGCATATAGATGCAGTATACCAAGTTATCTAACCTTAGCTCTGCTCCTTATGCATGACCATGTCCCAAACTTTGCACATGACCTCAGAATCATGTCCTGTATACAAAGTGCAAATCCATGCAAAAAGTCATGAGTTAGCGCTGTATGAGTCAATTATGCTCTGCTTCATTACAACTGATTGACATGTGGGGGCCATATTCTTTATGTCAAATGTCAATATGGGCCGTGGCCGAGCGCTGAGGCCTAACCACTAATCCTCCAGGGACCCTCAAGTTCTCAAAAGTCGGTATTTTATGTTATAAAGGTACATCATGCAAATTAGCTTTTAAAAAAATCTAAGTAGGTGGAGCTAAATAGTTCTAGGGGCTTTTTGTTTGAGAGAATCCAAGGAATAAGTAGCAAAAATGAATTTTCACTGTATAATATTAAAAATATATAATAACAATAGGGCTCCAAGGAGTACATGCTCGGTTCCTTAAAAATCCTAACAAAAACAATAGGGAACTACCTGTGTTTGGACCACAGATTACTGACCACTGAGTGTAGAATCTTTAAAATCCTTAAAAACTTGCAAAATCTTTTTAGTATTGTTCTACTTTATTTTGTCATTTTGTCCCAAACAGAAAGAGTAAGTAAGCATGCTGACAACATAGCTCAGACTTGTTGCTATGAGCCATCTGAGGCTTACTGAGAGCTAAATGATAAATCATGCCACTATATGAATGCAGGAGGGACACTTGTTACTACCTGACATGCAAAACACTCTTTTCTCTGCACTAATGGTCTACACACTTGAAAATGGCTGTCATCTTAAGCCTGGTCATGCAAATAGCCATGCAAGGGGATCACACAAAAAGACCTCTGCAAATTCTGTTGAGCCCCTCGGTTCTGCTGTACACACACAGTTCACCCCCAGCCTTACGCAGCTCAATAACATTTGTGACATTGTTTGTGTTATCTCCAAGCTGCTGCAGGGAGCTTGCAAGTTTATTTTGGAGCCTGGTGCAGTGAGATTTTTGGCGTCCAAGTTGCTGAACCACCCAGCGGGGATGCCAGCCATACCTTCTCTTAAAGAAAGCAGGGGGATTATTTTGGACTATTTTCAGTCCAACCTTTCTCGCCAGACATCTGAATATACCTTCTAAGCGGGTCATATACAGTATTTTTCAGCTGCTCTCCCAGGTGGCCAGAGGCTGTGTGAGGCCTGTTTTGTTTTTTGTTTTTTTTGGTCCAATGATGACCATTGGGTCCTCTTTATATGAAGATGAGACCTGTTTACAAGAACAACCCAACAAGCACAATAAACATTTTTTGACCAGGTGTTTTTCAAAGCACTTTCAATTCTTCAGTGATCACAGAAACACAATAGTGTTATACTGAGAGCAAGTCTTGCTTTATATATTATACGTAAAGTGATGAGGTAAAAAAAATTTACTACAATAACTGAAAAAACAATTACAAAGTGTTGTCAAACTGAAAAAAGTCATATAAACAGCACTGACATATAAATATTGTTCTTTACATCACAATCCTTTTATAAGAATAGGTGTTTGTTTCCCTTAGAAACCTCATGTAATTATATGGTACAATGATATAAAACTTCACAGCTTCGTTCCATATGAGGCATATGAGTACTATTCTCTCCTAGTACACTGGACTGTAAGAGTCTAATTTGAAGGGCAAACAACTACAGAGAAACTCAGCAGGACGTCAGTTCTGTTACAATCATGAGATGCAGAGTAAGACCTGAGTGTGCAATAATGCTCTGTCGCACCATGTTCATACCAAACATCAGCTCCAACATTAATTTAATCCAGTCTGTCATTCCCAGGAAGTGTGCTTTTTTCCTCTCTTACTCTGACATGTCCTCTACAGAACATAAACTACAGGGCACATTGGTAGGGATTTCTCACAAACCACACTCCTTTGACACCCACTGTGAAAAATTTACAAGACAGGGCCAAAGTACAAAGTCCACCTTGCTATTCAATCTCTATGTTTTGCTATAGAAATAAGCAAGAATATATTCAAACAGCAAAAGATAACAGTAGACAATTTTCAGACACTTGCAGAAGACGTATAGCCTAAATACACGTATAAATGTTAGAACTACAATTTCTGCATTTAAGTTGTTGAGCTGAATGTGCCTTGCCTGAAAATGGCCAGAAAATTCAGGTCAAATCAATGCTTTGCTTATCACCGGACTAAACTGCTGACATCGTCATTCTTTCGGTACAGGGCGTGAAATGCCCAAATACTCACAAGTATGCAAGAATAGAAGTTAGGCGACAAACTTACATGAAAATCTCATTATAGCTTGTAATTAATACAATTTTCTGAAGAGAATATAGCTTTTTGATTATTTTTAATTATATAGTTGGTGGCCCCAATTTCAGGAATTTTGGCCATTAGCCACCACTCTATATATAATTTTAGCCAAGATGTCAGCAAGCTAAGGATGGTTATTTTGTATTTTCGACCTATCCGCTAAATTTTTTTAATAAAAAAATATGTAACAACGTCAGTTTTAGAAAACAATGCGACTCTTTTGCACGCACTATTAAAGTCGTGCAGTGAAGCTTGGCGCAAAATCAGCGAATCCATGCGTACATCCCGAATTTATGTCGAATTGATGGATGGATGGATCACTCACCGCTCAGTTCAGCGCATCCCATGCTGGGCTCCGCGTCCGCTTTGAGCGCGCAGCGACCGAGGCCGCGCACTAGCTGCTCGAGCGGCAGCTCTGAGTCCGGCTCGGGGTAACAGCGAAGGCCGCTGGCGCAGCGCGGTGTGTACACACCACACAGTTCTCCGGCCCGGCGTGCACATACGGGGCAGCAGCCGCAGCCCGGCTCACGCACGATCTCGCCGCAGCTCTCGGCAGTGAGAGGGGGACATGCCGCCTGGCGCTCGGCACTGCAGCTTGGGCAGCGGAACACGAGCTCGGCACGTACGGCGTCCGCAAACGCCACCAACAGCAGTAGCTCCAGCAGCACGTACGACATTGTAACTGGGTCTCTTGCACCGCTCTTCCGTCGGTTTCAGGTAAAGAAAAGTGGCGACAGAAGCGTGCTCGCAGACAGGTGAGGTACAACAACTTGGGCTCTGCTCGGTGTCCAATCGGGGCTCATGTAGCGCTGACATCATAACACATCCCGAGAGGAGCGCGCGCATCTGGGTCAGTCCAAAAATGCGCGCAAGCGGCTTCGTTTCCTCACGGTCGCTGTAGGCAGAAGCATACCAGCCACGGGACACACGCGCCCTTTTCCCCCTCAGTCTGCGGGCAAGTGGTTCTGTCTCCCGCAACTCTGTGCACGTTTACATGCCATGAATTTAGCCTGTGATAGACAATCACAAATCTCTGAGGAATTTTTTACTTTTTTTTTTTACATGAATAGCATGTTGAGGTATTGGTTATTTTGGACTGACTGAAGAGTGACCCAACCAATCACAATTAAGCTACAGTCAGGTCCGTAAGTATCTGGACAGTGACACAATTTTCGTAATTTTGGCTCTGTACACCACCACCACAATGGATCTGAAATGAAGCA
Source organism: Pangasius larnaudii (assembly GCA_037576815.1). Classification (NCBI taxonomy): domain Eukaryota; kingdom Metazoa; phylum Chordata; class Actinopteri; order Siluriformes; family Pangasiidae; genus Pangasius; species Pangasius larnaudii. The sequence goes on from CM074917.1 coordinate 3,838,454, forward strand.
ATCGAGATGTGATTGATGTTTAGACTTTCAGCTTTAATTCAAGGGGTTTAACAAAAATACTGTATTAACCATTTAGGAATTAAAGCCATTACAGCCTCCATTTTCACAGGGTCAGAAGTAATTGGACAATTGATAAGCAGTTTCATGCACAGTTTCATGCACAGGTGTGACCTGTTTCCTCATTATTTCATGACAATTAAGGAGATAAAAGGTCTGGAGATGATTCAAAGTGTTGAATTTGCATTTGGTAGCTCTTCATGGGAACTCTCAATTTGCGGTCCAAAGAGGTGTTGATGCAAGTGAAGGAGGCCATCATTAGGCTGAAAAAAAAACTATAGATAGCAGAAACTTTAAGAGCGGCCAAATAAACAATCTGGTACATTCTAAAAAGAAGGAATGCACTGCCGAGCTCAGCAATACCAGAAGGCCTGGAAGACCACGGAAGACAACTAAAGTGGGTGAATGCAAAAATTCTTTTCTTGTTGAAGAAAAACCCCTTCACAACATCTAGCCAAGTCAAGAACACTCTTGACAGGGCCACCGGAGCAGGGCCAGGGGTGAGCTGGCATTTGACGTGGCACTTTTCAAACTACTGGGGCAGTGACCCAGCACTACAGGCAATAACAGACTCACTCGAAAAACCAATCAAAACTTCCAATTCAGCTCGGGGTGGGACATTTCTCCCTATGAGCATCCCCTATGAGCAATAAAGGGTTAACCGTGCTTTGGCGCTAACTGGCGTTAATAATCTTTTGTTGAATTAGTATTCCTAACAGTTCTGGCATGGGTTTGTATGGCTGCCAATGGAACTGGGTCACTGGTATTTATTGATGATGTGACTGCTGATAGAAGTAGCAGGATGACTTCTGAAGCATATAGAGCTATACTTTTCTCTCAGATTCAGTCAAATGCTGCATAACTGATAAGAAGGCGCTTCACAGTACAAATGGATAATGACCCAAAACATACCACGAAAGCAACCCAAGGGGTTTCTTTAAGGCAAAAAAATATATATATTCTTAAATTTTCTTAAATTTCAGATGAACACATCTGTAAATTTCACTTACTGAACACAAAACAGCAGGCAGAAAGGTGCATAGACACCTATTGTATTCATTATTATTATTATTAGTAGCAGTAGTATTCCGCTCTTGAAGTCTATGGCAGCCCATAGAACCGTACAAAGGAATGGTATGAAAAGTAGTGTTGCTACTTTTAGTTAACTACTCCCCAACACTGCTGCCATCTGCCAGTCACATTTCAGCAGTTTTTTAAACAAGGTTACCAAAGAATGAACAAAACAAAACACTGTGGACAGCTTTGCATTTTGGGCTGAGATGTTTGTAAACATCTTGTCAAACATCTCAAATTTGCAAATTTGAAAAAAAATTGGTCACCAGGTGGTGCTGTCATTTTACATGTGTGTTAATTGTTTTATATGATGTAGTTTTTCAAAGAAACACAAGGATCTGAAGCTGTATCTGTGCAACTTTTTGATGTAATGTAATGAAAGTTTATCTTTTAAGTTGTGGTCATGAATCTCACCTCTTTCAATTCCTCAGGTCCTACAGAAACCAGTGATGTACATTTTTCCACAGTAGGTCATTTTGTGATTTGTGATTTTGTGTTGGCTTATTTAATTTGGCATGAGATTTACTTGGGCAGCATGAGTGTAAGACAGAGGCTGAAAGCATGTGTCTCACACCAGTTTGTGAGTGTTGGGAACCCTGTAAACAACTTCCATCACAGAATGTCAATGTCAGAACTTTAGCCTTTACACACCACAGCTCTTCTCCCAAACTCATGCTGCAGAAAAACAAGCTCTTTGTACTAAAAGGGTTGAAATGAACAGAGATTAAAAATGGTTCAATGAACAAGAAAAAAAATTGAATAATATCACATCATATCATATTGTACGATTAAGCCTAGCATGTTAGATTGTGGCTAACATATTACCATGTGGCTCAACCAATTGGGACATTCATAAAACACAGCTTTTATAAATTATTTAAATATTATAATATTGAATGCTCTAATATGAAAACTGGAATGAATTTACTGGTTGCACAATTGCACTATTTGTCCATGTAGTACACAGTTATAGAACAGATTTATAACTGCACTATTTGCTGTCACCCAGATGAGGATGGATTCCCTTTTGAGTCTGGTTCCTCTCAAGGTTTCTTCCTCATATCATCTCAGGGAGTTTTTTCCAGGGAGTTTTTGTTTTGTACAGCAACTCACAAAATATATTTTCTATAATATATATATCAATATATCATATTTGAGCTCCTGAGTGTGTGTGTGTGTGTGTCTGTGTGTGTGTGTGTGTGTGTGTGTGTGTGTGTGTGTGTGTATTTCTCGTTCCAGGCTAACTCTTAGGGCAACCAAAACTCATTTCACTCCACCTTACATATAACCCCTTGCCTTAACTTATGCTGTGCAGCCCTGGACTGGGTCAACAATTGTGTGGTCCTCACCAACTTTTATAAACAAATGAATAACCTCAGGTGATAACCACATCAGATTTCAACTTGTCATTTTTTCCTAAAAAGTAAACCAAAATTCAGAAACCAGGTGAGAAAAAATAAGTACATCCTATAATTCAGTAACACGTAGAACCATCTTTAGTAACAATAACTTGAAGTAAATGTTTTTTATAGGAGTTTATCAGTGACTTGGCCCACTCTTCTTTATAACAATGCTTCAGTTTATTGATGTGTGAGGGCATTTTATGCATCTCACTGGGGATGAGGTCTGGACTTTGTCTCGGCTATTCCACCACCTTGATTTTTTTTCCCTTTAGCCATTCAGGTGTCAGTTTGCTGCTGTCCTTGGGATCATTGTCCTGTTGCATGACCTATATGCCACTGGACAGATGGCCACACATTTGTCTCAAGAATATTCTAGTATAAAGTGGAGTTCATTGTTGACTGCAGGTTTCCCTGGCAGCAAAACAAGTCTAAATCATCACCCCTCCATTACCATGCTTGACAGTTGGAATTGGGTGTTTGTGGTGATATGCTGTGTTTGGTTATCACCAAACATGGAGCTTTGCATGATGACCAAACATCTCCACCCTTGGTCTCATCAGTCCAAAAGATATTGTTCCAGAACTTTTGTGGTTTCTTCAGATGCAGTTTTGCAAACCTAAGTCATGCTCTCCATATTGACATGAAAACAAACTTCAGTTAATCAAATTTTGTTTTAAGGACCACCTTTTCGTGAAAAAAAATGTAATTTGGACAAAATTATAGGACAAATAAACCTGTGTCTCTTTAGGAAAATTTTAAGCATAATTCCAGTGTTGCAGGATCTGCGTCACAGAAGTGATGTTTATTTTGCCTTCTTTGGCTTCCCTTCTTGGTAGCACACAGGATCTTGCTATTGATGCTTCAGCTCTACAGCATTCTCTTAGTGTAAGTGAGATGTATAGTCATGTCAATTTTGAAGAGATAACACTCCAATGTCTGCTGAGGGTCATATGCACTCAGGAAAAAAAATTATTTTTTAAAAATTAAGTATATTTTTAACACAGACTGGGTATTGTGAGGGAAGCTGTTAATTCCAGCTGCCTTCTGTTATCACTATTATTAATATTGGGTGAAATGTGAGGAGGACTGCACTCTCCTTTCCCCAGGTGAGGAGGTTGACTACCACGCACTTGATACATAACACAGTCAATGACAAAGTATTTGTTAATACTAGACATTCCTCCAAAAAACAACAAAAAAATGTACTGCTCAATCCTCATGAAAAGTTTCTGTCAAAGTAGGACTTGTTTAATAAAATTCTGACATTAATCTAACTCCAGTTCAGTAGCTTGTATGCTGAATAATTGTTATTAAGGAAAACATTAGTCAACATTAATGTAAACATTAATTAAAACTTTTCAGGAATGTTTTGCAAAATTCTATATTGTAGCTCCTGTTTAATGATAAAGAAAAGTGTTTTTTTAATGATTAGCAACTCAGATCAAGATAAAACAATGTTAAAAAACAAATTTTGTGCAGTTGCCTAATTGATGTCTGTTTAACACTGAATTAATCCCAATTTCTGTAGCTAAAATGCTGCATGATGTCTTTTGTACAAATTGTACAACAAAATAATTGATGAACTCCAAATAATTTTCTTACTTAAAAGGTATTAATGAGTCAATCCATTGCAAATCAGTATGCATATATATATAACCTGTCTGTCAACCTTTCCAAAAGGAATATGTTAAATGCCCAAAAGGAATATGTTTTGCCACATAAAGGAACAAAATGGCTTTCTCACTGGTGTAATATCCTAATAAGTCAAAATGTTTTGTTCCATTAGAGTAGGGCACATAATTGTTCCTTAGGGTACAATATTCTCTCTTAAAAGGTGCGATGGTACAATGGTACAAATTGTGTTCTGTAACTAATGGTACAAAAATGTCTCCTTAAGGGTACCACCCCAGTGACAAGTGTGTGTACCCTAAAAGATACATTTTAGAATGTAGATAGCTTACGGTTCAAATTTGACTTAGGGATTTTTGCCAATGAGGCTGACAGGATTATTAAAGTAAAACAAGACTGGTAAGAGTTTTATAAATGTATTTAGAATTAACATTGGACTTGGTCTAACTATGGGTGAATGGCTGATTATTTTCTTCTTCGTTTTTTGCAGGTATCTGTTGTCGTGACAGTACTGTTGGCCCTGCTTCCATGTTTGTTTACATTGTCATGTGCGTTTGCATTGCCACGTGTGTTTCATTTTGGTTCATGTCCTGTCTCCTCCCCTGTATTGTCATTGGTTGTTTCTCTCATGTGTCCTTATTGCTTGCACCTGTTTCCATTTGCCCTTTGATTAGTTAGTATATTTATACCACATGTGTCTTTGTCTTGTGTGAAGTATTGTTCGGTGTTTAACTGTCTGTCTGTACTTGTTTTTGGATTACCCTGATATTGTTGTCTGTAGCTCGCCTTACCTCTGCCTGTTTCCTGTTCCTGATAATGACTCACGTTTTGGATTTGTCTGTCTGCCTCTCTAATAAATGCTTTAACGGCATTTGCATCTGTCTCCACTCGCATTACATGACACCTGCCTGTGCCCAAATTCATGTGAAGGCCATTTCAGTGTGTGAAAGCATTACTAGTTAGAGGTACTATTGCTTTATACTTACTTTTTTTTTATTTTGTGGCATTACTGGTTGAAAAGAATTCTCAGTTGATTTAAAATGTTTGACAGCAATGATCCTAAAAAGGAAATCTTATCAATGTGACTAGAATATTATTTATTAATAAATAATATTAATTATTTTCTGTGAACTAGTGATGTCAGATCAAATGGTTTGTCACTGTATATTTCAGAGTTGAGATTTTTTTACAGCATGGAAAATTACTGTAATTAGTGCTTCAGCACTTTGAAGTTTACAGTAATTCATACAGCAGATTGCTGTAACAATAAAAATTTTTACAGTATAAACAACACAACCTCTGCAAAAAAAAAACTATTTTAAAATTTTTTCCTACAAATATTAATGCAGTTACTTTGATGAACTTAAAAAGTAGAAAAAAAAAAAATTTTGGCATGTGCAAAAGTTTGACCACGCACATCGTGGGAATATGTGATTCACATCTATATGAGCATTCTAATTTAATTATGCATCTAATCCAATTGTACTGCAGTTTGAACACCAGAGATTCCAATCTCTCTTAACCATAAAATATATAGAGAGCTGTTCTGGATCACAGAGACAGCTATGGTTACATAGCCACAATATAATTGTGAAAATCAGTAGCTTTCAAACAACACCTGCACCAAGGCTGCTGCAATCTACAGTGCCTGAGAAAGAAGTCAAACTTTTTATTTTTTAATCTGACTATGGACCTCTATATCTGGTTAAAATTATGCCTCAGACTCAGACGGAGCTCATTATATTTAAATTATAATTTCAATTATATTTTCCCAGGGTTAGAGACTTTGTTTATTCAATAAAGTTTTTGGGAGAATCTATACATTGATATATTTATTTTTAACATATGGTGAACCTGTAGCACATTTTGTTTACAATATTAAACCTCTGTTCATAGCCATTTTGGATTTATTTATTTATTTTATACAGACAAAAATGCACACTATTCTACATTGTTTATTATACAGACAAAGGAGTCTTTTCAGTCAGTTTCTTCATCAAAATATTGTTCAAAACATTCAATTCAATTCAATTTTATTTGTATAGCGCTTTTAACAATGGACATTGTCACAAAGCAGCTTTACAGAATTAAA
>CM074917.1:3845678-3857354 GCA_037576815.1 Pangasius larnaudii
TTCATTGTATGGCTCATCAACTTTATCCCCCTATAGTTGCTGCAACTCTGCACGTCACCCTTATTCTTAAAGATCGGAAATTGACACCATTTTTGTATGCTTTTTTAAATTTACAAAAACACGAATAGCGCACCCCAGTGGCCAATGTACCTCCATTACATGTACCTTTCAGGTTTCATGACAATAGCTCAATGTTAACTCTGCCAAAAATACTACTGGAAACTGATTCCCCGAATCAGCATCAAATATCACTTACACATTAGCACATAGATGCAGCATACCAAATTTCAGCTCAGTGTGAAATACTGCTCCTTAGACAGTTATCGTAATAGTTCTCATTGCCTGAGAAGTGAGACGGAATACTATCTGTTGACCACGTTTCAAGTCTGTAGCACTAACGGTTTGGTCTGCGCGATTCGTTTTAAAGCAGAAAATTATAATAATAATAATAATAATAATAATAATAATAATAATAAATATAGCCGCACTCTGCTAGGTCCAAGCAGTCTTAGTAAACATCGCCCCAGTCCAGTCCTTGCCATTGTACAACGAACAATAAAGAGACCATACATAAAAATATTTACAGATGTGGCCTTTAAGAATGCGCGTTATTTCACATGGTTTCACGCGATTCATCACGCGCCACACTGAAGGCACGCTTCTTAGAATTTAAATTCATTTGTTGTGCATCACATAATATCCACCAGGTGGCGCATGGAACAACATACTGTAGCTCAACACATTGAGAAGCGTGTCTGAGAAGCGTGGCTGCAGAGTGTCGCGTGATCACGCGTTTAAGTTGTCTGGACATATGGTTGCCTTGTAATATTGTGTCTGTGCCTGGACAGCAGCTCCTGCATGTACAGGCACATATAGAGCTCCTTTCCATGGTCAACCTGTGCTTGATCCCACATGCTGTTGTTGATCACTGCATCTCGTAAAGTAAATGTTAATTTAAAAGAAAGTGACAGTGCAGTTTAAATGTTTAGAAAATGCTGAAATAATCAAAGGCAGTGGCTCCCAATTGTGGTCCTGGAAGACCACAGCACAGGTGTCATATTTTGATGTCTCCCATTTTCAATACGCCTGACTCAATCATCACCTCGTCATGTACAGGCTCTGTGACCTGATAAATAAATAAAAGATATGTATTGGATATTAGGTAGTTAACCACTGGTCTAAAGCACACTAAGAAACAGAGTAAGAGTTAATGTGACTTATATGTACCTGATAGAAAACATTTTGATAGATTGTTAAATTGTTTTTAACAGGCATGGTGGCATGAGCAACTATTTGGCTGCTGAAGCCATCTACTGCCACAACATGCATCACTCCAAACATCATCAGCTTCTCAGGTCCAGGTGTGATTTATATATCCCATGTATTCTGCATTGTAATGACTGGATTTAGATTGTGAGCACCCTGATAAACCAGAAAAGAAATGGTTACAACAGCACTGACAGTATCATTCAGGAATAAACAATAATATAATAAAGAAAAATAAACTTTAATTTAAAATTAATTAACTATTGCACTGTGATGATAAAATATATCAATCAAATGTAATTAAGTTTACTTTGGTGGGCTGAATGTTTGCTTTGGCGGCCACCAAAAAAGTCAATAAAGGAAAAACCCTACTCTCTCCAGTTATAAATAGGCATAGGATTAAATATTAACAATAAACATTATGTTTAGTCTGTAAATGTACCTCATGCTCCTCACTGCCAGCTCTAGCTGGTTTTCACCAACCTGGCCTCGTCTTCTCAGCTTGTGTTCTTTGCAAAATCTGTGAACACTCATTGCAGAACATTTTTGCACACCCATTTGGAATAGATTGGCTGAAATATGTGTGTAAGTCATATGATCATTAACCATGTTAATGAAATGAATTGGACATTTCAAGTCTCAAACCCACTCACATTAGTTCACAGTGAGCTACTCTATGCTCACAGTAGAAATGAACTAATTTTACTGTAGAATTTTAAAGTAATTTTAAAGTCACTGGATCTGTCAATATAACTGAACTGGTTATTTAGATGCATCATAAAAGGGACATTTCAAATTGGTAAATAATCAATCCCATAGAGATTAGTTCATAATGAGCTACTTGTTCAGAATAAAAATGAATAAAATATACTTTAGAATTTTGTAGTAATTGCCATTCAAATTCACAAAGATACATAAATTTCATTAGAGCCAGGAAGCTATTTTAATTCATTTTTTTGTTTTTAAATTGGTAGATGATTAAACCCACCCACATAAGTTTGCCATGAGCAACATTATAAAAATTGATGCATTTTTTGCCTTTAAATTTAAAAGATCAGTCAACTGAATTGAGCCAAGACAAGGTTAATCTACTATAAAATGCTCATTTCACATTATTAACTACTGGGATTCACAAGGGTGCATTGGTCCTAGTTTGATCCTGAGTTGGGTTATTTTCTTCTAAAATTTTCACATGCTCATATGGTTTTCCTTTAGGTTATCCAGTTTTCTCACTGTCCAAAACAGTTAGGAGGATTGGCTATGCTAAATTCAGTCAACCCATTCCTATGTCATGGTATATTGTTTCTGACACCTCTAACACCACTTATATTGATAGGACCTATTGGAGGCTTTGTCACAGCCTACATCTACTAATTTGAAATCTCCACTTTATAATGGATTAAATTGTGTCCCCTGGCTCAAATGTATTGACAGATCTTGTGATTTTGAAGAGAAATTACTTTAAAATTCTACAGTAAAATTCATTAATCTGTATTGTGAGCATAGAGTAGCTCATTCTGAACAGATAGTGGGGTTGACCATCTACCAGTTTGAAATGTCCCTTTTGCAATGCATCAAAATAGCTTACTTGTTCGATTATGTTGGCAGATCCAGTGACTTTGAAAAGCAATTACAGTACAATTAATTGATCTTTATTGAGAACATAGATTAGGCCACTGTGAATTGATATTAGTGGGTTTTAGATTTGAAATGTAACTTTAACGTCAGCAGTAAGATGAAGTAAAATATTAATATTCTGGTGTCAGAAACGTCCAACAATCAATACTTTTTAAAAATGTATTTATGATCTTTATTTGGCTTAATACGTTATAGCGTCCCTTTAACCTAGATCGATTTTTAAATGTGAAGGATTATAAAAACGTTTAGCCTGTATACTCATAATTACTGTCAATTTATGTGTTCGTTATGTTACTTATTTATTTAAAATGATCTTTTTGTAGAAAGTTATTTTGCTTTGTTTGTGTAGAAGCTCGCAGATGCTCGTTTTCCGCTTTCGGCGCTATTACTGCTAAGTGTCTAAAAGGTTATTCCGTCACTCGTCTCTCGGAAACATTTGTGTCTTCTTGTAACACCATTTCCATTGTGCTTTCTGCTTACTGAAGCATTTCTTATTTTGCATGTGTCTTCACAGTTTGTAGCATTTTTCTACATGGAGCACACAGTAAGTGTTTTCAGATTGGTGAGCGTGTACTTTTGTAGCGCGTGGCGATGTTTGTGAACTACCGTACATTTGTTGCCAGTTTGATGCACCCGTTTTCTGCATTTGCAGCGCGGTGGCCCTGTAAGCCACCATACACAACTGTACAAAATCAGCTTTGATTAAAAATGGTATAAAAGACTAAATTATAGCATCATCACTTTATCCTTTTGATACCAGAAAGTGTGATTTTATAACGTGAGGTATATATTGGGTAAAACTGGAATATTAACATGTTGACTGGTTACAACTGACAACTAATTCTCACACAGTTGGCGTTTCCTCATATGTCACCAGTTTGGGATGTCCAGGCCACCGTACGTTTATATGGCGTGTTGCTCACATGACAGGAAGCAGTAAGTGTCAAACAACATATCAACATTGTGAAACTGGAGCGGGAAGTAGCGGAACTAGAGCAATGTTTCTCACGCTGTAACGTTTCTCAATATTGATTTCGTTGTGTCCACAGATTGCGTCTTGGTTGACATAGAAGGTGACCAGCGTTGTCATTTAAGAAAAGGAACATATACGAGCAAAGTTTGATTTGTTTGTGTAACTTGCTAGGCAGTAAGCTAGGTAACGCGTCGTCTATAGAGAGCCGTATTTATTTATATTGTTATTTAAACATAGGATGGGATTTTAAATCAAAACGAAAATGTATACACTTTCAATCTAACCAGAAATGACAGGAGTCTATTTTGTCTAGCCAATATATTTTTTTTAATGCAGTGGTTTCTTTAACGCTGCAGTCCCATCCATTAATTGACGTTTTTATTTTGATTACCTAATATTACGCATAAAAGATACATAATTGATTTATCTCGTATTGTCAGTTAAATGGTTAATAAACTAAATGAAACAATATGTTTTAACAGACATTTTAAATACACTGTTCCAGATTGGCATAGTTAGAACTGCGTGTGTTGCAGTTTCATATTATAAGCATTGCATTGAGCCGAACTCGAAGAAATGAAAAGACAGTTGATTTTACCAAATCACATTTTTAAATTATGTCTTCTTGTACTGAGGAAAAACTGATCACCAACCAGATTGCAACGTGTTCTCCATCTGTCATGTGAACCATTTTTGGTTGATTGAGATGTGTATTTTTCTCCACATTTGGTTTTAATGGCAGTTAATTCCTTGAGGATGTCTGCTACCCAGGACAGTCAGTCCACTCTTGTGCACAGCCTTGCCACATTGTTGCGGAATAATGGTACTGTCCTCTTCCTTCCCTTGCACTGAACTTAATCTGTATTTTGTCTATTGAGTGTTCAACATTTTTTTTCCTGTCTTTCATTCTTAGGTGAATTTGTGTTGGATGGCTCAAGCACTTTGACTCTGCAGGTGACTTGCTTACAGCATCTGACACATCTCTTTGAACAGTACCTGATCTCACGCACACACCAGCATGGCTTCCTGGCATTGCCATCACACCCAGCTGATACCACCTCACTGCTCCAGGTGCAGTTTCTCTTCGACATGCTACAGAAGACCATCTCGCTCAAGGTATAGGATTAGTAAGCTTCCATGAACTTTTTTTTTCCATGTCTTAAGACAGATTATTTTGGACTTTTGTGCTTTTGGAACCAAGTGCAACACCACCATCAATGGTCGTAAGAAATATACACAGTATGGTATGAAAAAGCCGGGCTGCCCAGACTGTAGATTCATGCAGCCAGACAGTCACAGTCATGTCAGGTGTTTACATAGAGCATTTTGCTGTAGGAGCTCTACATTTTAACACTGTAGTACACAGCTATGAGTTATCACTCAAAAACATGCAAAAGAATAGTTTTCTTTTTTTGCCCCAGTACAGAAGTAGGTCTGTAAATAATGTCAACTGTAATCTAATCTGGTCTGTCGGTGGAAAGTTTAGGAATAGAAGGCTTAAATAATGTTTGGCTTAAATAATGTTCATGTAATAATTATGTGTGGAGAACCATGACAGTTTTGTTTTAATGGTTAAAATGGTCACCTGACCATCACATCCACTTGTGCTTTTTGAGCATACAATTGCATGCTTACAACTTTGTGGCAACAGTTGGAGAAGGCCCGCATATTGGTGTGATGGATAGATGTCCACAAACTTTTGCAAACTACATGCATAACACCAGATGTGTTAAGACAAGTTCATCATGAGTGGGAGAGATGAAATCATGTAGAGGATGTTTTGCAAATAAAGTTACATTTTGCTAAAAAAAAAAAAAAAGTGCTAAAAAGTGTAAAAGATTCTTCTATGTATGGAGACTTTTGGGACTCCCTGTAGATTACATTGTGTTGAGATTTTAAAAGAACCTCTGCAAAGAGTTGTTGTCAATGTTATATTAATGTTCTGTGCTAAAACACAGCTTGTACATCCACCTGGGGCAAGACTGCAGTCCATTGTGAAAATTTTCCCCTTTAAGTCCCTCAAGCACTTAGAGGTGAGCTACCATTAGACTAATTAGAAGAATTTTTCATTAAAATACTTTAACACTATCATAGAAATGTCATGAAAAAGTTCTGTAGTTTGCAATTATTACAAGCAGTGAATGCTTATATATCTTTTTATATACCTTTCATAAATGTGTTTTTGAAATGTGTAAATGATTTAAAATAAATGGAATTAGAGCAAAAATAATTTTAAAAAAACATTGTATTTTACATTCTAAATGAAAGTGTGGTTTTATTTTATTTATATTTTCTTTCATGCACCACTAACTGGGCTACCTGGTGTGTGGGGCCAGCTGAAAAGAATTCCCCCTCATTGTCTGGAAGGGCTACGTGGTGTCTACTCTCAGTTGGAGGTCTTCATCTGCTCTAAAAGCCTCAACACTTTGGAGGTATCTGTTTTTGATATTAACATACAGATGATTGCTCTCATAATCCAGATTTCCAAAGTGTACTTTGTGTGCTACAGGAGCTACTGTTACTCTGTGGAGGAGATCTCAGCACTGCTCTGCCTTGGTTAGAACTTCACACTCTGAACTTCAGCTATAACTTTATTTCCTGTCTTGATGAATCCCTGGTAAGGAACAATGCTTCTCTACCTCATTGTAGGTATGAGTTAAATTTATGAAGTTGTTTGATTTAGTGTTGGTTGTTCCTCTATGTTTCTGATTTTGCATTGAAAAATTTTCAGAGTTTGTTGAATGTCCTGAAGTCACTGGATTTAAGCCATAACAAGATCCAGGAATGTGCCGAATTCCTGAAGGCAGGCTTCAGTTTTTGGTCTAGTTTTTAATCTGAGGTTCTGCATTGTATAATCTGTATTTTACATGGAGTGTGGTAACATTATATAATATATGATATTGTTGTCTCCAGCCACTCTGTGAGCTCGAACATCTCAATCTTGCCTACAACAACCTGCAGAGGGCACCAGAGTTCGGCCTGAACACTAGAGCAAGACTGGTTACTTTGGTGCTCAGACACAATGAACTGGAAAGCATTAATGGTGAGAGCACTGGAGAGGGTCCTAAGTGAAATATAAAATAGATTTATGTTGAAACCAAGACACAGAACTTTTGATGATACAAAACCAGTCAGTTCAGCAATAGTTGCAGTTATTTCCATGCATTTTACAGAGCCGGAGTTTTGATAAGTAAAAATAATGGTCCAGATCATATTGTTCCTTCAACTATTCAAGGATTTAATATCAAGTTGGGCTGCACTGGTAGTCTGTATGTGGCCATGAAGTATGATTTGGCTAGGCTTTCTGTTTGACTAATTGACAGCATGAATACTGTTTGACCTGGACTGGAACTGCAAAGTGAATACAGTGACAGGATGGGTATTACACCCTTTTAATGACTATGGACTATTGTCACTATGACTGTTTGGCTATGTTTTGTATTACTCACTTGGATTGTGAGGACTTGCTTGTGTTATGCTCTGTATAAAGGTTTTTAACAGTGATCTTTTCAGGAATTTTTACTTAATCGTGAGCTAATTTTAGTTTTTTGAATGTTTGATTATTGTTATTGTTGCTAGTATTAGGGTTCCAAGTACCACAGGTGATAAAAATTTGGTATGGTGCATCTATGTACTAATCTGTAAGTGGATTTTTCAGGATGACCTAATTAATTAAAAAGCTTGGCTGCCAACAACCAGTCAGATTTCAGCAGGGATTTGGCAGAGTTATTGTCAAGAAACTTGAATGGTAGTTTCAGGCAGTGACCCACTAGTAACTGATGGGCACTGATGGACACTGAGGGGCACTATTCATTTGCACAGGTGTAGAAACAAATTTCTTTTTAGCTTGATTCTATTGCTGAAACTACAGAAAATTGCCTTTTGGACCATTTAGCCACACCCACTCTAAATGAAAAAAAAGAGAGAAAGAAAGAAATTTCACTGGACACCTTATTTTTCAAGAGATATGACAGCACAAACATGAATAGCTCCCCCAGTGGCCAATTTAAGTAACATTGCATCAGTTAGTAGTGGGTTTGTACCTGAACCAAGTATTCATGTGATCATACCTCAGTGGCAACCTTGTCAAATGCCTGTTGAAATCCAGTTGGCTGATGATGGCCTTATTTTTTTTAGGTAATTATGTTATGATCAATAAGCCACTTACACATTAGTGCATACCAAATTTCAGCTGATTTGAATTTGGGTTCATGTGAGAGAGTAATCTGACCTCAGCCCCAACCATTTGGACCATGCCCCAAACTTTGCTAATCACCTTAGAATCTTTTTTGGTACATTGGTTTAAATTTTGTGGCAGCCATGCCACTGAGCTTCACACTCTCCTGAATAGTTTGACACCAAGTTTGTAAAGATTGATCAAAAATCTTAGGACTAGTTTGCAAAAGTAAGTTATGTTACTGAAATTATAGGCATGTTATTGAAATTAGCAAAACAAAAATCCATCATAGTGAAAATGATCCTGGGTCCTGGGAAGGTGGGGTCCTAGCAAGGAATAAGAGGCAAAAAGAACCAGTCAGTTCTCGAAGTTGATTTGTTGGAAACAGGAAAAATGGGCAAGTGTAAGGTTTAGAGAGACTTTGACTACAGCAAAACTAGCAACAGGTTCATGGGTGCCCTGGTGAACTAGCGACAGGGTCATGGGCGCCCAAGGCTCACTGATGCGCATGGAGTGAAGGCTAGTCCGTCTGGTCTGATCCCACAGAAGAGCTATTGTAGCACAAATTGCTGAAAAGTTAAAGCTGGCTATGATAGAAAGGAGTCAGATCACACAGTGCATCGCATCTTGCTGCATATGGGGCTGTGTAGCCACAGACTGGTCAGAGTGCCCATGCTGAACCCTGTCCACTGCCAAGAGTGCCTACAATGGACAGGTGAGCATCAGAACTGGACCACAGAGCAATGGAAGAAGGTGGCCTGGTCTGATAAATCACATTTTCTTTTACATCATGTAGAAGGCCAGGTGGGTGTGCATCGTTTACCTGGGGAAGAGATGGCACCAGCATGCACTATGGGAAGAACGCAAGCTGGTAGAGGCATTATGATGTTCTGGGCAATGTTCTGCTGGGAAACTTTGGGTCCTGGCATTCATATGGATGCTATTTTGACGCATACCACCTACCTAAACATTGTTGCAGACCAGGTACCCCCCTTCATGGCAACGGTATTCTCTAATGGAAATGACCTCTTTCGGCAGGATAATGCACCTTGCCACACTGTAAAAATTGTACAGGAATGGTTTGAGGAACATGACAAAGAGTTCAAGGTGTTGACTTGGCCTCCAAATTCCCCAGATCTCAATCCACTCAAACATCTGTGGTGAGTGCTGGCCATCAAGTCCGATCCATGGAGGCCCAACCTTGCACCTTACAGGACTTAAAGGATCTGCTGTTAACGTCTTCACCTTCAGGGATCTAGTGGAGTCCATGCCTTGACGGGTCAGGGCTGTTTTGGCAGCAAAAGGGGGACCAACACAATATTAGGCAGGTGGTCGTAATGTTTATATATATATATGTATATATGTGTATATATATATATATATATATATATATATATATATATAAATTGTGAAGATATGGTAGGCAAGTTTTCAAAAGCAGGTTTTGCATATTATGCAAATTAGCTAAAAATCTAAGTGGGTAGGGCTAAATGGTTCTTCAGGCCAAGTAGCACAAGGGATTACTATTATCCTTAAGTTTTGTGTCAGTAGGACCTATGGTTTAGTCTGCACGATCAGTTTTAGCAGAGAAAAATAAAAATAAGAATTTTCTTCTTCTTATTATTATTATCTTAGAATAGGGTTCCAAGCACTGCATGCTTGCCCCCAAAAATCCTGACAATTATAATAGGGTTCCAGCACCTGTGGTGCTTGGACTCCCAATAATAAATATAGCTGCAACCAGCTACTGGGAGGGTCAAGCACTTCATAGCACCACCTTGGGGCCAAATGACACCAACGTCCTCTCTCAGAACAAGGTCCTCAGCATAGCTTTTAATGACTTTTAATCAGCAGTATCCAAGGAGCCAGATGGCAAAGACATTATGGTTTTAGGTCAAGCAGTTGAAGAGTTATGAGCATGTTTTAAATTATTTTACAGATTGAAATCTTTGTAGTGCCTGAAAACACTGAGATTATTCATTAATGTAGGTAGGTAATGTAGAGTTTTGTTGTTACCTCAACTATACAATTTTGGTATGGCCGGACTTCTGTTTATTCTCATTTTTGTGTACATGCAGTTAAAATACTATTTTGTGTGTGTACACGTTATTCATATTTTTTATACCATATAAGTAAAAATACACTAAAGGAAAGAAATTCATAACAATAATTAATTAAATTAAAATAAAAAAAAATTCTGCAGACCAAATTAGGTGAGTCATCTGTTAAAATATCAGGGTTCAGAGTTCAATGTGCTTTGTTCATGCTGTGCACACATTGTAGGCCTTAGCATTGTTTTTTTTTTACTTGCTGTGGGTCTACAAGGTCTACCATCACATTTGTTTGCATGTTTCAGATGAACACTTTTGAATATCAAAACACCTTCTGATAACTTTTGTGGAGGTTACCTTCAATCAACTTGGCCAAAATGGCAGAAAGATCAGTATGGCGGAAAATGACATCAGGGAGTCTGTTAAAATCTGCATGAGCCAAGGATTAATGAGAAAAAAATATTCCTTCATTATAAACAAAAAGTTACCTTGAAAATTGACCCATTGGCAGTAGAGGCATGGAGGGTTGGAGCCAAAACTTGATGAAATGACTATGGGCACCATGTCCAGTCAGAGTGCCACATTTCAAAAGTTTTTCCATACGTTTGTAGGGGCTTCCATACACCAGTGTAGAATATTAACAAGAAGGAGAAGGAGAAGAAAACTAACAAACACAATAGGTGTTTATACACACTTTCGGGGCTTGGTCCCTAATAAGAACACGAACAAAAACAAAGGGTTCCAGCACCATCAGTGCTTGACCCCTAATAAAGAAGTACAGAATGTTGGCTCTGTCAAGCCCACACCAAAAAAAAAAAAATAATAAGCAGAAGAAGATTATGAAGAACAGTATGTTGGCTTTGTCAAGCCAACATCATCATCATTATTATTATTATTATTATTATTAATATTATTATTATTATTATTATTATTATTTGATAGGAAGAGCAG
The DNA here is from genome assembly GCA_037576815.1 of Pangasius larnaudii. Taxonomy (NCBI): domain Eukaryota; kingdom Metazoa; phylum Chordata; class Actinopteri; order Siluriformes; family Pangasiidae; genus Pangasius; species Pangasius larnaudii. The sequence continues at coordinate 3,856,735 of CM074917.1, forward strand.
TATGTTGGCTTTGTCAACCCAACATAAAAAAACTCTCAAATGACCATAACTGATGTTTTGACTGCAGGAGTGGAGCATTTATCTTCTCTTCAGTGTCTTGACCTGGCATACAACCTGCTAATGGAGCACACTCAACTAGCTCCACTCTCCCTTCTGCATAATCTCAATATGGTGAGAAAATGCTCTTCATTTGATTAGTCCGAGTAGTAGATTGTAGTGCGTGAAAGTTGCTATGTTAGATGTACCTGGTGAAAAAGAATTGAATGTTGGGATAATCTAAATATGCCTAAAAATGAAGACTGTGTCTGTGTATACATACTGCACAGTGCTATGAAAAAGTATATGAGAAAGTGTATATATGTGCTTTCCACTATTGTCACATTAAAGGGTTTCAGATCTTCATACAAAATGTAAAGTAAGCCAAGGATAACATGAGGAAACAAAAAAAAAACAATAGGTTTTCAATTATCTTCATTTGGTGAAGCAAAAAGGTTATGGAACACCTATTTCACCCATATAAAAAATTAATTGCCCCTTAAACTTAATAATTTCAATTCAATTTCAATTTCAATTTTATTTGTATAGCGCTTTTTACAATGTCATTGTCTCAAAGCAGCTTT
>CM074917.1:3861703-3879638 GCA_037576815.1 Pangasius larnaudii
GTATATGTGTGTGTGTGTGTGTATATATATATATATATATACCCATACCCTCTTGGTGCTCTTTTTCAGCATAAGGTGAAGGTGAGGACAGCTAGCATCTCAGAACCCAGTGATACAGAGCCTAGTTCATCTTCTTTGCAGGGTGAGTTATAAAGATGTGCCACATTTTTGTGCCAGTTAATAGTGTGGTGGTTAATGTTAAGAGCAGCTCTAAGGACTTGAACCTTCAGGCTCCTCATACATAGAAGGGACTCCTGGCAACACAGGCCTTGTGAAAACAGATTCAGGACAGAAGCAGTTAAGTACCAAGTTTAGCACACAATCTTCACAGAATTCTTATGGTAAATCTATATCCATAAAACAAAACTCTAAGTAAAATTAATTCATATGAAGAATATTGGTTGCCAAAAATTACCAATAAGCAATTCTTTCTTTCAAGACCCTTGACCTTGATTTTGTTGTATTTATACTTTTTTTTTAACTATACTTATAAAGTATAAAAATAATTACATTAAAATGTCAGATATCATTATCATCATGTTTTATGTATGCATCATAATCATTTATGTTGAATAGTTTTCATGTTCAAAACTGAAAAGATTTTGTATAAGGTAAAAAGTTGGTCTATTGATGAGCACAGATGCTAGAAACATTTAAGAAAATGGTGTTGTAGCAAATGTGGTTCCACTTTTTCCATAATTACGACCTAAAGCATGTGCTACCATACTAGATAGTACAACAAAAATAATATGCCAATAATGTCATTACCGGGAGTGTCACTCTGAGTTTCACAATACATAAATGCTTAGCAATATAACAAAATTTGTTTGCCAAGTTGTCTGCACACATGGTGGTATACATTTTTGATATACTAATTAGAATGATAGAATGACGGTATTCTAATAATTATGTAAACTTATCACTCCATCACATATAAGTGGTTTTAAAAACAGTTAATGATGCAATTAATGCAAACCATTGAATGGAAACATCCCTACTATCCTTACTATTTCTTTTCCTTTTTACAAAGACATCATCCTGCGCCACCAGAAGGACATTGAGAAGTTGGACAGCTTCCGGGAGCAGATGGGTGAGGACTGGCTACGCTATCAGCATCATCTTCATGGCACTCCAGCCCTTGTGTCTGTCCCCAGGGTGGACAGACTCGTAACCCAGGTGACTGCTGAAAACCACTGCAACCCTTCACCTCCACAACCCAAAATCAATTGCACCATGCCCAGATTAGACTCTCACCCTGTCCCACTGCTATCCTCTGAGTCAAAAAGAGAAGAGGAAGAGATCTTGGGCTTTCCACCTGAGACTGAATCTACCCTGAAGTGGACAGGCCACAGCTTTGTAGATGTAGAGTCTACCCTAGAGACAAGTCTAGGAGACTCACAGCCTCCAGAGAAGGCCTACACTGATCCACCATTTGGAGAAGAAGAAGAGGACCTTGGAGGTCTGTGTGGCACTTAATTGTAATCATTTGTTATTGGATCTGTCAAAGTTTTAGTGGAAAGTTTGTCTACTTCCATTCTCTTAAGGCACTATTTACTAATCCTGGTCCAGGAGTAGTCATGGTGCTTTCCTATTCCCCATTCCTATTCTGTTAATGTTAGTATATAAAAACATTAAATGTGCATTGTATAAGTATCTTGAGTTTCACTTAATTCCGGTCTTGCTGTACCTCTGCATTATAATTTTAGTTTATTTGTATAGCATTTTAAAGACTGTTGTTTTTATAATGTAGATTTGCAGAATTCTGGATTTAGACTCCTCATGAATAAGCTTAAGATTTTCAACACATGAGGCTATAAAAATGTTTGGCCTGCCTAATCTTCCTAGCTAAGTGTGATTTCTTTACATAGTGATCGTTAGGCCTAAAGTTAGTTAGTCAGGATCAAAGTATGTGCCATAGTGAAACATCAGTTTGTAACCAGATATTGACTGTTAATCTTTAAATTTAATTTTCTGCCATTTCACTTTTGGGGTAGCCACAATTTAAAATGCTATAACTAGTGGTTGAGATGCATGAAAAAAAAAGTTTGTTCTATAGTTTTCAGAAAGTATATATTGAAAACACACAGATATTAGATATTCTATTATTCAGTTGTGCTTATGTTAGGTTTTGGAAGACAGCATTAAAATGTTTATTTCTGTATTGGTTGCCACAGTGGACCTGTGTAGGCCTATGCTGGTCAGGGTGCTCTCTGAGATTGAGGATTTTAGCACGAGAAAGGAGTCAGAGCCGCTATTCCTGAGAGTACATCAGGCTTATATTTTGGAGGTGGACATGCACCAGGGCTGTGTCAGGAGCCGATTTGAGCTGGACAGCTTGCGGCAGGTCACCACCTCTCAAGCCACCTGGATAGAGAAGGTATGTTTTGTTATCTTCAGTTCAGTTCAGTTCAGTTCAACAGTTTAATTAAAAATACTAATACTATATACAACAATACTACTAATTATTATATAACAAGACTGGCTACCACAGTATATTGGACTTGAAATTAAATAATGACTATGAGATCAAAGTGCAGACTTTCAGCTTTAATTTGAGTGCATTTACATCAAAATTCAGTGAGCGCTGTAAGAATTACATCACTTTATATATGCCCCGCGCCTCCCTGAGGGATGAAAAGTAATTAAACAAACTAACATAATCATAAATTAAAATTGTCATTTATAATACTTGGATGCAAATCTGCTGCAGTCCTTTTTTTCTGTGGATTATTATCAGGGTTAAACAGTGCTCACAGTTGGCATAAATAATTAATTAATATGAAAACAGCAATTTATATTAATAACTACTGCACAATTCTGCAATGACTGCCTGAAGTCTGGAACCAACATACATCATCAAATGCTGGGTTTCCTTACCCGGTGATGCTCTGCAAGGTATTTACTGAAGATGTTTTCAGTTCTTGGGGTGTTTTGCCTTCAGTTTTGCCTTCAGCTTTGCCTTCAGCATTTGAAATGCATGCTTAATTGGATTCAGGTTTGGTGACTGACTTGGCCATTGCAGAACATTCCACTTCTTTCGATCAGAGTCATTGCACAAACATTGGGCATAGCCAATACAACAATTTAAATGTCCTTTAAATAAAAGAAATCACTGGTGTACTAACTTCCAGACATCAAACAGGTCAGCCAAGGAAGAGTAGTTGATTACAGAAACATTGTGAGAGCTGTGTAAAAAAAAAAAAAAAAAAACATAAATAAAAACAGAAATATAGAGGTCATAACCACAAGATGCATACCACTCATCAGCAGTAAAAATCAGAAAGACAGATGAATTCACAAAGGAATACAGAGATGAGCCATAGACATTCTGGTGCCAAGATTAACCTCTACCAAAGTGATGGAAAGGCCAAAGTGTGGAGAAAGAAAGGATCCGCTCATAATCCAAAACGTGCAAGCTCATCGATCAAGCATCAATCTATATTGATGATGTAACTCATGATGATAGCAGCAGAATTAATTCAGATGTCTACAGAAACATCCTGTCTGCCAATTTACAAAGAAATGTAATGAAACATTTCATCATGCAGCAAGACAATGACCCAAAACACACTGTCAAGACCACAAAGGACTTCATCAGAGGAAAAGTAGTGAAAAAATAGTGACGCATAGAGGTGGCAGCATCATGCTTTGGGGCTGCTTTTCTTCAGCTGGAACTGGGTCTTTAATCAGTGTGGAGAGAATTATGAACAGCTCCAAATACCAGTCAATTTTCATGCAAATCCTTAAGGCTTCTGCTAAAACAATTAAGTTGAAGAGGAATTTCCTCTTCCTGTATGACAACAACTCAAAGCACACCTCCAAAGCATTAAAGGAATGGCTTCACCAAAACAGCATCAAGGTTTTGTAATGGCCTAGCCAGAGTCCAGATTTAAATCCAACCGAAAATCTATCGGGTGACCTGAAGAGGGTTGTGCACTAGAGATGCCCAGCCAATTTGACAGAGATATAATGCTTTTACAGGGAAGAATGGCAAAATATTGTTAAGTCAAGTTGTGTCAACTGATTGACTCTTACCGAAAAGTATTACGTTAGGGGTGTGCACACTTATGCAACCATGGTATTGTAAATTTTTTTATTTTTCATTTTTTCCCCCTACAATGATTCTTATTGTTTTTATAAGTTGCAATTTCACAATAAATATAAAAAATGGTTCTGCCTTTTTTTTTTTTTTTTTTTTTTTTTTTTTTTTTTTAAAAACATCAACAATATGACCACCTGCCTAATATGCTGTTAGTCTACTCTGGTCCAACAGTTCCGACATGCCGAGGCATGGCCTCTATATTTCTGCACTCTGAGTCGAACGGTGCATTGTAGATACCTTCACCCCTGCCCTGTGGAGGTTCTGGGTGATGTCTCTGACTGTTATTTTTGTGTGCTCTGACCCTAGCTTCTTAACAAGCTGGGATATGTGAAGAAAAGAACTTCACTGTGCTGTATTGTATTATGTGACAAATAAATGCTTCTTCTTCTTCTTCTTCTTTTAAAATCTTTTCTCAGCTTCAAAATGGCTTGCTTTTCTCCAATAGACACAATCTCTGGCCTTCGTGTTGGTTTATCCTTTTTAGCAACAAATGCAGTCTTTGCAGGTGAAAACCAGGCCTGAAACCTAGAGTAGACATTCAGACCTATTAACTGTATAAACCATTAATTTAACAGGGCACACTTAGCAATGAGAAACATCTGTCAGTCACATGTTCCAATATTTTTGATCACTTGAAAAATGGGTGGGTTCAAACAAAAGGTGCCATGTTCTAAGTTTAACATATATTCTATGTTAAACACAGGTTTAACATATCTATATGCCAGGGCAAGGGCAATTCTTTTGTTTTTGCTATACCCTGAAAATCAAAAGATGAATATGAGAAGATAGTTTAGAATTTCAGCTTTCACTTCCTGACATTTACAAGCCATGACATTACAGCCACCGTGCTTGACCAGTGAGCTCGTATGTTTTGGATCATAAGCAGATCCTTTCCTTCTCCACACTTTGGCCTTTCTATACCTTTGGTAGAGGTTAATCTTGGTTCCAGAACTTTTGTGACTCATCTCTGCATTTCTTTGAAAATTCTAATCTGGCCTTCCGATTCTTACTCTTTCCAGTGGCTCTGATTGATTTTCCCTCTTTTCTCAGCTTCAAAATCGCTTGCTGCCCATATACAGCTCTTTCATGTTCTTTCAAACAGGAATTTGGCCACTTTGGATTTTAACAGTTTTTCCATTTCTACTACAACTTTTTGTCTAATAACCATGAAATTTGGGAGAGAGAATTGGGAGACCAACCTTACCAAAACTTGTTTTTCAGATTTTTGATATGATGGACGGTTCATTGATGATGCTTAAACAAATTTGACAGTGATGTTGCCAAAAAGGAAGTGAGGGCATGTCAGTAACAGTTTTTTTCATTTCTACTCCTACTAACTTCGTCCAATCATCACCAAATTTGGCAGGCAGCATTGTGAGGCCAGCCCAAATAAAAAGCTTGTTTCTCTGATTTTATATATGGTATGGTTCATCCATAACAGGCAAAAGATTTTAATGGTAAGCTGCCAAACAGGAAGTGTGGGCATATCTCAGCAACCTTGTGACCTGTTTTGAATAAACATGGTGAATCATTGAAGGACCTCATCTTAGGGGTCTCCCAGATGATCGGTCTAATTTCAGCTCTAGGTGGCCCAATAATTCACAACTTTGTAAAATTGCTTGTAACCTTTTAACCTCTCCACATCAAATCAAGATTCTTCTTCCTCATGATTCCGAATGTTCTTGATTTAACAAATTTGTGATTTCTCAAACAGGAAGTCAGCGTTTTTAATTCAGCTCTGAATTTTAGTAAAAAAAAAAAAAACTGGGTTTTTTGCTTGTTCTACAAATTTTGTCCAATTGCCATAAAGTTTGGAAATGAGCATCAGGAGACAAACCTGAACAAAAGTAGTTACTCATATTTTTGATATGATGAATGGTTTGTCCATAAAGCTCAAACAAATTTGATGGCAAAGCTGCCAAACAGGAAAGGCATCTCAGCAACAGTGTAAAGTTTTTTTGACTAACTTTTTTTTAAAAATGTGGGTAACTGTAGACCTTCACCTTAAGGGCTTCCAAGAACTTTTGTCCAAATTCATCTCTAGGTGGTGCTATAATTCACAAATTCACAAAATTGTTGTTAACTTTAAAACTGCTCAACATCAACATCTGTCTACTACAGATTTTGTCCTATAACCATGAAATTGAAGAGGGAATTAGGAGTCCAACTCAAACAAAACTTGTTTCTTAGATTTTTGATTTGATGGTTTGTCCGTAATTCACAAACAGTGTGATGGATTTTCACAGAACTTTGTAAATGAGTAATGGGTTTTAAAGGAACTCCAAGAAATTTTGTCTAAATCCCCTTTAGGGGCACTATAATTCACACATTTTTAAAACTGCTCATAATGTTTGGACCACTAAACCTGCAATAATAATTTTTCATTCTCTTGATTCCCTGAAATGTACATATAACAGATTTGTGATTTGCCAAAAAGGGTGTTGGTAATTTAACTAGTCAGACCAGTCCCAAAAAAAAAATTCTCAGATTTTTGATGTGATACTGATGGCTTTGTTGCCAAACAGGACGTGAGGGCATGTATGTATTGACATCACACTTCTGACATAAATTTAGGAACGAAGTCTAAAGTTAAGGAACAAGACTTTGCTTGTAACTTGGGAGGTCTACTGAAAATAGGAAGTGAGGCAATATCTGAGCAGAGGCTTCACAATTTATACTTTTTGACTCTGTAGTACACAGTTATAGAAGAGAAACTATTTATAGTCACACTATCTGGTGTCACCCAGATGAGGATGGGTTCCCTATTGAGTCTGGTTCCTCTCAAGGTTTCTTACTCATGTCATCTCATTGAGTTTTTCCATGCCACTGTCACCTCTGGCTTGTTAATTAGGGATAAATCTAAAACTGTGTTAACAAGTTAAATTTTTCACTTACTGAGATATGAACATGACTTTGAAATGCAACCCGAAAGCCTTTTCTGCCTTTACCATTTCCAGCTAAGCACCATGTGGTGATCAATTGAGAGCTCTGTCTCTCTCTTACCTGAGTGTCCAAAACATATGTTTGATCATTCAAAGTGTTTGTTATTACAAACCACAGATAGTCAATAACAATTTCAGCACTTTGATTCAGATCAGGGAGGCCAGAGGAACATGCACAAGCAACAATCAGGGTTTTCCGTTGTGAGACTCAGCCTCTCATGGAGGCAACCCTTTTGTCTGTTAGGAAAAACTCCAAATGCAAGGCCCTCAGCCTGTGACTGGTGAGTATCCCCACACCCACCTGAGGCCTAATTCCTGTGGGAACTCGAGAGTAGGAGAGAGACCATCTCCAAACAAGACGTCTGGTACCAGAGCTTTTACTGTGTGTGGATATAAGGCCAACTAGATCTAGCCCATACTTTTCTATCTCATATACTAACTCAGGCTTTTTCACTGCCAACAAAATGACATTCCACATTTCCAAAGCCAGTTACCACTGCATGGGTTTAGTCTGCCTGTAGAATATCTATCATGTCTGCTTCCTGACTACCATTGCACCTGGCCCCCAACTTTCATATAGCAGGTGGTGAGCCCACGTGGTGGTTCAATGTTGCCATTGTTCACTGAGACCACCTGGGTTATATGGTTGGCCCTGTCACCATGACATTCGCCTGTGGACACAACCCCCAGACCTGTCACCCTAATCTTGGCAGGGTACACTTAGTCTTTTTTTGTACCTTTCATGGGGGTCATTAGGATCACTCTTTGTTTGGCCCCTCCCCACATATCTGTTCACCAAGTGTGGTCCTACTGGGCATTAAGCTCCTGCGGACATAGGCTTGAGTTGCAATGAAGCACACAGGCCCCTTCACCAGGTCTCAGTCTTTGAAGGGGTATTCACCTGTTCTCATCAAGGAAGTATAATTGGTTATACAGAGCATGGCAGCAACCATGATATTCATCACTTTGTTCCTCAATAACATCAAACTGTTTTGTATTGTAACATAGAGAATTCATTTACACACAGCCGCAAAGCATAAGTTAGAAAACTTGCTGCACAGCAACAGCAAAGCAACAGCCAACCAACACATCTAAGTAAGTAAAAACTCAATGCTGTCAGTCATGTTAGGGCCGAGCAGAGGCCCAAGGACTGTTCTTAGTCTGATTGTTAGTTATTTTGTGAAGCTTCTATACATACCACAAAACAATTTTCTATTTGCAAGTCTCTTTTCCAAGATTTCAAAAATTTTCCAAGATTTTATTTTTTCTACTATGGTATTATTTCAGTACTGATATTATGTTAGCATATCCAGGTCAAAATATTATCTTGACAACATAAACTTTAACATACTTTTCCTCTCTTTCTCTGAATGTGTCTCTTAGGGCAAGGAGAGCTCTCACCCAGCTCTAGAATTGCGCTTTAGCTACATTAGTCATGAAAGACAGAAACGACGCTACCTCATGCTGGATGATGATCCTCAGGAATCCTTACAGGTTATTTTATTTCATCTTTATCCATCAATGTACACAATGGAGGACAATCCAAGAGTTTATAGGAAATAAATAAATGAATAATAAAAAAATCATCACCCTTGACAAACTGCCATGCTCTTGGTCCATCCAGTTTCATTAATGTTGTTATGCAGTATCACTATAATCTCCATCTGTAAATGAGATTTACACATCACGTGTCTGTGGAATCTGAGAACCAGAAATTCTGCATATCAAACCAGTATTTGTATAGGTGTAGCACACGTACAGTGGTGGTCATGTAGAAGTCATGTGTACCTGTGTCCAGTTCAGTCACTGTTTTAAACTTTTCCAGTCTGACTTTAACCCATCACAAATTACATCTAGCTTAATATCTACCAGCACAATAATTCTCAAAAAATAAGATTAAGAATATCCCGATTTGTGAGACATGATCTGGCAACCCAGTTTAATCCTATATGGAGTGAGTGCAGCACACTGTAGTTAGATAGTCTATGCTGTCATTTCATGAAAACATGAAGATCAAGTAGGCCAAGTCTCTGCAATGGAGGAACATATACACTATATGGCCAAAAGTTTGTTGACATGTGACCATCACACTAATATGTGGCCCAAACTGTTGCAACAAAGTTGGAAGCACACAATTGTATAGGATGTCTTTGTTATGCAATAGCATTAAAATTTTCTTTCAATGGAAATAAGGGGCCTATCTCAAACATGTTCCAGTATTAGAATGCCCCTGTGCACAAAGTGAAGTCCATGAACATGTCTTTTGCCAAGATTGTAGTGGAATAACTTGAGTGGCCTACACAGAGCACTGACCTAGACCCTAATGAACACCTTTGGGATGAACTAGAATGCCCACTGTGCCCCAGGCCACTTCATCTGACATCAGTGCCTAACCTCAATAATGCTCTTGTGGCTGAATGCGTAAATGCACACAGCCATGTTCCAAAATCTAGTGGAAAGCCATCCCAGAAAAGCGAAGTTTATTATAATAGCAAATGGATGTAAATGGGGAATGGGGTGTTTAAAAAGCACATAAGTTTTGGGCAGAGTGAAAACCTGTGTTTCAATTGAAAAAATGATGCAACCTAAATTGCACAATCTACTCAGTGACAGTAGATCCATTATCAGCAGTTAGAAGAAAAAAGGTAGTGCATTTTTGTATAGACAGAAGAGTCTGGTATTGTTATTGATATGTTGCTCTTTTCAGGTTCTGCTGGAGTTGCTTTCTAGGGTAGCAGCGGAGAATGAGCGGCAGGCAGAAAAGTTAAAAACAGAAATTGTTCGGCTACAGTGTCTGAAGTGCCAAGCTGAATTTTCCCAGCCTCCATCTAAAAATCTGATGAGTGCCCTGTCTGAACCAGATGTCTATCACGGATTTCAAGACAAGACAGAGAAAGAGCACCCTGCTGGTAAGAAGAAAAATAGAGCAAAATAGTGTCTATTAGGTGTTTACATGGCCAGGTCATTTTGAGAGTCAAAACTGGATGTGTCATTTAATCTTGATGATGTTATTAATCTGATTTTCATCATCAGTTTTGAAAGGTCTTAAAGATTAAAACAAGATTTTTTGCCTTGACTCACTCGACTGCACATTGCTCATTCTCATGCCCTGAGGTATAGGGAGTGCACTGTTCTTAACATGCATTCCAGGGACCATGTTTATCTTTCAAAGCAAGACTGAAAAACAGCATAAACAAGTGGGTTTGCTTTTAACCTACATGTTTCTTCAGAAGCACTGTCAAGATTTTGTCCTGAGGTGCCATATTCTTTTAACTGTTATGTTACAGCAGGAAAAAACAATACAAAAAAATACAATACAATACAGGCCAATTCTTTTTTTGCTATACACTAAAGACATTTGGGGTTGAGATCAAAAGATGAATATAAGATGATAGCTCAGAATTTCAGTTTTCATTTCCTGATTTTTACATGTAGATGTGTTAAACAGCTTGAAATATGGCACCTTTCATGACAGACCACCCAGTTTTTTTGATGAGCAAAAGTATTGGACAGACAGTCTCAAAGTAAATTAAGGTAAATAACACTTAATATTTGGTTGCATATCCCTTGCTTGAAATAACTGGATCCAGCAACCCACTGACATCACCAAACTGTTCAACACTCCATGAAGATTTGTCCAACAGAATACATTCAGAAGCTACCAATGTTTGCTTTCCTCATTAAGTACACATTTATGTATGTTTTTTAAAATTATTTTATTTATTTTTTTAATCGTTACCCTACCTAATGTGTGGGGTAAAAAAAGTGCTTTGACACTTGTGTAAGGGATTTTAGCCATTTATTCAGCTGCATTATTAATGTTTATTTGGTTTCCAGGTGTTGGTTTTGGCCAAACACATACCTTTTCCTTCATGGGAGCAGAGATGAGCCAGACTGTTTGTTTCAGAGCTTTAGATATCAAGTGGCAACAGTATGTGCGCCTTTAGAGTGTGAATATGATGTACATCATGAAGCATGATTCATGAATCACAACAATCAGTTCTTTGTGTCTTGGAATGCAGAATAGAACAGCAACCCAAGCTGGAAATTTAACACACATAGATAACATTTATTATACCACAATACTACTTAAATATCAAATGCCATTTTAATGGTTGTGTTGATGGTGTTGATCTTCTATAACAGCAGTTATGACAGCAGTGCTGCTGTAAATCAAATGAGCTCATTCTAATATATTACCATTTCTACAGTTTCTACAGCTCATTCACAGAGACTTGTATAGCAGATGAGCTGCATAACCTAAGGCTAACAATAAACAGATATAAAAAGTGTTATTTCCCAAAGAACAATATATAGTATAAAGAAAGTATCCTGTGTTATTGCTTTGTAACACTCAGTAGGTTTTCTGCCATGTGTGTTTTCTTTCTTTGTTAATTTTAAGAGAGAGAGAGGAAAAAAGAGAGGCTAGTGAGCCTTCCAGCTGTTTATATCTGCTATATTATGAGTGAGAACAGGAACTTGTCTAGCAGATGTTCCACAACATTAAGTGTAACTGTAACGGATAAAAGCATGATTTGTCATCCATTAATAAATAAATAAATTGTAATTGTTGTTGAATTGCTGTGGTTAAAATTGAATATAACACTTACGAATTTGTTAGTATAGAAAAATAATCCACTTTGTTTTGTGCAACACACCACCCTGCGCTGAATCATTTTCTTATAATAGTGTTTTATTTTTTAAATGGTCTGATTTTTCCAAGTGGAAGAACTGGGAAAGATGTTAATCGGACCTGGAAAATGAGCAAACATCATCAAGAAAGTTTTGAGATATAAGAAAAAGTTTTCTTGACAAATTACATGTTGTGGTATTTTCAGGTGATACTGTGTTTTGCCCAGAGTGCAACAGTGATCATGTGATCCAGCTAGCTGGCCAAACAGCTCCTTCCACCAGTACGCCAGTCCCCTGTGACTTTGGTCAGAATGGTGACCAATGCTTCAGATTTGATTATATTGACACTCAGAAGGTATATGTTGCCACTGTAACAAAATTCATAAATGCATTGATTCCTTTTTCCTTCATTTGATTCACTGCTTTTGTTATTTGTAGAGTACATTATTTCTTACTCTCCTGTTCTGTTCACTGCTTAGCAGTCCCTTTAATCCAGACCATCGCTGTCCATTTGTTTAGTAGTATAGTTGTAAAATGCATTTTATAATACTAAATATGTATTATTGTTATCTCAATTATAAGTTTAAACAATATTTATAGTGGTATGCCCAGAACTCCTTCATGTGATTATACATTCTTCTAATGGAAAACGTATGCATAAAGTGATAAATGTGAGTCCAAATAAAAATAAAGGTCATGTGATGGGGTGCTTATTGTATCATAACCACAGTTATAACCTCTTATAACTTATATCCTCCACTTTCAGCCCTTGATCCAGGCTGAATCTCTTCACAGCCCCATCGATATAAGAAAGTCCTCTGAATCCTCTACACTGCCTGAGGGGACCACAGACACCTTCCTCACTGCTCAGTGTGGCCTATTTAACAGTGTATCCAGTCAGATTGAGGACTGCCCCGACCATCTAATTAGCTTCCAGTCATCTGACAGCCAAGTGTTCAGCGACAAGGGAGTGTCAGAGGATGGGCTTGCTCAAAGCTGTAGTGGCTCTCAGTGGCTTCTGAGCCACCAATCGCCTCAACACACACAAGGATATGGTGGGTGTAGAGTAAAGAGATATATGGGATAGCTAGAACAGGGAATACCATGAAGTATTTCCTCCAAAAAGAAAATGCTACCCTCATTTAAAAAAAAAAAAAAATACTTAGCCCTGATTAACATTCACTGTTTAAGTTAGAATGCTGCGGCAACCGAGAGGCCAGAAACAAAAAAATGCAATGGGCAGTCTTAAAAAAAAAAATGCAAACTTTGCAGTCAACCCCTCTCCCTGTTGTTATGAGAGCCATGTCAAGGAAATATTTATATAAATATAATATAATCTGCGCTCTAATAGTTTTATTAATTTCTGCATACCTAAAGCCTGTACTTCCTTTGGTCGTTACCCCTTTCAGTTTTCTACTGCCAATGACTGGAATCATCTGCAGCAGACCTTAAAGCTTAGCTCATTCATTTCGCTTACTTCCTTTAAAAATTTAATTCAGTCAAAGGTACAGGATCATTGTACTTGTTTTTAATTATTTGTTTGTTTTTATGTCACTGTTTATAATTGTGTTATTTGTCATTGTATAATGTCTTTATTGTTGTACCTGCTTTTTATGCTGCCTCTTGGCCAGGTCGACATTGTAAATGAGAACTGGTTCTCAACTGACTTACCTGGTTAAATAAAGGTTATTATTAATATTAGACCATACTGTCTGGCTGCCATTGAAGGGTGTCTTAACGTTACCAAGAAACTGAATTACTTTTGCATTATAGTTAAGTCTGTCATAGACAGCAATTAGGTTTCATTTCCTTCTATTAAACAATGGACTTTAAAAAGATGTTTAACTTTTGCAGGCAGATGGTTAGTAAAAATGTACCATCTATGAAATTGCTGTCCCTCATTAGGTACATATTTAAATGAAATTGCTGTCCCTCATGTGTAAATAGTTAAAATTATAAGGAAAGAGTGTGTTTTAACAGCACACTAAAATAAACTCTTTTGTGATATTTAGTTCAGTGTTCACCATACAAGGTGCAGTCTATATTCTTTGTACTATTAAGTAAATGCCAAGAAAATGTTGTTTTATGTGCAGTATATTTATTAAAGGTGTATAGTGGTTGAATTTGTTATTGAATTGTTGACCATTTAATGAAGCCCATTCTTTTTAAAGCAGATCTGTGTGCTTCTGCTCTCTTAGATCTGCTGTCTGAAGATTTTGAAACTGTCGACCACCGGTTGAAGCTCTTCCTGGATGTGGAAGTTTTTGAGGGAGAAGAAGAAATTCATTGCTTCCTGAAAGTGAGATGATTTTTTTGTCCCTTATATATGCACACATTTACCTCCTTTTGTATCGCTGACAGTATTGCATATCACATATATATAACTGGCTTTAAAACAGTGTTTTTATGTCCAGTTACTATAGAAATGATGATGTATTAAAATTAGTGCATTAATATAAACCTAACAGCTGGAACTACTGTCTGAGGCATGTTGTTAGAAATTTCATCAGCACTTGCTGACCAATCAGAATTGAGCATTCAACAGCATTCTTCCTGCTTATAAAGGAATAATAGTTTTCCCTTAGCCAGCTGGCTATATCCAGACATTTAGTACAAGAATGCAACCAATAATAAACTCTGTAATAGGAAAGTGAGATTTTATTCATTGGACAGAGTTTTAGGCACACCTATCATGTACATACACTGAAATGCTACTTTATTTTCACACCTACCATGTAGGTACACTTTGTAGGTAGTGACATAGTTATTGTTGCCCACTGTGAGCAAATGTTTTAAATACAGAATGCATTACATGCATATAAATGTACAGGCTTGTTATTTTCATGCTTCCCTTCATTTCAGATGTCTGTTGTGAAATTTGGAGATCCAGTAGAATTCTCATCTCTCATGGTTGTGTCCAATCAGCACATCTACATCCTAGAAATGACCTCTCAGTCAGAGTAAGCTACTTGGTCACATAGCAAAATATATGAAGTTCCATGGAGAATACTGTAATGACTCGTACGTTAACCTCAACAGAACACGCACTAATTTTCCAAACTTTTTTGGTCCAGTAAATCTGTTCTGGTGACATGAAAAGCCAACAGCTATTCTGTAATTTAAGACCTTTAAATTTACAAACAGCAGTTTATTACTGATCGAGTAACAAGACATCACCAGGCCAAGTGAAGTGTTTTCACCCAAATTTGCTTTTGCCCTTATCTAAACATTTGTACACACTATCAAACTGGGTTGCTAAGGCTCATTATTTTATATAGCCTTAAGTTTGCCATTAAATTTGCTGTTAAATTTATTAAATTTATATAACCTAAATATTGCACTTACTGAAAACTGCACTCAAGTCTCATTCATTATTCAGTGGATAACTTCACTTGGATTCTATAGCCTTAAAGCTAAAAACTCTAATGAGTTCAGAAGAGACTCCAGTGGTTATACTGGGCATCCTTTCAAGACACTCCCTATTGTTTGACTTTGTAGTATACAATTGTAGAAGAGTAATAACTCATAATTGCACTATTGTTTATTTCCTTTTGTTTTTTTGTCATGTTTATCTATTTTTATATTGTAAAGTGACCTTGAGTCTGCAGAAAGGTGCTATATAAAATAAAATTATTATTATTATTATTATTATTATTATTATTATTATTATTATTATTGACATCCTGTGTCACCCAGAAGAGGATTGATTCCTTTTTAAATCTGGTTTCTCTCAAAGATCTTCCTCGTAACATCTCGGGGAGTTTTCCCTTGCGTGATCTAAATCTATATCCAGATTTCTGTGAAGCTGCTTTGAAACAATTTCCAATGTTAAAAACATTATAGAAATAGATAATTATCCTAAACATGACATGAAGAAAAGCAGTCAAGGGGGTGCTAATGCGCAGCGGATGATGATGGCTGCTTAGTGTTTCGGCGCACCGCTTCAGATGTCCCTTTTCCTTTTAAATTATCCCTGCTAAGTTATTAAATTATCCCTGCTGAGATAGGTTGGGTTTTTAGTCATCCTTTTGTTTAAGAAACCTCCTAGATGGCATCCAAACGGGAATTGCCACATTCCCCTTCTAAAAAAACATCCTAAAGACGACGAGTGTCTTCACGACACCATTGCTGAGATGCTAGAAAAGCAACTGAGCGCCATAAAGCTAAGCATATCTGCGATCATTCGCGAGGGAATTTCAATGATTTCCACGCGACTTGGGTGGGTTTACCTGAAGGAGCTGAAGGTGGCAACGCAATCCAGTTTTTGCAGACCCAAATTCCTAAGTGGTTACCGGCCTTACAAGGGAAGGTGATTGAAATTGAACGCGCGCATCGCCTGTATGAGAGCAACGATTCCACTAGAAAGAAAGCACGTACCTTGATCTATAAGCTCCTCCATTATCACGACAGGCAAGCAATCCTGAAAGAAGCTAGAAATTCAACATCCCCGAATCATGAAGGGGCTAAGTTGTGGTTCTTTCCCGATTTCAGCAAGGGCATGTCTCAAAAAAGGAAAGCTGTCAGAATGAAGGAAACACCTTCAACAGCTGGGCATCGAGTTGTTCCTGTTATATCCAGCTGTAGTTAAAGTGATAAATGGCCACGAGCAGATTCTTTTCAAGATCCTGGGAGACCTTGAAAGGTTCGTCTCATCGCTGGATGTCGACACTCGGATGGAATCTACTCCGACAACGGGAATCTCCAATGACTAAACTCAGCCCTCGTGATCCTGCGCTACAACATTTCAAAGTAGGGATTTAAGTTCCTATATTGTCGTCATGGACATTTGGAAAAGTGGGACGTTGATATCTAGGTTTTACCTCATAGTTCGAGTGCATGGCCTCGCATACCTTTACTTTCCAGGCAGGAAGGAGAGTGGGTTTTATCTCTCTGTGTGCTGCCATTTGTATTATGTTCTTCTGTTCTTTAGTCTGTTTTAACCATTTTGTTGTTGGAAACACCAGGGTTTCTTATATTTGGTTATACTATTAATGTTGTGTTTTTGTAGGGTGGCATTTATGTCCACATGTATGGTAACTATGGTTTCATCTGCCTCAGGTTTTTATTTACGGTTGTACTGTTAGGATGAAGGACTTCAATGTTATATTGTGGAATGTCAACGGTTTGAACTCCCCTTTAAAGAAAACAAAATGTCTTGATTATTTACATCATAAGCGGGCCAATATAGCTCTTATTCAAGAATCCCATCTTAGGGTCTCTGATGTTACTCATTGTCAAAATAGGCACTTCAAAATCATAGCCTCTTCATCTCATACTAATGCTTCAAGAGGAGTTGCCATACTTCAGAATAGAAGGTTCCCATTTTTAATAGAGAAATCAGGAGGTGATGAACATGGGTGGATTACATATGTTTCGGGATCATGGAATAATTTAAAAATCTTTTTCGTTTCGGTTTATGCTCCCAATAAATTTGATGTAGATTTCTTCCCATCTCTTACCAAGCTCCTCCTTGGTTTTATTGACTACAGCCTGGTTGTGGGTATGGATGCTAATGTAGTCGTTAATCCTTCGATCGATAAACCTTTGTCCACAGTATGTGGTGATCAGGCTTCACAGTCACTGAATGATCTTATCGTGAATGGTCACTTGTGTGATATCTGGAGAATGAAGAACTGCAGGAACTACACTGTTTATTCTTCCTGACATAAGACCTTTACAAGGATAGATTATTTTTTAATATCAAAGTATCTCATTCAGTGTGTAAACAGCATTGGTATTCTTCCCATGTTGATTTCAGATCGTTCTGAGGTAGTTTGTAATTTGCCTCCTCCTGTTAGAACCCCAAAAGTCAAAAAGATGGTGTTTTAATACAACTCTGTGCCAGTTTGACTATGTTCCTTTCAGAGAACTCTAGTTCAGCTGCTAATCCACAAATTTTATGGGAAACAACTAAATGTTTTCTGAGAGGAAACTGTATTTCTTTTGCCTCTTATGTTAATAAATTAAAAGTAAAAGAATTACATCATCTTGAAGTCCAGTTCAAAATACTGGAGAAGGATTTAAAAGAAAATTTTTTAAATTTGGCATGAACCCACATTTCCGGCTGACAAAATGTGGCTCATAGAATTAAAAAAAATATTGCTCTGTTAGAACGTTCAACAGCAGGGATTAACAGAGCTAAACCAATAACAATTAAGGCATGGTCAGAATTTATTGAGAAACCAAATTCAATTCAATTCAATTCAATTTTTATTTGTATAGCGCTTTTTACAATGTCATTGTCTCAAAGCAGCTTTAC
>CM074917.1:3879738-3892659 GCA_037576815.1 Pangasius larnaudii
TGATAGACTCATACCCAAAAAGACTGAGTGCTGTAATAAAATCAAAAGGTGCTTCAACAAAGTATTAGTTTAAGGGTATGCACACTTATGCAACCACATAATTTTGTTTTTTTATTTTTACTCGCCCAACATCACAGAAGCCTGGCATTTTAACAGGGGTGTGTAGACTTTTTATATCCACTGTATAGGAATAACAGTCAGAGTTTTCCTTCCTGAAACTTGAAATCTCATGAAGGCAAACTCTTGTCCAGTGGAGAAAAATTGCGAGGTCCTCAGTCTGGGACTGATGGATATTTTTCTTGTCATTGGGTTCATTTGGATCGCTCTTTGTCTGACCTCCCCCATCAAATCTGTTCACCGAAAGCGGCCTGTCAGGCCCCTTGGTCACATACCCTGAGATTCAGTGAAGTCCACAATCTTTTTCATAATGACAAGTTCTTGTTCCACAAAGGGGCCCTCTTCCTGAAGACTTTCCTGTGTCAGAAGACCTGAAGTTACAACTTTACCTCTGACTGTTACAAAGTGCTGACACTGGAGACTTCTGCCATAAATGTTAAATAAATATCTTCAAACTTCAAAATATCAACAATTACACACTTCAATTGATCAAATCAGTTGGTTCAGGACATCTGCCACCAAGCCTGTGTCTATTATTACTATAGTACCATATTAGAACGAGAGCATTAATATATTGATAAGCATCTTTTGACCAATCAGCACTATAATATAATGTTTAAATTAAATTAAATAATACTATTTACCAATGCAGGATTACTTTAATTTGTTAGTTTTGAGTCTCTTCATTGCATGGCATATAAATAAAACAAGAAATGAATATCCAGAGTTCTAAAGAAATTATTCATTTTCCCCAAACATCAACAAAGATATAAGGCAGAAGTTTGACTTACAGAGCTAAATTATTTAATAAGGGATATATGAATAGTAAAAGAATATACTGAGGAGGTCATCAATAATACTCTTTCTTCCCATAAAAGCAATAGCAAGGGAACTTGCCCCAAAGTCTGACAGCAGGCTTAAGACCATCTCAACCCTACGACTGAATCCCAAACACCATCTGTGGTATGTAAAAGAAATTCCTTATTTCCACCACCTCACTCTTTATTTCTCTAATCAGAATGCTTCTCAAATTTAGCATTTCTAAATTGGTTGAATCTTATGCTAATGTACTTTATCTGTTAAATGCTGCGTGACAGTAAATGTTCTCATTTCGATTAATAAACTCTAGTCAGATATTTGCCCTGTTTTACAGCAACTATGGTGCTGTACGTCTTGTACTTAATTATACTAAGGCTATGTAAGACCAGAGTTTATTGTAACCTGTGTACAGCCATATCCTTTATTTATTAATGGTTTTGTATAATGCAGCCATATAGATTTTTCCCCATTTGTTCATTCATGGATTCATTTGTATAAACCAGTCAGCTATAACATTAAAACCACTGGCAGGTGAAGTGAATAAGATTGTTACATTGGCACCTGTCATGGGGTGGGATATATTAGGAAGCAAGCAAACAGTCAGTTCTCAAAGTTGATGATTCTTGAAGTTCTCTCTCACCATTCTCAGGAAAAATGGGCACGCACACAAGCTTCTGAGCAACTTTGAAAAGGCCAGATTGTGGTGGCTAGATGACTGGTTCAGTGCATCTCCAAAACAGCAGGTCTTGTGGAGTGTTCCTGGTATGCAGTAGTTAGTACCTACCAGAAGTGGTCCAAGGAAAGAAAACCCTGCAAACTGGCAGCGGTATTCCCTCATGGCAGTGGCCTCTTTCAGCAGGATAATGCACTCTGCCACACTGCAAAAACTGTTCAGGAATGATTTGAGGAACATGACAGAGTTCAAGGTGTTGACTTGGCCTCCTCAATCTGATTGAGCATCTGTGGCATGTGCTGGACAAACAAGTGTGATTCATGGAGGCCCCACCTTGCAACTTAAAGGATCTTAGGCAGTCAATATTAGGAAGGTGGATTTAATGTTGTGGCTGATTGGTGTATTTAGGTGACGCAAGTTGTCATGCTTCTCCAAACATAACTCACATTTACATGTTATTCTAATCTTGTTCTGTTTGTCACACAGGCCCCTGGTTTGTGAGGGCAGTAAGACAGGCAATGAAGAAGACCGCCATCCTCCATTCTTTTACCTGCTGGCTTTCCTCCATCTAGGCGAGTGTTTATGACACTAGATAGACAGTGTGTTAGAGTTTAGTATGTGGTAATTGCAACATGCACTGACTTGCACTGAGTTGTAGACTTTTCATTAGCAAGTTAATAGTTAGGAGTTTGACATTTTTTTTTGGCAACTTGGCATACAATTTATTTATTATAAAGGCCAAATATTCAGGATTAGTGCTCTTGGAGCCTTTTTTTCAATTATTCTCTATTGGATTTTTTCTTTTTCTAACATTATCAAATTCTCTCCCTCCAAAATCATCAATTTACTTAAGTATTATTAATTTATGTTTCTGCATAAATATGATTTATGTGTGGCTTTTGATGTTCAATTGAAAATTGAGTTTCATATTGGGGGTAAAACATGTAGTATTGCATCACCAAAAGGTTTAGAGCTTAAGGCCTCCATCTTATATTTGCACACATCTGCCAGTAGGAGGATCCTAAAGCATGTGTGAGTCTGTTTTTTTTTTTTTTTTTTTTAAATGTGTTTGTTGGTTATAACACACATGCAAGTGTGCTGGGTAAAATAAAAGGATATTGTGCTGTTCATTAATTAACAATCTGTACAAGTTTCTCTTCCTTGTTCCTTTTTTTCCCTCTCTGTCCTCACACTCGTTCTCACACTTTGATTTATGCCGTTATGGTCTGATGAGATTAAGGTAGAACTTTTTGGGCATAATTCTAAAAGATATATTTGGTGCTCATCACTCATCACCAAAAGAGCACCCACAGTGAAGCATGTTTGTGGCAGCTGGGACTGGGATTCTATTCAAAATAGAGGGAATCATGGATAGATCCAAATACCAATCTATTTTGCCACAAACCTGCAGGCCTCTGTAGGACAGCTGAAGATAAAGAAAAAATTTCCCTTTCCAGCATAACAGTGATGCAAAGCACAAAACCATTTAAACAAAGCAATGACTCTAGAAGAAGATCAATGTTTTGGAATGGCACAGTCAGAGCACAGGTCTAAGTGGAATGACTTGAAGAGAGCTGTGCACAAGATATCCCTTTAATATTTGATAGATCTGGAGCATTTTTGCAAGGAAGAGTGGAGTAAAATTGCCAAATCAAGATAGTGTTGGTAGAGTCTTGTTGGTAGACCCAAAAACACTGAATGCTGTGTTACAAGCAAAAAGTGCTTTAACAAAGTATTAGTTAAGGTGTGTGCACACTTGTGCAACCGGGTTATTGTCATTTTCTTTTTTTCCTTACAACATTTCTATCTGTTTTTCACTTAAATTTTGTTGAGTGATGTATCACATGAGGGGTGGAAAAAGATCTGGCATGTTTTATCTTGGTTGGTTGATTTTTTACATCATAAAAATCTGAAATTTTAAGAGGGGTGTGTAGACATTTCCACTGTACTTTTATCAGGGACTGAATATTACACATCACCAGTACCGAAATTGTAAGAAATGGTTGCATCTATTGACTGTTTTATCATGGCTATGTACTGTGTGTTACTTATAATCAAGGACTTTTTATAAGCAAGTAATATATGAGGAATTCTGTTGTAGATTGTTAAAGTCTGCTTTTGTATGTCTTTCTCCCAGGCAACTCTTTGACCTCTGTGACTGTTCTGGCCACTCAAGAAACACTTTTCCTCCTTGATGAAGATCACCAATGGAGTAAGAGCTGTTCCAGACTTGCGGCCAATGAGGAGGCACAAACCACCAGCGGGCAGGTCACCGTTCGCGAAATGCAGCCTATCAGCTGTGTCAGCTCTATCCTTCTATTCTCATCTGATCCATGCCAGGTGGACATTCAACTTTATGATGAGGTGTGTGTGTATATTAAAAACAGATGTACAGATGGGCAGCACAGAATATAATCCGTTGAGACTAGTTTTGAGACTTGGAATACCAGTGTGCTACCCTTTCCCTCTCATTCTGTCATACAGATATGTCTGTAAGATAATGAATAAAATTTAACCATTCTTTACTTACTCACCTCACATTACGGTGTGTGTGTGTGTGTGTGTGTGTGTATGTGTGTGGCAGCTGGCTAAAGAGGAGAAGACATGGCCTTTAAGGGCTGAGGCTGTGAAGGAGGTCCAAGGTTTAGTGCACTGGATCAAGGACCAGTGGGAGGCCATGTTTGGGGTCAAACTCATCACTGCTATTCAGTAGTGACTTTGTTCATCTTCTGCTATATTTTCTCTTATTGTACTGTTCTCAGTCTTTTTATGAGCACATCGGTTTGTTTGCACTGTCCACTTGGGTTTATACACAGATTTTATCTATGTGTATTATCTATTTATTTTCTGTGTATTATTAATGATAATTTTGCTTATTGTTCTAGGACATCATGCTCTAGGTCGTGTGGAATAACATCATGAATTAGATGCTGCAGAATATTCTCTTTCTTGCTGCAAAGATTTCATTAATTCAGTAGCCATGTATGTACATAGCTAATCAAAGTACCTTTGTTGTCACACATGGAAATATGCATTGCAACATAAGGCACTTTAATCAGAGGGTAATGTAGTCTGTTATGAATAAAGGTTGTATTGCAATCCACTATTCTTAACAGTTAGGATTAGCATGTATATGTTTTCAATGGTTAATTCTTGTGCTCTGTAAGGTACACTGAGGTGCATTTATAAGTATAAAGGCGCCTGACTGTAAAATTAGTTTCAGTTTCTGCTAAGCGTATAGTGCATCATGTAAAAGAAAATTAGAAGGTACTGCGTTACATCACATCACTGATCCATATTTCTCATTGACTCCAATGCTTTTTTTTTGGTGCTTTATCCCACGTATAACTGCTTTCATTCAGCACCTTTGATTGTATATTTTTTCTGGACATGTGCTCAGAGCTTTCTTTTATGAATGCAAAATACTGTGTGTAGAAAAACACTGTTCATGTCAGATAATTGTGTATGATTAAGTGTTCATGTGTAAGCCTATTTATTCATGTACAGGCCCTTTTTCTATAGATTTATTTCAGTGGAAAAGAATGGCTTTTTATTTTTGCTACCTAAATAAACAGTGCCTGTCTTGACATAATTTGTTAGTTGCACTATTATACAAATATAAAAGCAATGGCAACTAAGTGATACTTAGGTCAAGAGTAAACCAGAACGAGCATTTCTTTAACAGATGTTATTGTCACAGCTCTTGGCTGATATCAGCCCCAATCCTAGTACTGTAGAATCCCTGATATCCATTTTTTAAAACTCAGTCACTCATTTTTTATAATCATTTTATCCTGGTCAGGAGATGAGGCAGGAATACACCCTGGAACAGATGCCAGTACATCACAGAGCATCATGCACACACACACATTAAATTCTTGTTTTCGGGAAACTACCCGGGGGAAGTCCATGATCTTTTCCTAAAAATGCATAAATATGCAACTGGACATTCCATACATGGACAAATTGTCTTCATATGTGTTTGGTTTGTGCCGTTATAAGTTGTAGACAGTTTGTCAGCTGTGCACTTCAATTGCTTTGACTAATATGAAACACTTTAGGTGATTGTGGGCAGTAGTTAGGAGACTGGGGGGAGTTGGACTGTCACAGTGGCTAGAGATTTATGAGTATAAACACCAGAGTGCCACTTGGATTGTATACTGCCACATGCTTTGGAAAAGCTGTCAAATGTACATATGGAGAGACATTAAAGGAGGAAAAAGTATCATACTAAGGTTTTGGGTCAGAACAGCTGCCAGACCAGCTTCAGTATGCCTTATCATAGATTGTACAATTTTCTGGAGAGACCCTCCCCTCCAAGGGAAGACAATTACCCAAGCCATGCCATAAAAATGCCCCTCTCTGTGTAGTTATAGACAGATGTTTTTGCTGATATTCTGACCACATCCTGCATTGACATTCTCAGTCACCTGAAAGACAGTTGCTCTTGATTTTCTTTTCACAGACCAGCTCAGCCCAGTCATAGATCAGATTTTCGGATTTCTTTTCATTTCAGATCTTTTTTTTGAAAATGCTCTTCATTGTTTTATAAGATTTCGTACAAAGTAAATAGTTTTACATTAAATATATATCTATATATAAACATATATTTAACACATTTTTATCTTTTTAATATCTTAATTAGTGTAAAATAAATTAGATTACAAAATAAGCAGAAAAAGAAGATTGTCTTGGTACAAATACACTTACAACACATTTGTATACATCAGGCTAAATTTGAAGTGGATTCAATGCAGTATTGTTAAAATAGTCAATGAATGGTTCCCACTTGGCATAAAATTTATGAACCTTCCCTTTCAGTGAAAACATATTGCATAACATCCCTCATCAGAGCAGAATGAGTGGTTTTTTTTTCCCCTTTCTAATTAACTAAAATCAATCTTCAAGCTAAGAATGTGACAAATGCAGTCATATTATACTGATTGTGTGACAACTCTAGAATATCATTCTTAACACCAAAGATAGCTAGGAATGGGTCTGGGTCCAATGGCCGTTCTATGATGTCTGACAGTGACTGAAAAATTTAAAGCCAATAATTGCAAATGATAGGGCACTTTCAAAACATGTGTGCCAGTGAAGCTGCAGTTTATCCATATCGATCACATGATGGATCCACAGATGGAAACATCCTAGAAAACTTTAATTTGGAAAGGTGAAATCTGTGTAATATCTTAAACCGCAATAGTCTAAGGTCCTCCTGCCATGCTTCCCTTAGGTGTTCTAGTGTGGCATTGTGTTAATACTGAGAAAGTTTATTATATATGGTAGATATACTTCCCTTAGAAAATGGATTAGATAAAGACAATGAGTCCATTGGTGAACTTTGGCGGTCCGTCAGGAAAAGATGAAAGATTCTTTCTAAAAAAAACTATGCACCTATATGCACTTGTGATCATTAGGTAAATTAAACTTGTTTCAACTGCTGGAATGAAGGAAAGCTGTTTGTTAATGAACAGATCTTTAAATGAACAAATACCTTTCTAATACCAGCTGTGAAATACTGAGTCTGACAAAGAAGGAGGAAAAAAAGGCTTGCCATTAAAATTTTTGGTAATATGTTCATTTTCACAATATTAATGTGGCCTGCTAGAGAGATGGGTAGATTCAAAGTATGATCAAACAATTTTGAACCCCTAGGTATTTAAAAGAGTCTACTTTGAACATAAGGGAGAAGAATGTTTGCCAGTTATAGGGCTAATTGGGAACAACACACTCTTGAAAAAATTAATCTTATATCCTAAAATTTTCCCGAATCCTTCTAAATTTGACATTATGACTGGCAATGATTTGGAAGGATTGGAAATATATAATAATAAATTGTCAGCATATAAGGATTCTTTATGTTCCCTCCCTCCACCTACTATCCCACTATAGGCTTATGAAGTACACAGAGCAAGGGTTCCATAGCAAGAGAGCGGCCTTGCCTGGTAGAACTGCTAAGGGGAAGGTAACTAGAACTGTTACCATTTGTTTTTACTGAAGCTTGCAGATGGGTATATAATAATTTAATTAATGAAATGCAGTTGGGGGAAAATCACAACACTGACAGGGTCATATAGAGATAATCCCACTCAACCCTGTCAAAGGCTTTCTATGCATCTAAGGAAATGAGTATTTCTGAGTAACTCAGATTAGAACTGGGGTTGTAAATAATATTTAATAATCTTCTAATATTAAAAAAGAATAGTCATTTCCTAATGAATCTTGTCTGATCTGACGAGATCACCAAAGGAAGGATATTTTCCAAGCGAGTAGCTAGTACCTTAGCCAATATCTTATTAACTACATCAAGAAGACTTGTAGGTCTATATGACCTTGGATCTAGCAGATCTTTCTTTATCTTATTAATTAGGGAAATACTCACCCAATAAAATGTTGGCGGTAAATAGCCTTAAGTGCTTCATTAAAATCATCCAGTAGCAGTGGTGAAATCTGGTCACTAAAGGCCTTATAAAATTCTAATGTAAAACAATTTGGGGCTGGTGCTTCAGAGCACTACATATTGTGTATTGCCTGACTCATTTCTTCAGTAGTTAAGGGCTGTTCCAGGAGGTCTTTATTCTCTGATGTAATTGTTGGAATACTAAGTCAATAGATTATTATCAAATCTCCATGTCTTATTTGTATATTTGTTATTAATTACTAACTGAAGGACCAGTGGGCTATGGCTTCATAATTACAAAGTTTCACAGATGATGAAAGTTTATAATCTATCAGAAAAAAAAATCTATCCTAGAATAAGAATGATGAACGGGTGGGGATTTACGGTTATATGGAAATGTAAATCTCCATGGGTCTGTTATCTTGTATGTTTTCATAAATGCCTGCCAAGACTTTGGCTGAGATAAAAAGGGGTACTGGTCTGCTTGATGATCTGTCCAGTGATGGATTTAGTATAAAATTAAAGTTCCCTCCTATTATCAACTTATGAGTGTCTAAATTAGGTAGGGTGTTTAGACTTGATGAACTTGAAATGAAAATGAACTTCTTATCATGAACATTAGGTGCATAAATACTGCCTAAGATTACCGGTATGTTATAGAGTTTTCCTGTAAGTATAACATATATATATATATATATATATATATATATAAGAAAAAATGTCCAACACACATTCAGAGAGATGAATAAGGACACTTGACTTACCACTAAGCTCCTATCAAAATAAAAAGAAAATCTTTTAAATCTTCAGACCAGCCCATGCCAGTATTATTCTGTTATTTAACTTTAGTATGATTCTAAATGTGCCCAGTAAACACTCAAATACTTCTCCTGCAAACATATACAAGCTTATCTATACACAACCACATTGTTCAGATGTAAACTTTCCTCTATTATAAAATCAAAAATAAATTGGATTAAATAGGCCAATAAAGGAAAACAAAATAAGTAAATAAAATAGAAATCTCCTATATTTCGCTCACATAATCATTTTACATCCGTAATAGGAAAGCTGTGTTTATAAACGAACCAGATTGCCATTAAACCTGATTACCCAGGTTGGGTCAATCGTCTCTTTTGGTTGAGGTATGAACTCTCTTCCCAGTGAATTTCTTGGCATTTTGTAGGTTGTCAAATGTGTACCTGGAACCTTCTATGGTGCTCACCAGTCTAGCTGGGTAGAACAGACTGTAGCTTATTGCTGTGTCTTGCAGTTTGGTCTTCACCGGGTTAAATGATAAATGACTTCTGGACTCACGTCAGGGAAGATATGCATGGGACTCCCCCTGTAGTGAAGACGACCTTTGATCCTGGGCAGTTTTAAGATGCTTTCCTTGTCAGCGAAGTAGTGAAAGCGAACTATCATGGACGGGGCCTTTCTCCTGGCTTTGGCTTTGGAGCAAGGGTTCTATGTGCACAATCTATAATCATAGGAGATTCGCCCAAGTTATCATCTCCGAACAGTTCTGATAGCAGCTCCGTGATAAACCGAGGTTTCCAGCTTCAGCTCTTTTTGTAATTCCGACAAACCTCAGATTTTGTCTCCTGCTGCAGTTCTCCAAGTCCATACATTTTTCATATATTTTCTTGTGTTCTTTCACCACAGTCTTGAAATTGCTCTAAAACAGTCACTCGGTCCATCGTGTCACACAGAGATTTTCCCATCTCTACATGTTCACTCAGACCGCTTTATGCAAAGCGGTTAAATTTGTGGAAAGTTCCTTACGAAGTGCACAAATATCTGCTTTTGTCTCTTCCTAAATAGACAAAATATCTCTCGGCTTAGGCTCTCAATTTGTAACTTAATATCACCGGCTTCTCAGTGTGACTGAGGTTCGGCCCTGATTGTTTTCATTGAAATGGGGGAATTTGCCTCAGGCACTTTCTCTGCCATTTCTTCCCCCACTGCTCTCTACCATGGTATATCTCAGGATTATTGGCATAACTATTTTAGATGGGTTCTGTTTCATGTCCAAGATATGGTTAAAATATGTTAAATTGGCTGGTCTGAATGACAGTAACTGTTTATTAATTAGAGGAGCTCCCTTCTTTGCTGCTTACTCCATGAGGGCAAAAGTGGAAATCCAAAAGTTTTTTCTAACTGCAATGTAATGGCATTGTGAGCTCTCATACAGTATGATATATACAGTAGTTCAGTTCATGTTCTTTGCAGTATATAATGTAAGAAATTTGTGAGACTCATAAGCTTGTCCAGCAAAAATGTTTTAACTTTTTGAGGCATTATAAACATTATAACTCTTTGCATCATCTGTATTGATTCATCATTTTTTGTAGCACACTACACAACTCACTGGTGCCTGTTAGCTTCGAGTTGGCCTTCCCTTGTTTGGATTTCTAGCCTATCACTCACCATACTGGCCAACTAGCAAGCCTGTGGCTATGTACAGCTAGCATAGTTGAGTGTTTTTTACCCCCAAAACATTATAAACACTGTTCATGCTGAGTCTGCTAAGTTAGACTATATGGCCAGGAGTAGGTGGACACTCCTCCTAATGACGGAGTTCAGGTGTTGCAGCTACACCCATTGCTAACAGGTGAATAAAATCAAGCACAAATCCATGCAATCTCCATAGACAAACACTGGCAGCACTAGAGCTGAAGAGCTCAGTGACTTTAATCGTGGCACTGTCATAGGATGCCACATTTGCCACAAGTCAATTCATGAAATATCTCTCCTGCAAGATCAGCCTCAGGCAACTATAAGTGCTATTATTGTGAAATAGAAGTGTCTAGGAGCAACAACAGCTCAGCCATGAAGCGGTAGACCACACAATTCACAGAGCAGGGCTGCCGAGTGCTGAACCATGTGTAAAAATCAGCTATCCTCTGTTGCATCACTCACTACCAAACTGTCTCTGGAAGCAACATTACTGCAAGAACTGTGTATCAGGAGCTTCATGAAATGGGTTTCCATGACCAAGCAGCTGCACACAAGTCTACGATAACTATTATAAGAGAAGTATGCTACCTACCGGAATGCATAGAACTAACAGTAATGTTTGGTGGAGGAGGAATAATGGTCTGGGGCTGTTTTTCAGAGTTTGGGCTAGGCCCTTTATAGTTCCATTAATAATGCATTGTTAATGCTACAGGATACAAAGACATTTTATAAAATTGTAATCTTCCAGCTTTGTGACAACAGTTTGGGGAAGGCTCGTTCCTATTTCAGCATGACTGTGCCTCTGTCCACAATATGATTTGAGGTGTTTGGTGTGTAAGATCTCCAGTGGCCTGGACAGAACCCTGACCTCAACCCCACTGAACACCTTTGGGATGAATTGGAACACTGACTGTAAGCTAGGCCTTCTCGTCCAATATCAGTGCCTGACCTCACAAATGCTGAATAGGCAAATTCCCAATATCCTGTAGAAAACCTTTCTAGAAGAGTGGAGGCTGTTATAGACAAAAAGGTGGAGCCAAATCCATATTAATGCCCAGTAATATTTTGGAATGGGATGTCCAACAAGCTCATATAGGTGTGATGGTCAGGTGTCCACATACTTTGGTCCGCTAATATGCAGCTCTGGGGCTGGAGTCTTCCGTCCACTAAATGGACTCCTTGTTCTCTTCACTTGGGTTGGATTTCCCCCATTTGGTTTTGCTATACACCAAGTGGTTGGCTAAAGGAACCATGCTATAAGACTCATGCTTATGAAGCCAGTGTCTAAATCCTTTTGGAAGCCAAAAATGTGCACCAGCTATGTGCTCACTATCTTGGCTTTGTGCATCTAAGGTCATTTTCACACCTGCGTTTTTTCCTGGGCAGTTGGTTTGAACACAGTGCGGCATATGGAGATTGTCAGGTAAGAATAAATGCTGTCAAGGTACTGTATATTAAGATAATAGAAGGATTGACATATGCAGAGGCGATTAAGCGAGTTCAATTGACAGAAAAGAAGGAAGCAAAAGAGATAGTTGGAGCCCCTAGGATGATAAATGAGTGTCTGAATCAAGGGGAAGTAAATGTAAACAACATCATGATAGATAAATTCACATTCATTAATCATTAGAGCAGTAGAGAAGTACCTGAATGTAGAAGGAATAACAGTAGAAGCTAAAAGTGCAAACTCTAACTACTCAGACAGTATGTGGAGGCTCATAATGGTTTTGGTAATCTTGCAGTGGAATGCAAGAAGTCAAAAAGTGTATAGATAATTTAAAGGATAAACCTCCTATAATATGTACAAGAATCTTGGTTAAAGCCTCACTTAAATTTTGTGGTTTAAGGATATTTGGCAGTATGCATGGATTAAAAGGAATGGTTGGGGAGTAGTAACTTTCATTAAACAAGGAGTAGCATTCAGGGAGGAAAAGATGAAATATGTTATGAAATGATAAAACAAATGATACACATCAGATATATCACTGTATTCTAAAGTGAAGTGACATGTGGCCAAGTATGGTGATCCATACATGGTATTTGTAGTGAACACAGTAGTGAACACACACACACCCCGAAGCAGTGGGCAGCCTTTTTCTGCGGCGCCCGGGGAGCAGTTGGCTATACAGTGCCTTGCTTAAGGGTCTCACCTCAGTCGTGGTATTGAGGGTGGAAGAGAGAGCTGGTCATTCACTCCCTCCACCTACAATCCCTGCTGGACCTGAGACTCGAACCCACGACCTTCGGGTTCACCTTCAGGTTACAAGTCCGACTCGAACAACATTTTAAAGTTAGTTAATGAAGTATGTTAGGAAAGCTCCCTTCCTCTTGAAAACATGGTGTGATATTTGGTAATAACTAGTTTGAATGATATAATAATAATAATAATAATAATAATACATTTTATTTATAAAGCACTTTACATTTTAAAGAAAATCTCAAAGTGCTA
>CM074917.1:3908457-3919756 GCA_037576815.1 Pangasius larnaudii
ACAGATATTCACGACATGGCCAGTGAAGTGAATCAAGCACTGAGCTCTGATGAATTTATTCTACTGCAGTGCCATCTAATGGACAATGAGACAGAGATTTTTAAGGTTGCTGCAGTAAGCATTGCAATAATAATAATAATAATCCACTAGATTATGGATTATCACTATGAAACATGTTTGGAACAAGATTACAAGTTTATGATTTGCTGTGATCATTCAGTTTGCCTGTAATGTTGATTTTGCCTGTTAAGGTTTTAAGGAAAGAATTTTTTTCCTTAATGCTTTTATGGAAAGGTTTTAATATAAATGTCTACTTCATTCCCCAAAAGCTGATTTCATTCCACTGATGCACATATATATCTTTAATTTTGTTATTGATTATTGCTTCTATTTCATTGGTTTTCAGTCTGTCTACTTTTTTTTTTTTTTTTTTTTACATATACCATACTCTTTATTCTCACTTTCTTGCTTCTCTCTATCAGAGTTAACAGGTCCTGTTTGCCAGGGCAACATGAGCTGGACCTTCTTGACACGGTTGCTAGATGAGATCTCTAACCACTCGACATTCGTGGGGAAGATATGGCTCACACTTTTCATTGTGTTTCGGATTGTTCTTACTGTAGTGGGTGGTGAGACCATTTACCATGATGAACAGAGCAAATTTGTATGCAACAGCTTGCAGCCTGGATGCGAGAATGTATGCTATGATGCCTTCGCGCCACTCTCCCATGTGCGCTTTTGGGTTTTCCAGATCATCACCATCAGCACACCATCCATCATGTACCTAGGCTTTGCTGTACACAAGATTGCACGCATGATGGATGACGATTATCAGCCTCAGGGCTGTAAGCGGGCAAAACAAGGTGCTAGTCACAACTACAAAGAAATGGATGAAGTGGGTGAGGAGGTGCCCATGATTACAGAGGAGATAGAGCTGTCTGAGAAGGAGAAGGAATTGATTGAGTTCCAAAGCACGTCCATGAAGCATGATGGTCGTCGTCGCATTCGTCGAGACGGACTAATGAAGGTCTATGCACTGCACCTAATCTTACGCAGTGCCTTTGAGGCAGCCTTTCTCTTTGGCCAGTACATGCTCTATGGCTTTGAAGTGGCACCATTATACGTGTGCCAGCGCAGCCCATGTCCACACACAGTCGATTGTTTTGTGTCACGCCCCACTGAGAAGACTGTCTTCCTGCTTGTCATGTATGTAGTAAGTGCGCTCTGCCTGGCACTCACCGTCCTCGAGATGCTACACCTTGGTATTGGAGAACTCAGAGACTCTATGCGTAAGCGGTCACAGCGGAGATGCCCACTACAGACACAGGCACACCACATCCCACCAAGCTACCATGCTGCTCTGAGGAGGAATATAGCAGGCAGAACAAAAAGCAATTTGCAAGAAAACATTGCTGCTGAGGTTCTAGGTGATGAGGTGGAGTGTCTGCGGAAACACCTGAAGATGGCACAGCAACACCTAGCACAGGCCTACCAGAATGAAGAGGGCATGGAATCAATGGCACACAGCAGCAGCCCAGAGTACAACAACATGGCGGCTGAGCAGAACCTACTTAATATGGCTCAGGAGAAACATGTCAGCACTGCTAAGAAAGGTGAATAATATATAACACTAATCATAATCACAATTATTAGGTTGGCTTGAAAGAGCCAACATTCTGTTCTTCTTAATCTTCTTCTACTTCTCTCTGCAAACTTCTTCCGTTTTCACAGGTCCTACATGGGAATAGTGTCCTTATGCTTTTGGGAAGAATCATAATTATGGTTGCCACATAACAACACTTCAGAGTGTGTTTTTTCCTGTAGGATTACATTTAAATTTAACTGCTCTAATTCATTCCATTCTCAAGTTATAACCACCATAGGCCCATTCACTTCCATCCAAAATCTGTTGCCAACACTACATGTTCATGGGTTTTTATAAGCCATAAATCAAACAATTCCTGCTCAATCTACAATTTGTTTTGCACCAAATCAGTCAGCAAAGTCTCCTTACACAAACATTATTACCATTAGCTAGTTAACCATTAGTTAAGCAATTTGGTGAATATAATGAGTTTTGAGTGTTTGTTTGAGGTGACAAAATTCAGCCTGCTGTTCAAATTTAATAATACACACCCATTTAAAGTACAATACTGGACTGTTTGTCAGTGAATAGTCCTGAAATGTCACAAAAGGCCAGTCTCTCACATGCCTCACTCCCTCCTCTGCTCCTCAGTGCTCTTAAAAGAGCTGCATCTATTTAAACGTAATGAATCAGGCAGCAACCATTGTCTTTTTCTCTTATTAAATATAAAATATGGATGATGTATTAAAGCAGTGGCAATTAGAGAATAGCAGGGTATGAATATACTAAAGACACAGTAATTTGATTTTGATTGTATAGTAGTTATGAAATAATATCTATAAATCACAAAGTATTTTCTACAGGTTAAAAAGGACAAATTAGTTTAGTGTGCCAGAAATCATACGCACTAATATTAATAATTAATAATAAAGTTTGGGTAAGAAATTGGTAGGATTGAAAGTGTAGATAAGCACGAGAATTTAATTTTTCCAACTCTTCCCAACTGGAATGTCAGTGAAACCAAATAGCAACATTCTATCAACCAACTAGGTTAACCTAGCAACCACTTGAAAAAAAAACCAGCAGGCAACTTAAATATGCTAGCAACATTTTAATGTTTTAACATAGCCTTTAGCCTTTTAAACTTTACACTTAACACTTAACAAAACAATAAAAACAAAACAACAATTTAGCAACCAACTGGGTTAACATAACAAACACCTAGCAATACTTTTGCAACCTGGAATATCATAGCAGCATTTTAGCATTTATAACCTTTAAACATATTTCAGCATTTTTAACATTTCACCCTTAACATATTAGAAATTTTTAGCCTTTTAACCCTTACACACTTAGCTGTTAAACATGTTAACATTTTAAAATCAGTGATGATAAAACACTGGTAATAATGTCAAAATTCTTCAAGAACTTTATCCTTCTAATTTGTATAGCACCTTTCATACAATTAAAATGCAGTTCAAAATGATTTACAGTAGAAACAAGTTAAACGCTTCGCATTTGTTTTCTTCATGCAAATGTGTTGTGATTTTTTTTTTCTATGATGACTTTCTTTACTAGTGTACCAATATTTTTGTAGCTACTTTATTATATGACCTTATTTTCTTAATGCAAATCACTCTCTCACTTTGTTTCCTGCCTTTTCATATTGCTTCCACAGAGATCCACCCATGACGCTCTCATCAGTCAATCCTTCTGGAGGAAGGAATGCACATATCAGAGGCTGGATATTGGGACAAGATATTAGGGGATGTGTGGTGAGCATTGTGGTTTTGTGGTATATCCTCCCAGGTGTGCTGTTGGGTGAGATGCCTTGTGTTTGCACTACAGTAACTGCACAGTATTTTTCTAATCCCACTGCCTTTATGCATGTTAAGTGATCGAGCACTTGAAGCATTTGAATAATGTTACTGCTATAATTGTTGAATTGAGCTGTTATGGCAAATGCTTGAATACTTGCACCTCATGCTATGTTTCATTTGTTACAGTTTAATCAATTTGTAGTACAAATTGTAATAATCTATATGCAATAATATTTAGGCCTATACTTTGTTGATTTGAAGGAGTGTTTCATTATTCAATTAGTAGGAGAAAATAAGAATTTATTTATTTGCAATAATGTCCTGCAAAGACCATACATTTCACCTGTGCTCTATTTAATTATTATTGTCTTCAGTTGTAATCATTTTTTGCTTTTAGTAATAGTAAATCATGTTTTGCACCTGATAAATTGTTATTTTGACATGTGCCTCTTTCATTCAATACTAGACATGTCTTTAACTGGAAGTTTTTTCCCCTTAGTTGTAATATGGTACAATGTCAAACAATTTCAGTACCATTTAGATAGCTTCCAATACATTGCTACATTTTGTAGCCTTTGTTCATGCTTAATAAAATGTGTGCATTTGCAGATTGTAATGAGTTTGTTTTTGATCACATAATAAATGTGATATTTTGATCGCTTAACTCAAGCAAGCCATGCTCCAATGGTAAAGAATAAAGGAACAACTGGCTTTCAAATCATTGAATGACAGTCTGAAACTAAGACCTTTTTCTCACAGATGTAGTTTACTGAATTAAAATGAGTGTTTTAAGTGGAGGCCCAAATGCATCAAACTTTATCTTACAAGTGCATCTGCATTGCTAGCTTTTCAAAAGTTCAACTGCATGAACCTGAACAAATGCATCAAATGCAGTTGCACTCCTCAGGTATGATATTGGGCAAAGTCTCATATTTGAATGAGAATCCTCCATCTGAGGTGGTGGTGAAGCGTAGTGACCTCATGCTCTCAGGCACAGGTGCGCAGCACTGGCGCAAACCCAGTAGTGTGGCTGTGAATTCAGGGCTTGAGCAGTTCCCATGGCAGTAGTAAAAGCTGAAAGTCTTTGGGTGGACGATCCAGTTGTCCCAGCCTAGCTCCTCAAAAGAGATTTCAATCTGTTCCCTCCTGCAATAAGTGTCATCTTTTTCAGGTGAAGGCCTCTGGAGTTTCTCAATGACAGCTGGTGACCAGTTGATGCTGGGTGCTCTTCTGGCACGCTCAGGCCCATGTGGCCTAACATGGACATGCAGGAAAGGAGTTTTGTCCTCCTCTGAGGTGTAGCAACTACATACTAGGCATCGCACCTGAAGAAAGAATGGCCCATTGGCTATGGCACTGTGGAAGTGGCGCTCAAGCCTATAGGTGCTCCAGCCATCTGGGCTGCATTTAGATGGCCTTTGAGCTAACTGCATTAGCTCCTGGTGCGTTGTGAGAATGTAAAGTGGCACAGAGGTGGTATTCACTGCAATGGCCTCTCCAGCATAGAACCAGAAGTCCACTGAGGTGATAATGGACTCCTGACTGTCCAGAGATGGCTGGAAGTAGTAGGTAAAGTGGCTGGGTGAGTCCTCAGAAGAGACCGAGACTGTGTCCAGGCAGGTGCTGTCTAGGGGGGAAAAAGGATGTTAGGACAAGCCACACCATTAAAAACAACTCCTTCTTCCACATATAATAACTAATTCTAACAAGTAGATAAGTCCCTCAGTCCCTATGGCCATTCTTAGTCCCTATGGCATTATTTCCTGATCACTTTTGAGATTACAATAGCTTATTCTTTTTCCTTCTACTTTAAGTTTTGGAATGGCAGCTTTTTAATGATGCATCATAATTCAGTCTTATAAAATTTTCATTTTGCATGCTACATGACATTTCACTGGCATAATGCTGTTTCTTGTGCAAGCTTTTGTCATTAGCTGGTAACTTAGCTAGCATAAATTTATGTATTTTTAATATAGTTGCACTGAAACAACAGCAAAATTAATTTAAGAGATTTAATTCATTTCAGTACTTCACTACCTAAAAGTCCCCATGTTTGGCCAGAATGTATTCTGTCCAAAACATATTGTGTTTTGTACTAACCCAGAAATGTGGAACTCCTGAATTAGGAAATCAGTGTAATACTCTGTGTGAAGGATATGATGAAAGGGTAGACCTGACTGTGAATAACAGGTCTAGTTCTGATTTCCAATAGTATAACATCAGCACTAAAATGATTATATTGTGCTTGGTAGCAGGCTACACAAAATGGTACATTATTTTTTCACGCCTAAAGAGTAATATATTTAGATTAAGACTAAAGACATGGATTGACTGACCAGAGCTGGGGAACAGAATGACTTGGGAAATCTCCTGATGCTGCCTCCTCTCCAGCCGAGCCTCCCTGCGTACTCGCCGAGCTCCATGCTGGGCTGCCATGTGCACCCTCTGACCAGATGGACTCTGTAGAGTCAGCACAGGGGGCATGTCAAGCCGTAGTCCCTCTAGAATGCGTCTCTTTAACCAGTCCAGCACTACTTCCTGGGGCAGATCTGCCTGGCAAGGCTGGCAGCGAAGGCCAACCCATGCTGTTGAAAAGACAAGTGCGCAAGTAATCATAGGGTGGTTCATCATCCAAGATTCTAAATCCAGATTTTTTCCGAATCTCCGAGTGATCACACTGAAGAGTCTGTCAGTTTCTCCAGTGTGACTATGATATGCTTGTCCTTGGTCTGTTCCCTTATTTTGCTGTCCGGTCTTTTCCTTCCTAACTATCCTAATACAAATGAATCATGTCTTTGATACAACTGTTTGGGTTCATGTTATCAGTGTGTATCCAGTAGAGAAGAAGCCAATGAGATGGACCTGTCTGGGGAATTGTTGAAATAACTTTTCCTTGGCCTTGGAAGATTAATAGTATCACAATGTATAAACAGCTCCCTGATTCAAACATGCAGGCCTTATATCAATACTTCACTGAAACGTGACACTTTTAAGTTTAAATCAGCCTGGCAAATGTTTCAAATTTACTATAACTGTGAGGTTTTCCTAATGTATATAAATTGTTTTCTTTGTTATAAAGCTCTAATTTCTGTACTAATCTCAGTTTTCAGGTTTCATTTTTGCTTGGTTATGTAAATAATTTTATTATCATTTAGAGTCTTAGCTCTGCACCTGTTTGCCCACAGTATGCCTTACATTATCATATTCCCAACCTTGACCAGTCGAGTCTGTACTATTGGCAGGGGACCAGTGTTTTTACAAGCAATGCCATAACAGAAAAGATGTACATGTATCTGCACCCAATTTAAATGTATGAATCATTAAATATATTGCATTAAAGATTTTAATAGCAGCTGATAGATAGAAAGCTGTGTTTTATGGAATTAAGCTTTTCTCACAGTTAAGTTTAGATATGTTTGTGATCGGCTCTGAACTGACAACTTCTATGGAGCTTTGTCCGTGAAAAGTATATACAATGTAGCTCTCTCAGGCTCGAGTCACTGGAGGGGTATTTCCAGTATTGGGCCTCATTTATCAGTCTTTAGTAGTAGTGTGTAAATGTTTGCATAAGCCAAACCAAACTAATTTCTTCTGCCCGATTTACAAAAGAAAGGAAAGGCTGATTTTTTTCATATGTTTTCTTCACATATTTCTACACAAAATGAGCTATGAGAGCAAAGGCACAAAGAAAGAAGTGGAAGTTATTTTGACTCACCTCTATGCTAATAAAAATATTTAGCAGTGTAACCGCACCTGAAAAGGTAAAAATCTAGGAATAATTTAAAGAAAAAGTGAATTAGATGTGAATTAAGTGAGGTGACAAGAAAATGGTGTGACATGAAAATGGAGGGAAAAAAAAGATCTACACTGTACTGCTATTGTATAATTGTTTTAAGTTTCTTGGCATGCTAGAAGTGTTGCGTAGCGTTAAAAGATGTGGTGAAAGGAACCAATTTATATGCCTGCTATCATCTAGAAAAAATATACTTGTCTTTAACATTCTTCCCCCCCATAAGAGTGACCTTAATCTTCCGTCAGCTGAGTCATTTGTTTATGGCTTAGGGGTATGCACAATAGCCATTATATTGTGGCATCTCTTTTGTTATAATTGAATAACTAGTTTTATTTGCCTTAATTTATGGATTTGTGTTGACTTGCTTTCTTTATTTTTTATATTCTTTAATTAATGCCAATAATAATTCCTCACAAACTCTTTACCCTCCTGCTCTCTGGCAAACAGTACCACAGCCACACTACTGGGTTTGCGCCAGTGCTGCGCACCTGTGCCTGAGAGCATGAGGTCACTACGCTTCACCACCACCTCAGATGGAGGATTCTCATTCAAATATGAGACTTTGCCCAATATCATACCTGAGGAGTGCAACTGCATTTGATGCATTTGTTCAGGTTCATGCAGTTGAACTTTTGAAAAGCTAGCAATGCAGATGCACTTGTACTATACCTATAAATATTTATTATATACTGTGTATAATCGTTATACTCTCTACCTGGCTGCTACTCTTTATTTTTATATTTACTCTTGAACTACTGTCATCTGATTCTTGTTTTGGTAGTTTTGTCTTGTTGTGGTAGTTTTGTACTGTTTGCACATGTTTTCACTGAGCACTTTGTGTAAATACATGTAGTCCTAAACACTCCTATGAATGATTAATGATGAAAAATAAATCTGTTCATATCTAGCGTAATAAATGAGACCCATTATATTTATTCTAAATTTTAGTCAAAGCAATTCACAAGGAAGAATGAATTTAATACAACACCCAGCTAGGCATAATGTAGCCTTGATCAAGGGTCATTAGGGCATTCTGGCAGTTAGGATTTGAACTCCATAAAACATTAGTAGAAAACCTTATTCACCGACTGTACAACTGCAACATGGGTGCCAAAAGAAATATGTCAAATATTTATTGTATTAATTATACAGTTATGACCTGATTGCATGGTGCTAGTGGCAGCCTGTTGTAGCAGCTGTGTCAACATTTGTGTTTTGTTTTGTGTGTTTAAGCTATTTTAGTGTGTTGCTGTTTACTGCCACGACAACACTATTCCTGGATCATACACTCACTGAACACTTTATTAGGAACACCTTTACACCTACACATTCATGCAATTATGTAATAAGGCAATTGTGTGGCAGCAGTGCAATGCATAATATCATGCAGATACGGGCCAGAAGCTATGGGTAATATTCACATCAACCACCAAAATGGGGAAAAAACATGACCTCAGTAAATTTGACCATGGCATGATTGCCATGATGGTTTGAGTATTTCCCTAGGATTTTCACGCAAAACAGTCTCTAGAGTTTACTCAGAACAGATCAATAAAGAAAAAACATTGCGTGGCAGTTCTGCAGACTTAAACACCTTGTTGATGAGAGAGATCAACAAAGAATAGACAGACTGTTTCGAGCTGACAGAAAGGCTACAGTAACTCTGATAACAAGATAACCACTCTGTACAACTGTGGTGAGCAGAAAATCATTCCAGAATGCACAACACATCAAATCTTGAGGTAGATGGGCTACAACAGCAGAACACCAGGTCAGTGCTAAGACTTGACAGTTGAAGACTGAAAAATGTAGGCTGGTCTGATGAATCTCCATTTCTTCTGAGGCATACAGATGGTAGGGTCAGAATTTGGAGCTAACAGCATGAATCCATGGACCCAACCTGCCTTGTGTCAACAGTCCAGGCTGGTGGACGTGTGGGGAATATTTTCCTGACACACTTTGGGTATTGTATTGTATTGTTGCTGTGCATGCCTTCATGGCCCAGTGAGTGTATAATGTAAATTATCTTTGAAATATGTTCACCAACACACTTTTTCTGCAGAGAACATGCCGGCTGCACACAGCTTTGTTTACACCCGGGAGCAGCTGCTCATGCTGCGAGGGACACCAGTGCCTCTGGACCAGGTACCCATCATCCCACAGGAGATCAAGCTGTTCAGGGGCTGCAAAGCTGGAGTGAAACAATGGGAAAAGCAGCTATCTATTAATCTGTGTTTACCTAATAATCTGTGTCTTTCTATCCTTGGCAGTGGTGCCCAGGTGGTGATGTTCCCGGTGAGAAGACTCTCCACAGCCCAGTGTAGAAAGCCTTCAGCACTTTCAGAATTTTTGAATGGAGAATGAATGGTATCCCAAGTTTCTAGGACTGTATGCTATTTCTCAGACCATGACCTGAATGAACCATTAACTTATCAATTTAACCTGCATTTTAGAAGGGCTTTAAACTTGCCATTAAAAGCACCAGTTCAGCACGAATCTGGAGGTACTGTACTTGCATTTGTGTTGTCCTAGATAGGGATTTGTTAGTGGTCTGCTTGCTTTTGAGTGGCGTGTTCCCAGAGAAAGCACAAAGGTCTCATTCCATGACAAGCTTCTGTTGATTCTTTCTTGAGTCATCCTCCTTTTGGCCTTGGGTTTTTAGGTTTATGGTTAAAGGTCCTTGAGTTTTTATTTTGTCCTGTGGGCCAGCCATCTGGTCTTGATCAATGGCCTAAATCAATAGGCTTGACAGGGTTCCTCTTGGCTGAGAGGGTTCATCCTCTAGTCAGTGATGTTCTAATGTTTGCGATAATGTTCACAGGATAGCAGAGATTAGGCAGATGCAAGCTTTAACTCGGTTCCTCAGAGTCTGCAAGTGTGAGTCCATTGTTTTTTGGCTCCTGTGGCAACTAAGTGGAGTTCTTGTGTAAAGTTTGTTCCAGGCTTCTGTGGTTTTGTTGTTGCCTGTTTCACAAGTGTCACAATTTACACTTTTTGTATTTAGTATACAGTAATAGAAGGGAATACAGGAATGTAGCTTTATGTGTCAGGAAGGCCTGGCTAAGTGGACTGATGAGGGCTTCCATTTGGTGAGAGCAATTGCATTGTTCCAGTACCAAAGAGAAAGAACCCTAAGGAACTGTGGCACTGATGTCACACCTGATGAAGTCACTGGAGAAGCTTGTGTGTGTGTGTCATTGGACCCCTTACAGTTCGCTTGTCAGCCCCTTGTGGGGGTTGAGGGGGTTGTGGGTGTTGAGCATGATTTACCTACTGCACACCTGGAGACCACAGTGCATTAGTGAGGGGAGACAAGAGGAGTACAAGAACCTGGTGAACAGTGTTTTATTCCTCTTACACCACACCTATTTGCCAACGATTACAATGATTTTATTAATTAATGAGTGAATGTTACATAATGCTTATTAACCATGCATAGTTAGATTTAATGTTGTGGAAAGTCCATAAACCAAGTAAGTTCCTGTTCTCATTTATGTTGTAGCAGCTATAAACAGTCATTCCCTCAGCAGCCTCTCTTTTTTCACTCTCTTGAAATTAATGTCCTAAAGACTCTCTGTTGATGGAATACTTACTCACCAGTACAATTACCAAGTGCTGACACTGGAGACGCCTTCTATAAATGTTAAATAAATAAATTCTTACAGAAAGCTTCACCTTATCAATGAGTATACATTTGCTAAATAACAGCACATTTTATCCATTTATTAGATTAGGTTGTGTAGATCAGACCTGGGCATTTCACGGCCCGCGGGCCGCATGCGGCCCATTGGTTGACTTTGACCGGTCCGCGTAAGGTTAATAGGAAATTACAAAATAAACATTTTTTTAGTTTACATCATGCATGGATTGAATGTGCATTGCTTTTATTTTGAAGTTGTATTTTTATTTACGTCGCGTACAGGTACGCAAAGCGGTGTGTTTGGTTTGCGGAGACCAGATTGCTGTGTTCAAGGATTACAATTTGAGTCGGCATTAAACATGACAAATATAAAAACTTGACCGTTGCTGAAATGGCGCGGATATCGGAAGATTTGGTAGCTAAGTTACAAAAGCAGCAAGGGTTTTTTACCAAGCTTCACA
>CM074917.1:3945664-3971066 GCA_037576815.1 Pangasius larnaudii
ACTATGTTGCACTGTTACATATTGCCACACTTAACTGCATATCATTGTTGCACTGCTATGATTCACGCATCTATTTGCATAACCTAGATAACTTATTTTGACTTCTGGTCAGCTTGTATAACTTGTATAATGTAACCGCCCATACCAGTTACCTGAACACAAAAAAAGTGGTTTGGGATGAACTTGAGGCTATACTTGTCATGGGAGTAATCGAGGAGTCCCACAGTGATTGGAGCAGCCTGGTGGTCTTAGTGCCCATGTCTTGACGGGTTGGTCCGTTTTTGTGTGGACTTTAGAAAATTCAATCCACTGTCTAAATTTGATGCATACTGCTCGATCGGTTAGATGTGGCTTGCTTTTATTCGACACTGGACTTAACCAATTGGTATTGGCAGATTCCCTTGACTCCAATATCTTGGAAAAAACAGTCTTCTCCACTCTGTTTGGGTTACACCATTTTGTCACCCTTCTGTGTGGGTTGTTTGGAGCCCCAGACATGTTCCAATGTCTCATGGACAGAGTTACAGAATTCTCCTGTAATATGCACAATGCATATGCCACTGTGTGTTTAGATGACATAATCATTTACATTAATGATTGGCAGTGGCATTTACAACATCTGAGGGCTATCGTGAGATCCTTGAGATGGTGCAACTCATAGCAAACCCAAAGAAATGTGCAATTGAATGGGTGGAAGTATGTTAGTATGTAATGGTATGTAGTGGAAGTATGTTAATGGGTGGAAGTATGTTTAGGTAGTAGTAGGTTTATAGTGTACATATTGTATTTTATTTTTACTTTTTTTAATTACTTGTCTTGTTGGTTTCTCACACCATGGGTCTGAGGGAAATGAAATTTCAATCCTCTATGTGTCCTGAACATATAGCAGAATTGACAATAAAGTTGACTTTGACTTTGATGTTATGGCTTCCACTTGGGCCATGGG
Source organism: Pangasius larnaudii (assembly GCA_037576815.1). Taxonomy (NCBI): domain Eukaryota; kingdom Metazoa; phylum Chordata; class Actinopteri; order Siluriformes; family Pangasiidae; genus Pangasius; species Pangasius larnaudii. The sequence goes on from CM074917.1 coordinate 3,946,611, forward strand.
CAGGTTTGTCCCCAAATTGATAAGACAGGAGCAATTGTGGCCTGCTGAGCCCCAAGACCAAAAAGGTGAGGCAGATCCTGAGGCTGACTGGCTATTATCACCTAATTTTTCGGATGTCACCAGCCCGCTGACTGACCTCACTAAAAAGGGAGTGCCAGATCCAGTCCAGTGGACGGAGCCATTTGAGCGGGCTTTCTGCCGTGGTTTTGGTGTGGGGACTTGCTGTTGCATTCTCCTGACTTTTCTTTCCTTTATGTTCTGCAGACTGGCACGTCATTTTGTCCCAGTTGCTGGAGGTGGAGGAATGCCCCGTGAGGGAGAGGAATACATATATTGTATATTGCGTATATTGTAATCATAAAATTTGACAAGTCTAGGTCAAAGGTTATCATCAGTCAAATGTCTGTTGACAGGTGTAGGTCAAAGGTCATTACGGTTGTTATGTATATATTAAAGGTTACTGATGAAATGCTTTATTTGAAAATTTTAATGTGTTTTGAAACTCAGAAGTGAAAAACATATGTAAAAGGGAATGTGCCTCCATATACAGTATACAAACACAAACACAGACACAAACACAAAGACAAGCACCCACCCACCCACACACCCTGGATGATTAAAAACAAAAGTGTAAGGGGGACACACACACATACATAACTCCCAATTGCCTGAGTTTCCCACCATAAATACTATATGATAAATGTCAATCACACCCCACCCTCCCACACACCCTGAATGTTAAAAACATATGCTTGAACTGCCCAATATATAATAAATTGCATATAATTATTGATCAAGATCTGAAAGACAGCTGCCACGGCTGCATGATTGCTCACCTGAGTCAACTCCGACAGACATGCTTGTTTGATACTTACGCATATTATCTGCACATGAACGCCTACAGGGTCTTGTTAGAATGGCAGTTCCATTCCCCAAAAGAGGGTTCGCAAAACTTCATTTATAAACAGCAGCCAAAGTTATTGTAAGTGATGTAGTGAGCAACATTATAAACAAGACACAAATTCAGAAACAAGATGGATCAGGTGTCACATTGATTGAGCGTAAAAAGTTTAAAAGACCCCCCAGACATTGACACACAATGCCAAATAAAGGGCACAAGGTAACTAAAATCAAGACCAGTGTGAAAAAGACCAAACAGTTACTGTCAATAGTTCACTGTCTGATGTTATACGTGTTGGCAACCTATGTACGATGTATTGATGAATGGATAAACATAAAATTTCTTCAAGGAATCCCTGATTCATTGTGTGATTATGAACTACTTCCCCCCAGCAAAACAAACTTATTGGTAATCAATGACTTGATGGTGTCTACCAGTAAAAACGATGAAGTAGAAAAGGCTTTTACAAAATACACCCACCACAGAAATCTGAGCATCATCTATCTCATTCAAAACTTGTTTTCTCAAGGCAAAACTAGTAGAACGATCAAACTGAACACCAACTACATGGTTCTTTTTAAAAACCCTAGAGACAAATTACAGATCAGCATACTAGACCCTCAAATATATCTGGGTAACAGGAAGTACTTTTTAGAATGTTTTCAAGATACCATCGCTAAACCACATGGATATTTACTTGTTGAACTGAAAGAAAAAACACCAGAAGAACTCAGTCTCTGGTTAGGGTTGTTTTCCATGTGAGAATCTGGTTGTGTATGTTCCAAAAAAAAAGAAAGAATTCTAATCTAATCAATTGAAAAAAAAAAAAAAAAACTCCCATTGTTGATTTCATTATACCGGTCTCCACCACGAAGGAGAAAGCATACATTATGTGATGCACCCACAGAACTCATTCTGAGAATATGTGAACTAGCTTTAAACTTGCTCTGAGGAAAAATACCACTAACTACAAAACAGTACTGGGTTTTAAAAAAATGGATCAAACTATTTGTGGATAAAAAAGCACCTGTAGAAACAAAAAGGAAAACTATTAATCAATCTGGAGGATTTTTCCTGCCTTTGCTCAGTGTAGCCATTCCTTTTATAAGTAGCTTAATTGCCTCCCATAACAATTAACATGGAGACTCCAGAGAAAATGTATTTAGTCCCTCAACAACAGCTTGATAAATTTAGAAAAATCGCCACAGAGAATGAAAGCTTAAGAAAGACTGTTGAGAACAACTTCGATAATGCCTTTGACAGATTTTGTCAAGGACTGGTCTGAATGAATATAAGAAGGTGAAACTCTCTGCATCTAAACTTGGTTAAACTAGGAGAGCAGGAAGCCGCTCAACTGACCCTGTCCCTACCAAAAAATACCAGAAAACCAAACAGAAGCATCAGTGACAGAAGGTCCACAACCTCCCAAAGACATAATTGTACAATGCTTGCTAACATTTCTGTGAGGAACAGAAGAAATGCTTTGTTCATTATGGAAAAAATATTAAAATCCGTTGAAGATGCTTCGTGGAATGATAACGGTGAATTTATTTTTAATGGAAAAAATATCAGAAGATCTCAGATGGTGGATTTGCTTAAGAATCTCAGCCCCTCATAAAGTATCTGATGATTGGAGGCCTTTAGGATGGAGAGAATTATTACAGACTGTAGCTAGTCTAAATATACCTTTTTCAGTACCTAATGGTGATGGTGCCACAAAAAGATCTAAAAACCTGTACCCTCAGGCATACCCCTCTCAACTAGTTTCCCCTTCTTCACCCCCTAAAAGTAAAGAGTATGATTCCATTTTTAAATCTCCCACTCTTAGTCTGGTTTGATTTTTGAAATGACAGATGTCTGTTGTCATGTATTTTATCCCATTTATTTCAATAAAATAACTCTGAATCAACAATTTTCTTTGTGAAACGTTGTAATATATTATTCTACTACACACGCAATTAAAACATATCTAGAGAGTTAACACATCGTGCACATGTAAATGATTGCATTTTATTTACCCTAGGATACATTTTTTAACAAAAGACATCAACATTATCATTTCTAGTTAAATATTACCATTTAACCATATATACATAGATATATGGTTAAATGAGTAACCTTTTGGAAAAAAAAAACAGTGTTGCCTGCAGCAAAAAGAAGTAAAATTTTAAACTTGTACAGGGTTATATTTTATTTTGCAACAGTTTTTTTTGTCAAAAAATAATTAATAGAGTCAGGAAAGAGTTTGCAATCTGGAGGATTTCCATACGAGTCAAAAAACTCTCCAGAGGTTTTGTCTTTAAGACATAAAACTAGCCAATGCTCGCCCGACATGTGCCTCGGATGTGCATTCATGATGAATAAAGCAGGAAACTGTCTCAGTGTATTCGTAGGTAGCTTGTAATAGGCCATCACACAGCGAAATATTTTATCTATTTCAGAACAACTTTTCATAACCTCCATTAGTTCTCTGGTATCCATGTGTGTTACTGGTAATCGATGAGTACGTTTCTTCAATTGTTTTTTTCTAGAATACTGTCGAAATTGGTGTACACAATTAGATTCACTGTTCTCGGAAGCGCTCGTCGAAATCTGAGTTCCAAACGCATATTCCTCGATCTTATTAATGACAAACACTGCCCACAATTATCATCAGGATTCAGGTTGAATGCAAATAAAATAACCTTTCATATATTCTTCTCTGTTTACTGCCAATGCCTGATCCTTTATCTCCTTTCCTGATGCTAAAATAAAAGAATGAAATTCACAGACCACATTACCAGACTGGAAAACAGGTTGAAACGGTTTTGCAGGATACTGCATACTATCTACATAGAATGCAATAAATTCTGCATCCTAATGTTTAAAATTAAAATGGTTTTTATTGTATGCTCCACTGAAGGCGTCGTTGTCTACCATCCCAAAGATAATGGTTTTAGGTAATGGTCCGAGGAAAAGATTCAAATGTGAACAAATGTGGCTTCCTGCAGCTAGACTGGAGGTCTTCATACAGACTCTTTCGATAGGGTACATGGTGCTGTAAGGAGTGCTTGTGCATGACTGAGTTTTACAAATGGTGAGACGGTTACTTTCTTCACAAAAAGAGAAGTGTTGAGAATTGTCAGAATGAAACTGGCATTTCCTTCCTTCATCAAACAAAATTCATCTTTACTGCGAATCATTTTAATTCTCAAATCGATGCCATTCAGTAACAGTTTATCCTGAAAAATATATGAGTGAATGTGTCCAACAAGGTCAAAGGTGTTGCTTTCAGCACTGAATGCGGCCCTTTTTTTAAGACCTTTGTTTCAACCATCAGGATCAGTGGCCGTTGTCTGTCAGAGCAGAAAGTGGAGGTATTTGGACATAAGTGTACTTTTCAATACTTGTTTCTAGAAAATGTTCAGATGCTTTCTTTTTTAAAAGATAGAATGAAGCTTGTTGTCTCCCTGTTTGTTCTTTTTCACACTGGTCTTGATTTTAGTTACCATGCATCTTTTATTTGGAATTTTGTGTCGATGTCCAGGGGGTCCTTTAGATTTTTTTTACACTCAATCAATGCAAGACCTGATCCATCTTGTTTCTGAGTTTGTGTATTGTTCATAATGTTGCTCACTAAATCTGGTTTTAAATGAGGTTTCCAATAGTGAACCCTCTTTTGACGAACGGAACTGCCATTCTAAAAAGACCCTTGAACACATCTCCTAGGCCTGCCCTATACATGGTGGGTGCACCATGAAAACCAGGAAGGCCATTTCCAGTCTGGTGGACGTAATAATCCACATAGGACTACGGATCAGCGTATTGCCTATCTATCATTTTTACAGATGGAACGAATGTTTAGCGGGTCTGAAGTGTAATTTTTCTATAAATTTGCCATAATTAAAATGTATATGCTTGTTCTGATCCGATTTGACTTTGATTACTATATCAGTAATGTGGTTCTTGGTGAGCGGGACTTAATGTGGCTTATCATAAGTAATAGTGATGACTTCGCAGTAACAGGACAAAGCTGTCACCAACTCGTTGATACTCAATAACGCCATTATATACATACATTGTGTAAAAACCCACATGAATATCAGCAGGATTAGGCGCTTCTGGTTCTTGGAGCATTAACAAACCACCAGGGATCAAACTGAGCATATATACTAAGTTTCCATTAGCTTTGAAAGTAAGTATTTTGGGGTCACCATGCATATTTTATTTTTCTTACGGTTACAGGTTATCTCCATTTCAATATCCATTTTTTTCATTGTTTTTTTTTTATTCCACTAACCAGTTTTTCAACACTTTTATAATATCTAAGACTTATATTTAAATGTTTTCTTTCCATCCCTCAGGGTAATGTGACATAGACATTTATGGTCTGTTAATGAGTACCATGAATGATTATGTTGCACCTCAGTCAATGTCATTTCCCAAAGATCTCTTAAATCATTTGGTTTGGTGAATTTAGTAGTATAGTGTCCAATCTTATTATTAGGATAAATGTCCATCGATGCATTGCTCAGAAAGGTTACAAAGAATCCACACTCTTCCATAGTTTAATGATTATAGGTTTCAGTTATGTTTGCAACGATCCTTTTTAAATTCTAATGTGTGATGTTAACTATGTCTTTGGCCAGATCCCAGGAATTAAATTTATAGGGCCACCCCACCCATTTCACCAGACAGGCTTTTTTCTGGTTATGGGTCTTTTCAGACAGGATTTTCCCTTTTTTGAATGCCATGTCCTTCCCAATAATAATCTTTTGTAATTCAGGTACTTAAAATGCTCCCTCAATTTTTTCCACTGTCATAGTCTTGTAATTTATATATCCTGGTGGATCTCTTGGTATCTTGTTATAAATTGTAAAATATTCATTTGTAAAATTTTGCTCGTAACCTTTTTCAAACTGTCTTTTTAAACAGGAAATTCTAACATCACTGACTTTAAACTTGAATTTTAGTTTCATTTTTGGCGAAAATAGTCCATAGAGAGTTTTAAATATGCTGAAGGAATTGGCTTCGTTGACCTCGACGGTCTTCATTTTGATCCTGGAATGGTAATTATGATTGTACTCTTTAACCAAATCCTGTACGATGTCTGTGTATTTTCTCATGTTAAAAGCTGAAAACGTCTCCACATCCTGGTCTTTAGCTTTCTATTGAACCTTTCACACTGCTGCTTTTTGCCCCGTACCCATAGAAAAGTGAACAATGTTATGCTTTTACCTTCCTTTAGAATGGAATCAAAAGCTTTAGTTACCTCAGTTCTGGTCTTGTATCGTAACACACCTACCCACACATATTTGCATAAAATATCTATACATGTTATCAAAAAGTTTGTGTTGTCGTTACTCTCTGACACATTGCTTATATCAGCTAAATCAGCTTGCCATTGTTCATCGATGTTCTTTACAAAAACCTTGTTTCTTTTAAACTGTGTAGATACTGGTTTATGTAGACTGTATGCATCTTGCTTTGCTAACCAGTATTTTTTATCTCAGCATCATTAACTCTTTTACTTATTTTCTCAACAATAGCTCTTTGCAAACTCTCAGTACCACCAAACGACCTAGGGTCTAATGGCGTATAATATATTCTTCATCAATTGTTGTTCTGATTGTTGTTGTTCTGATGTTCTTGATCAAACATAGGTATAGATTATACATTTTATTTCAGAAGATTAATGACATGAGTAAGGTTTACATTTTTATGCATTAAATATTCAATCAGATAATCAAAGCTATACCAACATTTTCCTGTCTAAGCAATTTAAAACACACCTATCGGATACATAGGTTAAGATGCATCATACATGACTAGTTTTGCATTCAAAAGGTTCAGCAAACATGGTGGATAAAACTTGTTGCTCATAAGTGTACAAAGGACACACGGTATTTACATTGCACAAAGAATCCCAATTTTTTGAAAATCTCGCACATTGTTCATGAACATTTCTAGTCAAAAACAACTTCTATATCAGCAGGAAGATGATTAGTAAAAATACTTTGCTCGTTGAATCTCAGTTCAACAATTTGTTGGAGAGCAGAGGTGAACTCAGTCTTCAGTCTTCATTTAAGCATATGTTTTTAACATCCAGGGTGGGTGCTTGTCTGTGTGTGTGTTTTGTTTGGGGTGGGGTGTGATTGACATTCATTTTCACCTATTTATGGTGGGAAGCCTGGGCCTTGGAAGTTACATGCATGTGTCCTTTATACATTTGTTTTTATCATCCGGGGTGTGTGTCTGTGTTTGTATATGTGGAGGCACATTCCCTTACACAAAAACACACACACAGAAAAGCATCCATCCTCCAACACCCACCCCGGATGTTAAAAATTTAACATCCGGGGTGGGTGTTGAGGGAGGATGGATGCTTTTCTGTGTGTGTGTTTTTTATTTGGGATGGGGTGTGATTGACATTTATTATACAGTATTTATTGCGGGAAACTTGGGCAATTGGATGTTACGTGTGTGGGTGTCCCTTACACATATGTTTTTAACATCTGGGGTGTGTGTGTGTGTGTGTGTGTTGTGTGTGTGTTTGTATATGTGGGGGCACATTCCCTTACACATATGTTTTTCACTTCTGAGTTTCAAAACACATTAAGATTTTCAAATGAAGCATTTCATCATTAACCTTTGACATATACATAACAACTGTGATGACATTTGACCTACACCTGTCAACAGAAATTCGTTTGATGATTCAGTATTTTGTAACAAATTGAGTTAATATTAATATTTCCTAAAAGATAAATGAATTAAGAGGCTAAAATAAACCACTGACCCAGTCAGTTACAGAGGATGAATGAATGAACGTGAAATGCATCATGTAGCAAGTCACGTTCACATTAATGAATATGGTCTTTCTTTGTTCCACAAGCTCATATCTCACCGCTTGCCCACATGAATGTAAAAACGTCCCACTCACATTATACTCACATTTTTTGTTTCTTCCTGCAGGATCCCAGTCCCAATGGCAAAAAACAGTGAATAGTGCACCTCCTAAAATCTGTATTTTAGAACACATTATCTGTTAATTCCAAATAATAGTTATGGATCTGAAAAAGGTAAGCATAATATACTGGATGACACTTTGTTGTGAGCATCTTGTTTGCATGAACTCATTTTAGCATCAAAGAAGATTATATAAAAATTGCATGTGCTCTGTTTATGTATTTGACTTCTATCAGGTTGTTGTATGTTTAGAGGTTAAGGATCTGCACAATGCTTAGAAAGTTGTGAATTCTAATCCTGCTGCCTAAGATCTATCCCAACTACTTAAAGTTTAAATAATAATACATCTCACTTGAAAGTGTCTGTCAAATGAATAAAAACAGATAGAGTTTATGTACAGCTGTACTCTGCAACATTGCTGTAAATTTTGTTTTTTCAACTGATGCAGAATATATAGAAGTCAGATGAATTCTAAAGCCCTATATCCTAAATGGTTTGAATATGCTCATAAATGGTGGATTAAGATAGATCCGATATGGCCTAAAGTACAAAGAATGTTTTGGCTCGCAAAAGAGAGATCAGCAGTAATTGGAGCTATTAATCAAATAAAGGTGGTGGGCAAGCAACTAGAGGTAGCAGTAAAAGGTGGCAAGGCATTCCCAGAACAATTTTCACTTGAAGAAAGTTTTTCTTTGGAGAAGTGATGCCGTTAGTATAAAAAAATAATCCTGCTTGTAATACTCGCACAAGGTATTACCTATTAAGTCTATTATTGTTAACCTTCAGGATTGTTAACCTTCAGAAAACTACAATGGCTGCTATTACATGGGAAGGCTAGATAACTTTGTGTATATTAAGACAACTACCAAGATAGTTAATTCTAGCTTTTCTCCTTTTGAAACGGGTTTTGGGAATAATTTAATGACATTTGGAAACAGCCTTGCTAAGCTAACTAGTTAAGATAACTGGCCTTTAACACTGTGTGTTTAAAAAAAGTGAAAAAGGATACAGCCCTCAGTCATTTGATTCAGTCATTTCCCCTGAATTTTCTTTTAGACAATTTCACCACTGCTTACAAGTGGACTAATAATTCCATCATTACATACATGAAATATGTCCGCAGTTGCTGATATTCCACAGAAATACTGTGTGTCATGGTTATGCCGACTTTGGTACAGGACTATGAGACCCATCATCCACTGCACCTCACTGGATCACGTCACATGACTATTTGCACCTGATTCACATTTTGGTTTAATGATCACTTGTATTTAAGTCACGTCTTGCACAGTACACATCTAGCTTTTGTCAGTAATTGTTTTTTGTTGTCCCTATGTTTCACTAGTCCAGTGTATGTCTTTTTGCCTTGTAACCATAGTTCATGTTTTGGTGTCTAAGTTTGAGCTGTCTGTATCCTGTGTTTTTCATTAAAATAGAATTCTGCACTTGCATCCGCCTCCTCTACAATTATTAATTGTAGCTAGTTGGTATACACTGGCCAATATGCTGGGTTAATTGTATAGTGTAAATGCATCATTTTTCCTGCATTTCCTTGCATTAAATTCTATTAATCCTATTTAGCTACAACACAAAAATCTATGTTAAATTTATATTTGTGCCACAAACATTTTAAATGAATTTAGGAAATTCTTTAGGAAATACTTTATTTTATAAAAAGTACCAACATTTTCTTGCTAATTTTATAAAACATCATGGCTACCCTATTTAAGTGTGCTGGTGAAACTCAATTCAATTCAATTTTATTTGTATAGCGCTTTTAACAATGTACATTGTCAAAAAGCAGCTTTACAGAATAAATACATTCAAATTAAATTAAATCAAAATAATTTGTAAATGTGTGAAAAACTCCTTGAGATATGAGGAAGAAAATTTGAGGGGAACCAGACTCAAAAGGGAACCCAAACTCATCTGGGACATAACGGATAGTGCAATTATAAATAAATCCCTTCTATAACTGTGTACTACATGGAGAAATAGTGCAATTGTGCAACCAGTAGATTCATTACAGTTTTCACATAAAGTCCAGTATGTTGAACCTATCCACTGTCCACTGATGGAGTCCTGAATGGAAAACTGCTCACAGCAACCGTAGCTATTGTAGTCCCAAGCCATTACAGTACAACTCCCATTATGAGATCACCAAGACATCTCCACGGCCCCAAAGCAACACCATCCCCAGCAATCCCAATGATCTTCAGACCGTCCATGTGGGCCACCCCCAGCAGCAGAATCCCAGTTCACTGAGGCGGCAGCGACGACGGCAACGAGGAAAAAGAGCCGACATGAGGAACTGGGTACGAGCCAGGGCACACTCCACACCAATGCCCAGCATATTGTTAGCTAATGTCCAGTCCATTGACAACAAACTGGATGACATTAGAGCCCGGATACAGTTCCAGCGAGACTTCCGGGACTGCCACGAACTTTGCCTAACCGAGACATGGCTCACGCCAACCATTCCGGACCATGCTGTACAGCTGCCTGGATTCTCCTTTCACCGCATGGACAGGATGGAAGATACGGGGTGGTGGAGTATGTGTTAAGATCAATGACAAATGATGCTGCTCAGAGGCATCCATCGTCTTTTAGAATTATGCACACCGGACCTGGAATACCTCATGGTCAAATGCCGTCCCTTTTATTTACCCCGAGAATTCACCTCCATCATCGTGACTGTTTATATTCCACCTCAGGCACACACAGACACTGCTTTATGGACATTGCACAGGGACATTGGACTACTTCAAACATTGAACCTGGATGATGTGCTGGTGATTACCGGTGACAACAACCACCAAGGCTAACTTGAAAAAACTCATGCCAGATTTCTGTCAGCACATAACCTGCAGTACACGAGGAGAAAGGACGCTGGATCATTTCACACAGCACAGGGACTGCTATAAGGCAATAAAAACACCACCACTTGGTACGTCAGACCACACCACCATTTTACTACTCCCAAAATATAAACAAAGGCTGTGGAGGGAAGATCCAGTGACGCGGGAGGTGTGGTGCTGTCTGACCAATCACAAGCCATGCTACAAGACTTGCTGCAGGACGCAGACTTGGAGATGTTCTGGCGCAGCTCTGATGACATCAGAGAGTTTACAGCAGCGGTGCTTGGTTATACAGAGTTTCTGATAGGAGAGACCATTCCTACATGCTCTGTAAAGGTTTTTCCCAATCAGAAGCCATGGGCAGACCAATCTGTGCGGAAGTGCACAGCTGCCGACAATGCAGGGCTGCAGACCGGCAACATGGATGAATACAAAATGGTTTCCTACAAGGAAAAATGGTGAGAGAAGCCAAAAGGAAATACAGGGACAAGATCATGACCCAGTTTGAGCAGGCAGATTCCAGGCATCTGTGGCAGAGCCTGCAAACTGTTACAGACAAAAAACCCAAGCCCCCCACCATTAATAATGCCAGTGCCTCCCTAGCCAACGAATTGAACATCTTCTACTCATGGTTTGAAGTTACCAGCACAACCATGAGTACAAACCATCAGGTCTAGCTGGAGAAGAGGAAAGACTGGTCATTTCAGAAATGGATGTGAGGAAGGTGCTACACAAAGTTAACACCAGAAAAGCATGCGGTCTGGACTACATCTGCTCCCTCCTCCCCAGCTGCCTAGACCCATTACAGTTTGAATATTGGTCCAACAGGTCCACAGATGACACCATCAACAACACCCTACACACTGCCCTGTCCCACCTGGACCAGAGGAAATGAAACTATGTGCGAATGCTGTTTGTGGATTACAGCTCTGCCTTTAACACCATCGTCCCCTCACACCTCTTCATAAAGGACTGACAAAGAGAGACTCAGAAGGAGTTTCTACCCTCAGGCCATCCAGCTACTGCAGCCACCTTCAGTTGCTGCTTGTTTGTGGGTCTTTCTGCCTTCAGTCTTGTCTTCAGTAAGTGAAAGGCATGCTCTATTGGGTTGAAATCAGGCGACTGACTTGGCCATTGAAGAATATTTCATTTCTTTGCCTTCAAAAAGTCTTGAGTTGCTCTTGCAGTATGTTTATGGTCATTATCCACCTGCACTGTGAAGTGGCATCAGTTTTGTAGCATTTGGCTGAATGTGAGAAGAGAGTATAGCCCTATACACCTCAGAATTCATCTTGCTACTATTGTCAGCAGTTACATCATCAATAAACACCAATGAGCCCGTTCCATTGGCAGCCATACATGCCCATGCCATAATACTGCGTCCACCATTATGTGGTATACTTTGGATCATGAGCTGTTCCTTTATTTTGCCATACTTTTCTCTTCCCATCATTCTGGTAAAAGTTAATCTTGGTTTCATCAGTCCAAGGAATCTTATTCCAGAACATGGGAGTACCCAGCTGTTGATTTGGCCACACATAAGGTTTTTGATTTATGTTGACATATAGATTTATGTTGTTTTTTCAGCCTAATGATGGCCTCCTTCACTTGCATTGAGATCTCCTTGGACTTCATATTGGTAGCTCCATTCAAACAGCTGCCAAATGCCAACTCAATACCTGATATCAACTGCAGAACTTTTATCTACTTCATTGGTCTTAAAGTAATGAGGGAATGGACTTCTTGTCAGTCAATTGTCCAAATATCTTTGAGCTCCTGAAAATGGAAGTAATTTAATTAAAATGGCTGTAATTCCTAAATGGTAAATGCCATATTTTTGTGGAACCTCTTAAAATAAAGCTGAACTTCGAGCACATCTTGATTGTTTTATTTCAAATCCATTGTGATGGTGTATAAAGGCAAAATCACAAAAACTCAAATACTTTTCAATACTGTTCAAATACTTCCGGACTATATATAGATATAGATATATAGATAGATAGATGATACATATAGTATATAGTTGGGGAAATAACAGGCTTACAACCACAGGCGATTGCTTTAAGACTAGACTACACGGGAAGCCTGGCTTCCAGTAAAATTTTATTTCAATGAAACATTTACCAATTTGTATATATTATTCATCAATCTTGGTGGAATTCAATATTTTAGTGAATCAAATGATCAAATATCTCACTGCAATATTGCACTGTTTGTTCATTTAACTCAAACTGTTTTCAGTGGACAGTGTACCTGACAGTGGACAGCCCAGCCTGCATGAAAGGGAGAAAGCCCCTGACACAACACGGAGAAGCCGTACGTCTTTAGGTGTCTATTCAAGACACCCAGGTGTCTTGAACCCAATACAATGTGTTTTAAGGGGAGGAAAGAATAACGTTCATTGGCTTTTAACACATCATTTTGAGCCACACCCAGAAGACGAAGTGTGTATAGGTGAGCTTTGCAAAAAGAAAGCATCTTAACCTTTATTGGACAATGCACTCTTTGCATGTCCCACCTAGATGCACAGCTCCTCCTTATGATAATTGATGGACCTCTCAAAAGGGATAGAACCTTGCAACCAACTGCCAATCACTGTAATGATAACAAACATTACAGAGAGGACCGCTTACACATTCTGTACATATAACAGCTGACAAATCAGTGATTATTTACCCACCAATGCAGGAGTGAACAGGAGTCAGTGAAGTAGAAGGATGACGACGGTGGTTAAATGCAGCGAGACAAAGACTAATGGATAATGCTGATAATCAAAGTGGTAACTCATTTTCCATTGTAAACTAAGAATTTATGTTTTTTTTCCATAAGTAGATTGGTTACAAATGTAGAAGTAGGTGGGGTTGTTTGCTTGTCTGTCAGCTCAGGATAATATTAAATCAGATTAATATTGATTTAATATTTAATTATAATTTTAAATTATAATTCTTATAATGAGATTATTTAGTGATGACAGATATGAAGGACTCTTAAAATATTTTATAAACTAAATATGGTGTAAATATAATGATTTCTAATATTCTATAAATGTTTTTCCTTTTCATCTAAAAGGACAAACATTTATAGAATATTAGAAATCATTGTCCTTTTAGATGAAAAGGACAAACATTTATAGAATATTAGAAATCATTGTCCTTTTCATCTAAAAGAAGGGTGATTATTAAACATAAAATGACTGTCGGTCATTATTCTAAATTTCTTCTATAAAGGCTGCTATAAAGATCAATGTAGTTTTCATGACACTGGTTTTAATTTGTATATCTTATTTAGTACATATCAAATGCAAATTAAATCAATAAGCAGTGGCTGCTTGGTGTTTCTGTGGAATTAGAATGGAGTCTTAAAATTTTCTCCTTTTTTCACTTTTAGGGTTAACCGTACTAGTGTTTACTTGTGATGGAAATACATATGCACAAATAAAACCCCAGTTTCAGTTCAGGGGTAAGATCTACTGTGTATATATAGTAGACAGTGTCAAAATTTGATTATGTGCCGCACATTATATTTTATATTTTTGCCATCATTAAGTATCTAGACTTGTGCTTTTTGAGAGTAGGGTATTTGACTGTTTGATGGTTTTTACCACTATAATCACTGCATTTACACTGGTCATATTTATTAATTTATCCTGTTTTAATGTTTTACTCTTTCTCACGCAGTCTAATGTATTCTACTTCAGATGAACAGCCTGGAATACCATGCACTCTAAAAGGCAACAACCACCTCTTCCCATTTTTGCAAAATAAAGGAAATGAATTGAGGTTCAGGTTTCTCTTTCTTATTTCACTTGCTAACATAAAATCAACAAGCCTTATCTTTTTAGTTTACCTCCTTTCCATCAGTGAGACTACTTTGGTTGTCTAGGAAATAAAGACTGTTGGTGTTTAGAACCTTCAGAGTCCAAAAGATATTTCATAATGGATTCACTGACTCTTGTCACAAATTATTTAACTCAACCATATTTGATTTACAAACAATAAACAGTTACCAGGTCACTATTTACTTGGCACTTTACATCAGGCACTTTTTCAGTGCTGCTTTTTTTTTTGAATCAGTGACACTTAAAAGAGATGTGAAGCCAGCTGAGTTACATCTTTTTTATTGCGTGCGTGCCTTTTATTGATTAAATGTGGTCTGTTAGCGGAAAAACCATAAGAGAGTTGCTGAGTTTTTATCAGTAAGGAATGACCCTCCACTCACCCTGCCCCAATACAGATTTTTTTTTCTTAACATAATATACCTATTCCAAAATTCTAATAATTAGGCAATATTTACATGTGCGCAGTAATATTTTGGCTGTTTGTTAGAGGATAGAGAGCTTTTTACTCCTGAAATTTCCATTGCTTTATTAAAATTGTCAGTAAATTCATGTTGAAATTATTTATAGGCTGACTTGTTTTTGAGTTAATGAGTTAATGGGTTGGGTTAAACAAATAAAAAGTGATCAGATGAATATGCTATATCACTATAAGACCTCAATTAAAAATAATATATTTGATAATGGTCATGTTGTGATTTCCAATGCTGTAACTAAATTAAAAATTGAAGTGTTGTGTAGAGAAGGAAAAAGGAAAGTTACTGTTCTCCCCATCAGCCTTCCTCACTTTTCCCTTCACAGCAATAGTGGTATCACCATGGGATTAGTGTGACGTCATAGCCACCACCAGAGAGAATATATAATTAATTGATGCCTTTTGCTGAGAGGCACACTTGCTCTACTAGTCACCAGACACAAAGGGAAAGAGGAGGAAGCAGAGAAGCGAATGAGTAGAGGGAGAGAGGAAAAGATTTAAGCAGCAGAAAATCCCATTTTTGCTTTGATTTGCACTAAGCTTGGCCACTGCCCTCGGCTAGCTTTAATCTTTGTTCCTCTATCTCATTTCTTTATCTGCCAGCCTGTTTTTCCTCTTGTCTCTTTTCTCTACCTATTTTAACAGACAGGGAAGAAAGGAAGAATGCAGTGGCTGCAAGCAGATAGACTTATGTTTTATTGAGACCAGGGATAAAAACAGTGACATTCAGCTCCTCCTGTGCCTGGAATTTTTGCTCAATTGGATTCCTGTCTTTAGTCAAAGGGTTTTGAGCTCTCTAAGATGCACTGGATTTATTTTTTAATATGCAGTAGGTGGAGGCATGCTGACATTTGGGATGTTGGTAGCATCCCTCTCCTCTCTTCTATATCGAAGATATTGTTGAATGCGCTCACAAACTTCAAACTGATCTGAATTGCTGATGTCTTTGGATGTCTTTCGAAGTTAACTCCGAGGCAAACCCTAATTTCAGTTCAGGTGCCACTCTTTGTCTCAACATATGGGGTGTTGCTTGTAGAGCACAGGGAATTACGTTCATGTGGGGCTATGAAGAAAATCTGGTCCAAAAAAAGATTCCAGGTGAGTATGTCTAGAGCCACAGTCTGTACCTTCTGGGAAAGGAAATGCATTAGTGATTTTACTTTAATGCTGAAATGGCTTTATCTTTATAACTTTGTTGAAATTGATCTCACAGGATAATATATTATACATATAATTCCCTTTACATTAACTTTCACTGAGGATACCTACAGCTTCCTTAATGATCTGGACAACTTGCTTTCATAACTGACAGGAAATTTGCACAATTATTTATCACTGACAGAATTACGGCCAATATTGGTATAATAACTTTGGCAATGTAAGAAGTCTGTTTGAAGAATAAATTTGTTCTCTGATAGACAGAGAGAGAGAGAGAGAGAGAGAGAGAGAGAGCAAGAATGCCCATAAGATAATTATATTATCCTGTTGCCTTGGCAGCAAGATGGGACGGCTTTCAAATTGCTGCAAATCAACATAGCAATTGAAGAAGGGAAAACTGATCCAAATTTATTATCACATTATTATTTACATCATTCCAGTATGAATTTTGCCATTTTATGTGCTGAAGTACTGTTACCTTATAGAATATTTAATATAGCTTGAAAACACTATTATTATTTAATGTGTCAAGATATATAGTTAACTCATATCTGTAACAGCATGTTTTTGTTTTTATTCTTTCCAGAGAGCTGGACACACTAACTGGATGTTTGGAAGACTTACTCATGGTGTGTTTAGTCCTAGGAAACCTAAGATTAAATGTAAACATATGACATAATGGACTCAATGTATGGTGGTATATCAGTTTTACTGTGGGAAAAATATTATGGCCACATTAATGTTCCAGCAGATGCAATGCATTTACTGCTTAGTTACTAATTTTAATCCTCAAATTCTACTGTTTTCTATTACTGTTTCCAAATGATTGTGTGTGCTATGCTGCAACACATGCCTGCAGATAGACATTTGTTTCTATAGTAACAGTGTTTTCTTGTGCACCTCTCTTTTCTGCCGCTATGGAAGTGAAGTTTTTCGCTTGTGCAGGAAGCAAAGCAATGGTAATAATTCCTTTAATTTTATTTCCTTTCCAGTAAAGTAGATCTCTATACATATAATCATGATGATGTTTGACCAATAGGCAGTGAATGCATCACTGGATGTTGAAACATGATATAGTGTCATTACAGATCCATATGCCATATTTTTGTCTTTCTTTTCCTGTGGTAGCATAGCCAACAGTACTGGTAATCTGTAACACTACATCATTCTATTACATCAATAAACTATCTGTAACACTACATCAACACTACATCAGCCTTGGCTGTACACCTCAAGTATTTCATTTGCCCATCTACTGGGCTCCAAATGCTTGTAAACAAGAAAGAGACTTTTTATTATTTTACTATCACACCTTTATTTCTCTGTAGACTCAGACAACACAGATGATGAAAACGGAGAAACCCAGGTCTCCATGGAGACAAAAGAAAGGTCTAGGGCCCCACAGGCTCAAGCAGTTAGGACTCAGCTTTCAGGTACAGCATATCCCCTAGTCATTTTGCCCAAAATAATTATGCATCTTGTATCAATGGTAATTTTGTCTAACATCTATTTAGGTGGTGGAAAGACAATGGTTGCTCATATCCTGACTCCATCCAATCGCCCGATAGTAGAAAAAGAGATTTTGGCACTGGGTTCAAAAGCCCCAAGCCTACAAGACCCCTTCCAGTCTGGCAGGCAAGCAAATGCTGGGTGTGTTCAGAGCCCCCCAGTGAGACATCTGGGTGTGGAAGCCCTTGTTCGGGCCTCTCAGATCAGTGTGTACTACCCAGCGGTGGAGTCTGAGGAAAGTATGTCCTTAACCAGTGACTACTATGGCAGCGTGTTCAGCCTTTATCGACAAAGGACATTTTCTGTATACAGTGTCCAGGATTGAATACAAGTTCTTGTGATATCAGAGCACAAAGCTTTGTGGTTTAAATGGGCACAAGCAAAATTTATTAAAAATGTGGCAGCAGGGGTGTAGTTGAGCGTCAGCTGTGGACAGAGAGGAGGCGGGTTGAACCTTTTTTTCCCCCCTGTAACCTGTGAGCAAGAGAGAGACATAGTAGAGACATCTTGGCAGAACTGGCCAGACACACACACATGCACATGCTAAGAAGTGTGAAGAGTGGAGCGAAAGCTGTAAGGCCAGGACCGAGTCTTCCTCAATTCCCGGGTTTTGGCACCACTGTACAGCCCCGGTGTGGGAGAAGTTGAGGAAAATTTTTCGAGACGGGGGAATTTTAGCAGAGCTCTGGGCTCACATTTATTCAGTCCCTGCTTTTCAACGCACTTTCAACAAACTCAACAAAATCAAAACACTAAACGGAAACTGGTCTGTCCTTGACTCGCAGCGTTCGTGCCGTCAAGTTCAAGTTCACGCTTCTTGGCACGTGTATGTGTGTGTCTCACCAGCTCTGCCAAGTGGTCTCACATTCTGTCTCTTGCTTGTGGGTTACAGGGGGAAAAAACAGTTCGACCCGCCTCCTCTCTGTCCAGAGCTAACATTCGACTATGTCCCAGCTGCCACAAAAACATTTTCATCTTTTGAACTTTACAATCCATCCTTATTTGTCATGGTCTTTTAAGTTTTCCCCTTACATTAAGCTTTCCCTAGTCCTTAAATTTTTACCTTCCTTTGAATCTACTTGGTTTTGTTACTCATTTTTGGCAGTTTTTTTGGTAGCATGCATCAATGGTTATCAGTATCAGTGGTTACTTTGTGCATGCTTTGCTGCATCACATTCAGTTGTGTCACTGTTTGCATTTTGCTTTCTACAAAAACACAACTTTTTATTTCAAAACCCTTATCTTTCACTTAAAGACTGCAGTGCAGCACTTCAGTATTCACTCTTGCACTGTCACAACATTACATTTCCCTCAATTTCCTCAAAATATTTTGACACATCAAAAGTGTCAGGGTGCTCATGGGTTGGATTCAGTGAAAACGCATCCTTTAATTCTGAAGATGGTGCAAGTGAAATGGTTAAGAACAATGAGGCACTCAATGCCCATCTTCAAGCAGAGAGGATCACCCCAGTTATTCCCATAGCAAATGCTCAGAAGAGCTTCAGTGGATTAAGAAACATGTTGTGTGGCCTAATATGAAGAAATCCTTCAGTACAGAGGATCTTGCTGACCCAGAACAGCCATTGTCCCAGAAAGACTGAGGCCCAAAAGAGCAAAGTCCTCTCTTCATGAAGAAGTGGTTTGAGCACTTCCAAAGCCTCCAAGGCTTTGTTCTGCTTCCACATTCACAAAGTCATTTAAGTGAAGAAAAAAAAAAAATCACTCCCCATCATCCCTACCAAAACTGACCATCGCTACAAAATATGCCAAAGAAGAGCAAATGACAGTGTGTGATCAAAAATCACAAACAAACTAAGCAGAAAAGAGAAGAAAGCAGCAATCAATGCCCGCAGAGCAAGGTGAGAAAAACAGTTTATATGAAGTGTGATGAAAGGCAGGTTGTCTCAAGGTTGAACTAAAAATATTGTGTGCTTTAGTATTTAGTAGAACTCAGCTGGAATAAAAATTCCATGATCTTCTGTGCAATAACATAACTAAAAATTTCCTTCATCATTTACTGCTTTTGTGGTTCCATCGATATGGCAAATAGTGAATGAATATAAATGTCATATTTGTCATTTCAAATCGTATACGCATATAAAAATGACAAATATAAAGTTATAAGTGATGGGTTTAGTGCAAGTTTTGTGATGATGCTCAATAATCCTTACATTACAACTAAAACTTTTCACTTTAACCTCATATTACAGTGCAGATGACCGTGTGTGTGTATGTATCTATGTACAGTATGTATGAGTGTGACACCAAGAGACCAGGCACAGGAGATGAAAATGAATGTGTTGGTATGTTACTGTTTTGGTCAAAGTATGCTTGTGTAATACCTAGCACCTGTCTTCACTTTCCCAGAGGACTACTCTGATGATTCCTCCATGTCTGCAAAAGAGAGTGCTGAGCATATGAACTTCCCCTTATGGACACAGGCAGCCGCTGGCTTTGAGATAACACTGGAGTGCATCATTGCAGGAAACCCTTCTCAAGGCAAGACTGCTTAGCTCTTTACGCCATTTAAAATTGTAAATGACCAAAACAATGTCATTTGTCACAAAAAATGTCACATTTTTAAGTTGCTTAAAAATTACATTACATGATTAGCACATTGTCAGTAGCTGAGGTTATGGCCCTGCTTTTAGTTCCCCCACTCCCTGATGGTATAATAAAGTCTAGCTTTATTTTTATCTTCATTTTTTTCAAATCAGCATGACTTCTAAATCCATATGGTGGGCCAGATTAGCACATTTATCAGGCTGAACCCTGGCCTTCAGACTGCATGCTTGACACCCCTGCTTTAAACCTTTGTATTTCCAAACTGTTCTTCAATGTGACTTGTATTTTATCACACCACATTAAAATCCCTTGCATACACTGTGAATGGAAATGGTGTATAGAGTGTCCAAAACCCATTACCTGTTATACAGGAACATCGTGGCCTAATGGTCTGAGAGTTGGACTTGTAACCCAAAAGGTGAACCCGAAGGTCGTGGTTTCGAGTCTTGGGTCCGGCAGGGATTGTAGGTGGGGAAAGTGAATGACCAGTGCTCTCTGCCACCCTCAATACCACGACTGAGGTGAGACCCTTGAGCAAGGCACCAATCCCCCAACTGCTCCCGGGGCGCCGCAGCTAAAATGGCTGCCCACTGCTCCAGGTGTGTGTGTGTGCACTTAGATGGGTTAAATGCAGAGCACAAATTTCGAGTATGGGTCACCATACTTGGCCACAAGTCACTTCACTTCACTTAATATGTATGATATGCATCAAATCAGTTTTTTCCTTCCTGAAGTCTACTACAGCCCATTTAAAACACAGACCTTGATAGCACAATTTAAGCTCCCCACTGGTTCCTGTGGTGATTGATAAAAAATTATCTCTCTGTCCTTATTCTTACATTTTATCCCTTTTTCTCAGTGTTTCAACAGCAAGAAATTTTATTGCTTACAGTAAGTGACCAAATAGAATTACAAAGAAGAAGCAGAAGAAGCAGAAGTCAAATCAAAGTTTGTCCTAGTACTAATAACATCAAATTTTATGCATATGCACATTTCTATACACACAATTTCTGAACCCAAATAAAAACATTTATTATGATTATCTGAGTTCTTCTGCTATCTGGAACTACTGCAGGTGCCAGACCTGTGTTTCCTTATTAGGTCACTAGGTACAGAGTGTATTTTTAGTGTCTCTTGTTCCTTGAAGTAACTGCAGCCTGTTTTCTTTTCCCACTACATGATAAATGTGTCTTTATATCCAGGAAAGTTTTGGAGTGAACTTTGTTTTCCAAAAATTTCCATATTTCATTTATAGATTAGGGAAATTGAACATCTAACAGTATAGATAAATTTTATACTTTCTATGGTGTATGATGTTTCCAGTTCTTAGTCTTCAAAACTACTAAAGTACATTACTAATGTATCTACAGTGAACTAAATTACTAATGTATTTTCAATGAAGTATACTAATAAAATCATTCATTGTTGTATTGACTACAGCCAGAACACTCCAATGAACTATTTCTGGAATTTTCCATGCATATACAGTGCACTCATACAGTGGCCTTAGTAGTGCCCCCAATAAGTGGAACCAGAGAGAAAAATTTTAATCAGATGTTTCTAGCTTTGGTCACTTAGTGCTCTCTCTCACCACCATCTGCTTCTATTCATTACCCATGACCCTCACTAATCTCTCTCCTTTGTTTTCTAGTCTTGCTACCATGGCAACAACCATCTTGGTTTAAAGAGAAAAAAGCTAAACACAGTTGCAGTGTAGGCCACAGTTATAGTGTTGAGAGGGGTAAATAAGCATAGTCTATCTATCTCTTCACCAGTTTAGTTCTTTTAAATGACCTATACTCAGTCCTAATATTAAACTGATAGAGAACTAGCTGCAAATTACAAGATCTCAGATCACTTCTTGTTCATGCCACAATTTCCATTGTGTAATAGAGGTATAACAATGAATTATGGATAGTGTCATTTAAAATGGTTGGTTTAACCCAGTAAGTTAAACCAACCATATTAAATGACACTATCCATAATTCAGTGTTACACCGCTATTGTGTTATTTATATATAGATATACAGATAGACTATAGATAGACTTTCTGCTTTAATTCAAGGGGTTTAACAAAAAATATTGCATTCATCGTTTAGGAATTACAGCCGTTTTTTACATAGTACCTCCATTTTCCACAGGCTCAAATGTAATTGGACAAGTGGGTGATAAGCAGTTTAATGGCCAGATGTGGCCTGTTTCCTCGTTATTTTACAAATTAAAGAGATAAAAGGTCTGGAGTTGATTCCAAGTATTGAATTTGCATTTGGTAGCTGTTCATGGGAGCTCTCATTATGTGGTCCAAAGAGGTGTCGATGCAAGTGAGAGAGACCATCTTTAGGCTGGAAAAACAAATCACTGGTTGATTGCAGAATTCTTTCCTTGGTGAAGAAAAAAACACCTCAACATCTAGCCAAGTCAAGAACACTCTCGACAATCAAGAGACATTTTCATGACTGTACATACAGACAGTTTACCTCACAATGCTAACCACAGGTAACAGTCAAAAACAGAAAGGCCAGATTAGACTTAGCTAAAAAAAACAGTTCTGATGCAAGATTATCTTATACCATAATTATGGGAAGAGCATGGAGAAGGAAAGGAAGGGCTCATGATCCAAAACAAACCATATCATCTGTCAAACATGTGGAGGAAGTGTTATGGCATGGGCATGTATGGCTGCCAATGGAACTGGGTCAATGGTTTTTATTCATATGACTGCTGATAGAAGTAGCAGGATGAATTCTGAACCATATAGAGCTATACTTTCTGTACAGATTCAGTCAAATGCTGCAAAACTCCTTAACAATCATCTGAACTCAATCCAATTGAGCATTCTCTTCATTACTGAAGACAAAACTGAAGGCACAAAGGCCCAAAAACAAGCAGCAACTACAGGTGGCTGCAGTAAATGCCTGGCAAAGCATCTCAAGGGAGGAAACTCAGCATTTGATGATGTCCATGGGCTCCAGACTTCAGGCATCCAAGGATTAAATATGCTCCTAACACAATTACATTACATGTTTCCCAGAATAAGTAATAACAATTTACACCGATCATCCTGTTCAAAATTTTACACCGCCTGGCTCTTAATGTATCATGTTGCCTTCTTGAGCATCAGTGAATTTTGCACCTTTTGTAATAGTTGTGTACGAGTCCCTCAGTTGTCCTCAGTGTGAAAACATGGATCTCAATATCATAAAGCCACTGTTGGAAAGGGGTTAAATATGCAGAAGAAAACAAAATAATGTGCAGGACCTGGAGGATTTTTCTGAAGAACAGTGGGCATGACAAACAAGGAACTCATGAACAACTATCAAAAAACATAACAGTTTTTGATCACTCATGTATTAACACACAGTATTAAGAATCAAGCGTATGTAAACTTTTTAACTGGTTCATTTGTGTAAATTCAGTTATTATTTTGTCTTCTGGACTATATGTGAAATAGGTTATTCAGGGCAGTACAAAACAAAAAACAAAATTTTTTATGATCCCTCTTATTTTTGTTTTTAAATTATCAACATGTATGTAAACTTATGACCCCAACTATAACTAGAGCCACTGAAGCAGGTTATTTATATATATATATATATATATATATATATATATATATATACACCCCTGTTAAAATGCCAGGCTACTGTGATGTAAAAAAATGAGACCACAATAAATCATTTCAGAAATTTTCCCACCTTTAATGTGACCTATAATCTGTACAACTCGGTTGAAAAGCAAACTGAAATCTTTTAGGTTGGGCAAGTGAAAATAAAAAACCAAAATAATGTGGCTGCATAAGTGTGCACACCCTAACTAATACTTTGTTGAAGCACCTTTTGATTTTATTACAGCACTCAGTCTTTTTGGATATGAGTCTATCAGCATGGCACATCTTGACTTGGCAATATTCGCACACTCTTCATTGCAAAAACGCTCCAAATCTGTTAGATTGCGAGGGCGTCTTCAGATCACCCCACAGATTTTCAATCGGATTCAAGTCTGGGCTCTGACTGGGCCATTCCAAAACTTTAATCTTCTTCTGGTGAAGACATGCTTTTGTTGATTTGGGTGTGTGCTTTGGGTCGTTGTCGTGCTGAAAGATGAAGTTCTTCTTCATCTTCAGCTTTCTGGCAGAAGCCTGAAGGTTTTGTGCCAATATTGACTGGTATTTGGAACTGTTCATAATTTCCTCCACCTTGACTAAGGC
>CM074917.1:3996944-4013590 GCA_037576815.1 Pangasius larnaudii
GACCGTCTAAAGTAACAGTGTGACCTGTAAACTTACTTCTTACAGCTTTAGGTCCAAGTAGCAGAACCTCTGTTTTTACTTTCTATTAAGTTCTGATTAACCCCTACTGAATCTAGAATGAATGCAGCTGCTGTTCTCAGAGGGTTATCAATATGAATAGAAAAGTGCACAAGTGCAAACATGTGCAGACAGCACAAAACAGTACAATGACTACAACGCCGACCAGTACGTAGTTCTGTAGCAGCAGTTCAGCAACCATAAACTGCTATAAGATACATTGCCACGCCGCATTGGGAAGGGCCAGAGCATATTACAGCATCGGACATCGCCTTTGCTAATTTACACACCTCTACAATGTTACTCTTAGTAACCTCTGACTGACGAAGGTGTATATCATTAGCTCCTACATGAATAACTATCTTTGAGAACCTGTGCTTGCCTAAGACCCTGTGATAACCAGCCATGTCTGGCACCCTGGCTCCCGTTATACACCTAACTAGTGCTGCTGGTGCCCCCAAAGGCCTAGCTAATTTCTCATGCCTTAAAACAGAATCTCCTATAACCAGAGCTCTTTCAGGTTTCTCAGCGGGTGCTTCACTGTGGAGAGCAAACCTGATAGACACGTGAAGCGGAGAGGAGTAGTGCCCCTGTGTGCAAGCCTTAGCATTAGCTTTGGCTTTGCGATTATGTCACCGAGTTGTCACCCGTTTGCCCCGCTGTGAGGGCTCTAATGCCAGAGTTGGGGGTTTGCTAACTCCACCTAAGGCAGCCAGACTTTCCCCTACAGAAACTATGCTGTTCTCTCTCTAGCTAACCCTTTCTAGAGTCTGGATGCACACCTCTAATCCTGCAATCTTCTTCTTCAGAGAGCTAACTAAATAAACAAATAAAGCTATTACATTTACGGCATTTGGCAGATGCCCTTATCCAGAGTGACTTACATTTATCTTATTTATACAACTGAGCAGTTGAGGGTTAAGGGCCTTGCTCAAGGGCCCATCAGTGGCAGCTTGGAATTGAACTCATGACCTTCTGATCAGTAGCCCAACATCCTAACCACTGAGCTACCACTGCCCTATTACTAATGATGGAGGAAGAATGACTAAACATCCTGCACTCAACACACTGAACAAGATGAATGTCAATGATTTGTTGATATTATTTTAGATGCCATGGATCTGGCATGGATGGCCTCTGCTCGCTGTCTTGACAAAAAAAAGCGTTCTTCAAAAAAAAAAAATTAATATGGCAGAAAGGAAAGTGAAAAATACAGCAGATGAAAATGATGCAGAATTATTGACAAAAAAGAAAGAAACAGTATAGTTTAAACACTGATGCAGGCAAGAAACTCCTGGCAAATGATTTGAAAACAGGAACTACATCACCACTTAATTCCTCCTAACATACTTCCTGTGTAATTATCTAGTTGTTCTTACCAGTTAAAAGGAGTAAGATAGGTGCTAGTGAAGAACAACTTCTTCATTCCTGCGTGTACCTTAGTACATATGAGTTGTGGAACAGTGTTGTTAAATTACTATCTAAATCTGCATCCAATGAATTAATTTAATATTGATTATTGGCAACATATAATTCTCACATACATGTCAATTTTTGTAGGGTCAGATTTGTACTTACGCTCCACATTGAGTTTAACCTGTGTGTGATCATGGAGACTCTCACAGCGGTAGGTGCCACGGTCACACTGACTCACATTCGTGATCCTCAATCTTCTCTTGCACCCGTTCTGAGTAAGAGTGTGATGTGCGCTGGGCTGGATCACAACACCCTTCTTTATCCACTGGACCTCCCCTGACTCCACATTCACCTCTACCTCAAGAATGGCCTCGCCAAACTCCTCGGCCATCACCACCTCCATCTTTTTAGTGAACAGTACTTGAATCTCTGCAAGAAGGTTGTAAGGGAAATGGTTTAGTTTATACAGGAAGCACTGGAAATATAAAGCACAAACCAGGAATATACACACCCCATCCACTTTATTAGGAACACTTGTACACCTGCACATTCATGCAATTATCTAATCAGCCAATCATGTGTCAGCAGCATAATGGAAAACAAAAATCATGCAGATACAGTTCAAGAGCTTCAGAAGGGCTGGTTTTAGTATTTCAGAAATTGCTGATCTCCTGGGGATTTCACACACAACAGTCTCTAAATTTGACACAGAATGTGGCAAAAACCAAAAAAATCATTGAGCGAGCAACAGTTCTGAGCGTGGAAACACCTTGTTGATAAGTGTGGTCAGAGGAAAATTGCCAGATTGGTTTGAGCTGCCAGGAAGGCTATGGTAAATAAATAAGCACTCTTAACAACTGTGGTGTGTAGAAAAGCATCTCAGCATGCACAAAACATTGAACCTTGAGGTGGGTGGGCTACAACAGCAGAAGACCACATTTGCTTTCTCTCTTGTCAGCCAAAAACAGGAATCTGAGGCTATCATGCGAACAGGCTCATAAAAACTGGACTTTTTCCAGTCTTTAACTGTATAGTTTCAGTGAGTCTGTGCCCATGATATCCTCAGATTCTTGTTCTTGGCTGACAGGCGAGGAACCTGATGTGGTTTTCTGCTGTTGTAGCCCATCCACCTCAAAGATTGATGAGTTGTGTTTTCTGAGATGCTTTTCTGTTCAGTATGGTTGCAAAGAGAGCTGATTTGAGTTACTATAGGCTTCCCGTCAGCTCCAATCAGTCTGGTCATTCTTGTCTGATCACCATCATCAACAAGGTGTTTCAGCCTGCAGAACCTTCACACACAGGATGTTTTTTTGTTTTCTGCACCATTCTATGTAAACTCTAGAGACTATTTTGTGTGAAAATCCCACAAGATAAGCAGATTCTGAAATACCAGCCCAACTGGTAACAACAACAATGCAATGGTTAAAATCACAGAGATCACATTTTTTGAATAATTGGCTGATTAGATAACTGCATAAATATGCAGGTGTAGAGGTGTTCCTAATAAAGTGCACAGTGAATGTAGGTGTTTCACTGTAAATTTAATTAATCAGTCTCATAAAATTATCAGTCTAATTCAATGATTCTCATTACTTAATCAGTTTCACAGAATATCCCTTTTTTAAGTTTAGAATTTCAATTAGAAATTAAAATTACCAACCTTTAAATAAGGTGGTAAATAAGTCAAAATATTAAAACCTCAATTTTAGTTGAGAACAATAACAATCAATGACTTGGTTTCTGAAGGCTTAGTTCTGAGTAGTTTGGCTTCTTGCAGTATCACAGTAATTAAGCACAGCAAGGCAATAAGATGTTCAATAATATAGAATTTATTGGAATATATAGAAAAGAGAGATAATTGGCCCCCTGTTACGTGAAACAAGGAGAACTGTAGGGAATAGGAATATTGTGGGGATTTTAAAAGACTTGCATGTGGTGGATGGCCAGCGATAGAAACTCTAAAAATATTTCCAATAACAAAATAAGTTCCCAAGCACAGTAACATTAATGGGAATAACACTGCGGAGTTTGGATCTTATTTTTCCCTGACATAAACGAAGATCACTGACTGACTGTCAGTGATAGCAAACATTGAGTGAGATTACATGCAAAGACAAGCAAAAGATCTATGGGGTTAATTTTGTGCCAAAAGTTTCAAATAAAATAATAAAATCTTCTGATTAACTGATTCTGACTTCTTTTTTTTCTTTCTTTCTTCAAAATCCTTTGCTCAATAAAGCATGTAGCACAGGTCATATCTGTAGCTGAAAAACTCCTTCCATAAATCACACACTGCTTCCACTTACCCTGAACTTTGAGGGTGGCTTTGGACACAAGTCCTTCAGCCTCTGCTGTGATCCTGCAGGAGTCTAGTAACTGGACATTGTGAATGATCAAAGTGTGGCACAGGCCATTCTGTTCAATGTTGAAACGCTTGCTGTGCTTGATGATTTCTCCATCCATGAACCAGATCATCTGTACATCACTGGGTGACACCACACACTTAAACATTGCCTCCTCGCCCTCCGTCACTGTGGTGTTGTGGAGCTCTGTCAGAAATTCCACCACACGAGGCACTGCAAGTTGAAATTATATGAGTAAAAAAATACTAAACATGTAAACATGAACCATATATATACATAAATACTCAAACCAGCCCATCTGGCACCAACAATCATGCCATGGTCATAATTCTAATAATTCAAATTCTGCATGATTTTATGCAGTGCACTACTGGCACACAATTGGCTGATTACATGAATGACCAGGTGTACAAGTGTTCCTTATAAAGTGTTTGGTGTCTAATTTTGTGTAGGTCCCCCTTGTGCCGCCAAAACAGCTCTGACCTATCAAGGCATGTACTCCATAAGACCTCTGAATGTGTGCTGTGGTATCTGGCACCACAACGTTAGCAGCAGATCCTTTAAGTCCTGTAAGTTGCGAGGTGGGGCCTTCATGGATCAGGCTCGTTTGTCCAGAACATCCCACAGACACTTGAGCAGATTGAGATCTGGGGAATTTGGAAGCCCAGTCAACACCTAGAACTCTTTGTTTTGTTCCTCAAGCTATTCCTGAACAATTTTTACAGTGTGGCAGGGCGCATTATGCCGCTGAAAGAAGCCACTGCCATTAGGGAATGCCGTTGCCAAGAAGGGGTGTACTTAGTCTGCAACAATGTTTAGGTAGGTGGTATGTGTCAAAGTAACATCCACATGAGTGCCAGGACCCAAGGTTTCTCAGCAGAACATTGCCCAGGGTATCAACACTGCCTCCGCTGGCATGCCTTCTTCCTATAGTGCCATCTGTCCTGGTGCCATCTTTTCCCCTGGTAAGCAACGCATACACACCCAGCCATCCACATGTAAAAGAAAACGTGATTCATCAGATCAGACCACCTTCTTCCATTGCACCATGGTCCAGTTCTGATGCTCACATGCCCATTGTAGGCATTTTTGACAGTGGACAGGGGTCAGCTTGGGCACTTTGATCACTGTGTGTTCTGACACCTTTCTATCATAGACAGTATTAACTTTTTCAGCAATTTGTGCAACGGTAGCTCTTCTGTGGGATCGGAAAAGACAGGCTAGCCTTCACTCCCCATGTGCATCAGTGAGCCTTCGGTGCTCATGACCCTGTTGCTGCTTCACCGGTTGTCCTTCCTTAGATCACTTTTGGTAGGTATTAACCACTGCACATATATATATATATATAAATAAATAAAATAAGTACACATTTCCTACGTCCAGATGTTAGTAATGAAATGTACAAGATTAGTTAATCATCAAGAAAATGTGACTACCTCTATAAAAGCAGAACTTTTGATAGATTGGTGTTCTGGAGCACTCAGGTGTGTGTCTACATCATGCCAAAAAAGGACATCAGCCATGACCTCAGCGAAATCGCTTATCACCCACAAACCAATCTCACGGAAACAGTTAATCGTAACCTCAAAACAATGATTGCTTCTTATGTTGGTGATCAACATTGGCTATGGGACAAATGGATTCCAGAGTTCCGTTATGCCCTTAACACCGCATGGCATGAGAGCACAGGTTTTACTCCTGCAGAAGTTGCTTTGGGACGGAAATAGCAAGGACCCATAGAAAGAGCTATTCACAAACCACCTGATCCAGACGACCCTACCTATTCACTTATCGACAGACAACAACAACTTATTAACTTGGTCAGAGCTAATGTTGAACGAGAAAAACAATAGAATTGGCCTTCCTGTTCCAAAACATTTGGAGGGGACTGTATATATTGCATTTATAGTGATAAACAACTAAGTGAAAGATGTCCAGTATCTCCATAAATAAAAAAAATAGCTTTGTAGGCAGCAAAGAGTATCCAATATGCCTGCTAACTAAGATGATTTATTATGTCATGCCTATAGGAAATGATTCAGACCAGAAAAGATGGATGAAGCTCCATCCTCATGCTCTCATCCTCCACTTGCAAAGGTGCACTACTGAGCATTGGGATAAATTTTGAAAAATAAAAAATCACAGTTTATGGAAAGTTATATTTCAAAATTTGTCAAAACTATTATTTTTCATGCTTTATTTCATGGCCTACCTGTCTTTTACTCTGCTTTCCCCCAGGCACTGACAATTTCCACCTACTAGCTGATTCTCCTCTACCACAACAACTACCAGTCTAGGAATGTGAAGGACAACACATGCATCCTTCTAAGACACATGTAAAGTTAACCACCATATATTCTCAAACCACTGCTAATGCAACATCATAGCACAGCTAAACATTTTTGGAGGAGATCATTAACTGGCCATGTCTGTATACGTGATCTCAGAGATGGCAACAGTTGATGAGTGTTGCACTGGTTAACATGGAAATGATGGAAGCATCTTTCACATTCAGAGAGCAGAGCCAAATATGCCTTCTTAGATTTGAACATATGATCTTCCAATTACAGGACAAACATGGGTCTGTATTTTAATTACTTTCAACTGACTTGCTTAACTGCCTGTCTGGGTCATAACTCTGTAACATCGTTAATGGCTCACTCATGACATATATGCTATGTTAGAAAATATGCTACAACCAGGAACACAAAACCAGTTTATGGCTTAAAGGGAAAACATTTTCCAGCATATTGGCTTAGCCTGACTTCATTACAGTCATTCTTGATACTTGATACTTGATACTTGATGGCTGATACTACTTGTGCGACATCTTGATGAGTTTATAATTTGCTGTTGCTATAGTGTAACCAGCTATATACTGTATATTTGTTACATCAATACTATACATGTACATGTACATATACATGTACAATACTATAGTATGCTAAAATTAAAAACCACCACACCACTGCTCTCGCTTACACTCCACTCTGACTCGAGCACTGGTCCGGTCATCCCTGGACTTGCAGGCATACTCTCCAGCATCCTCTTTGGCAACGCGGTGGATGGTGAGGCTCCGCTCCACACCATCAGCCCGGATGGAGAAACGCCGGCTTGGTGTGATCTCTGCACCATCCTTCAGCCACTGCACGTCAGCTTTGGACTTACACACTTCACATCGCAGTGTGATCATGCCATCCCTGTGTGCCACAGTATCAAACAGTGGCTTCACAAACTTAATGCGCATCTCTGGATGGAACAGATTAAACAAATGAGATCTGGATAACTATAAGGATGTTACAGTATCTGTTTTACAAGGTGCTTTAACTCCATATACAATCCTTGCTTAGTTCTTGTGTTTATTTACTATTTGGCAGTTTAAATTAAAAAAGGAGAAGTCCATTTCACCAAAACAGAGCATATGACTCTTTTTTTTGACTATGAGCCAAACCCACTGCTTTAGTTTTTTTCAGGGTTCCTGTTCCCACTGGATTGAGCTCAGCTTAACCATGAATCCTGCTGCTTACACATCCCAAGTAGTGGCTACTATGGATACATAATGATGCAGTACAGAATGATATAGTAAAATAGGATACTTTATCCCTATCAATTTACCAATATGTTTACCAATATATTTTGCAGACAGTCAACAATTTGAATGTTTACTTTATTTGTCATTACTTAGAAATTAAAGCATTTATAAAACTATTGTAAATCAGCTTCAAAAAACAAATTATATAAATAGATGTGAATCAGATAAGGTGAAAACATAATTCACAAAATAAAGTTCCTTAACTTAAAGTTAAAGTCCCCACAGCCATTGTCCCAAATTTAGTGCAAAGCCTTCCCAGAAGAGTTAAATTATTACAACAGCAAAGGGGCGACTAAATCTGGAATGGGATGTTCAAAAAGTGCATATGGGTGTGATGGGCGAGTGCCCCAGATTTTTGTCCATATAGTGCATACTACTGTGCATAGTTCCATTTAAGAAATGTAAAAAAAAAATGATGACACTAAGCTCCCTACCTTTAACCAGCAAGCTAAAGTGCAGCTCATCTGTGATGGCATCACACGTGTACTCGCCACTGTCGAATCTTTTCAGTGGCTCAATGGTAAGAGTGTGGCTCAGGCCCTGAGAGGTGCTGCTGAAACGTTCTCCACTCACCAGAGCCCAGTCCTTCAACCAGCGCACTGGAGCATTTGGCCTGGATACCACGGCTGTCAGAGTGATGCTTTCTGCCTCATAACCCGTAACCATTATTGTCTCCTCTTTGTTAATAAACTCTACAGGGGGCTCTGCAGAATGCAACCATTCAAAAAATTACATAAAGTTATGAAATAATATTAAAAGAAAAGCTATACTTGCCTTTCATACTAATATAAAAATAAATTACACAATAATTATTACACCTTCTACCTTCCTATCTAGATCTTTTCCTCTACATTTTTTCCTCTATTGTTTACTTCAATCTGGTATTTGTTAGCTCACACTTGATTTAATTAGTCATAGTCTGTGGTAGTTTGCAGGTATGCTTGGGTGACATAAACCCTGCTGCTCTGATTTGGCAAGTTTTCTGTGTACATTTTAGGCAAAAACACTTGAAAAAAGACCTCCATCCTATACTATGAATCTTCTCGAAAAAAAAAAATCTGAAGTAATAGTCTTAATACCTTGGACTTTAATTGTGGTCACCATTTGGTCATCAAGGGCATTACACACATATTTCCCAGAGTCAGTGGACTGGATATCAGATATAATAAGTTTGTGCAGTGTGCCATAGTTCTCAATGTATGTGCGGGAGTCAGGGACCACAGGTTTCCCATTATAGAACCACTGAATGGTTGCATTTGCTCGTGACACTTCACATGCCAGAATCAGGTCATCACCTGCTACCATTTCCTGGTAGTCAGGCTGGTCGGAGTTCCCCAAAATCTTCACAGGAGGCTCTGAAGGAATACACCAGGTACACTATATGGCCAAAGGTTTGTGGACATCTGACCCTCACACACATGTGGGCCTTCGCCACACTGTTGACACAAATTTGGCAGCACACAATTATATAGGATGTGTTTGTATACTGTAGCAGCATTACAATTTCCCTTTACTAGTACTAAAATGGCCTAGCCCAAACATGTTCAAGCATGACAATGCCCCTGTGCACAAAGCGATATCCATGACCTGAACCCCACTGAACATTTTGGTATGAACTAGAACTGGCCTGACATCAATGCCTGACCTCATTAATGCTTTTGTGACTGAATGGGAAAATCACCCTAAGCATGCTCCAAAATCTAGGAGAATGGAGGTTATTATAACAGCAAAGGGGGACTAAATCTGAAATGGGATTTTCATAAGGCACATATGCGTGTAATGGTCAGGTGTCCACAAACATTGGGCCATATAGTGTAATATATAAGTACTCTGAATATTCATGTGCATGAACAAGGTAATACATTTATTAACAAACACGTATACAAACAAAGCTTTATACCTTCTACAGTGACATGAAATGAAATGCTGTCATCTTTTGCATCAAGTAAATACTCCCCAGAGTCCTCCAGCTCAGCACATAGGATAACTAGTCTTCTAAATGCCTCCTCTTCCTCAAAACAGAAACGGCCATTTTCCTCAATAGGGCTTCCATCTTTGTGCCACCTTACAACTGTGTTTAGCCTGGATAGCTCACATTCCAATACAATGTCATCAGACAACAAAACCTTATATTCTGTCTTCATTTCATCTTTTTTCAGGATTTTCTGTGGAGCCTCTGAACAAATAAGAAAAGGTTAATCATTCAAGAGTGAAAGAATTTACAAATGTGCTAATGGCACTATGCCTACATGAAGACAAGACTTACCAGTAATGTTAACTTGAAAGTCCATCGTATCATCAATTGCATTGCAGGTATAAAGGCCCGAGTCGAGAAGCGATGGCGAACGGATGGTTAATTTGCGAATAAGGCCATCCACAGTAATGGTGACATTGCTACTTTCCTCCACCTTCATACCATTCTTCATCCAGCACACCTCTGCATTCTCACGTGAAACCTCCAGCTCCAGTACCATTGCTTCACCAGAGAAAGCCTTAATATCACTGCCTGTCATTTTGGAGCAAGTGAGTTTTACAGGTGGTTCTGTTGGGGGAAAAATTGCAAAATAAACAACTTACTAACTCTCGTGATCTATATCACAAATAAAGATCATAAATGTGTTTTTCATTTATTTTATAGATCAATAAGATTAAGATAAATATAATTCACTATGTGCCATTCATAATCTAATTATTATCACTATTGGAGACCTTGTTCATTCACTCTATAAGATAAAGTACCTTCTATTTTCACCCAGAAGATCACAGAATCATCTGCAGTTTCACACACATACTCTCCTGAATCATCTATAGTGGTCTGAAGTATAACCAGCCTACGGTGAACGCCATCCTCCTCCAGTATAAGATTATTGCTCTCCTCTACCTCCATGCTATCACAGTACCAACACACTTTAGCCTCTGGCTTTGAGATCTCACAACTGAGGACAAGTCTTTCCGATCTCAATATGCATACTTCCACCTCTGACTCGCTAGGGGACAAAATGTGCACTGGAGCTTCTAATTAGTGAGAAACAGCAGAAACAGTTGATAGAGTAATTAAGGTGATCCATAATGAAGATTTCACTTTTTATTAATTGAGAAATGGAGACAAGTTTCATAGCATTGTTCTATTTTATGTAAAAATTTTAAATGTTTCATTTTGACCCTGAACCATAACAGTTTTAATGGCTTCCAATAGAGCCTCTCACTTCAGAGGTGCTCACCTGTGACATTCAGCTGGAAGAAAACAGTATCACCACCTGTGTCACATAAATATTCTCCCGAGTCCCTCCTGCTGGCACAGATGATGGTTAACCTCCTGTAGGGGCCTTCAGCACTCAGCCGAACATTCTCACTACCCTGGACCTTCAGTCCATCCTTAAACCAGCATGCCTCTCCATTTGAACGAGAGAGCTCACAGTTCAATGTAATTTCATCTGAGACATAGCGATCTAAGTGGATGTCATCTTTTGGTTCCACAATCATCA
The DNA here is from genome assembly GCA_037576815.1 of Pangasius larnaudii. Classification (NCBI taxonomy): domain Eukaryota; kingdom Metazoa; phylum Chordata; class Actinopteri; order Siluriformes; family Pangasiidae; genus Pangasius; species Pangasius larnaudii. Next base: position 4,007,858 of record CM074917.1, read on the forward strand.
CTGGTGGTTCTGTTTGAAGTCAAAACAAGTTCAGCATGTGTTTCATCCAAGGACATCCAAACAAATTCTCAAGGTGTAAAATGATATCCAATTTGCAAACTTCTACCACACATTTGCTCATAAAATTGTGCCACCATAGTTACATGAATTCAGAATTCTAAATATAAAATACCTGTATAAATGTAGATTAGATGTAGAATAAATAAATGTACAATCACTGAGCACTTTATTAGGACCACCACACATTCATGCAATCATCTTATCAGCCAATCATGTGGCAGAAGTGCATTAGATAAAATCATCACCAACAGAAATGCCTTGTTGATGAGAGAGGTCAACAGAGAATGGCAAGACTGGTTTGAGCTGACACAAAAGCTAGGGTAACTCAGATCACCACTCTGCAAAATTGTGTTGAGCAGAAAAGCATCTTAGAATGCACAACACATCAAACCTTGAGGAGGGTGGGCTACAACAGCAGAAGACCACGTCAGGTTCTACTTCTGTTCACCAAGAACAGGAAGCTGAGGCTGCAGTGGGCACAGCACCAGTAGCCTGGTCTGATGAATCTCGATTTCTGCTGAAGCACACAGATGGTAAGGTCAGAATTCGGTGTCAATGAAACATGAATCCATAGACCCAACCTCCCTCGTGTCAACAGTCCAGGGATGTGATAGAACAGATTCACAGCATGAAATTGTGCCAGAAAATCTGCAGTAATTGCATGATCCATTCATGTCAACATGGACCAGAATCTTAAAGGAATGTTTCCAACATCTTGTAGAATCTCTTCCATGAAGAATTAAGACTGTTTTGAGAGCAAAGGTAGGCCCTACCCAGTATTAGTATAGTGTTCCTAATAAAGTGCTCAGTGAAAGTAGATTTTGATTAATCCATACCTTTAACAGTGACTGTAAATGGCATGGTATTTTCTCCTGCTTGGCATGTGTATGTGCCAGAATCAGACAATTTTGCTGATCTGATGATAAACCACTGCATGGTGCCTTCAGCTTTAATGGTGACATTGTCATTCTGGAAGACCTCTACACCATCCTTAAACCAGTGGGCAGTGGCATCTGGTCTAGAGAGCTCACAGTGCAGCACCACTGGGTCCAGCTCCATGGTGCTTTTGTGACTCTCCTCCAGTGGGATTTCTTTAAATGATACTGGGGGCCCTGAAAATATAAATCATTAATCAATAACATAGTGGTGGCTTTGATCAGTCATAGTGTGTGATAATGAATTAAATACTTCCTCATTTTGAACACTGTTGAACTGTTGTGAAACAGTTCATACAGTCCACGCAAGAACTGAAATATTAAACCATATTAATCCACAAAGGTTTTAGTTAAAGTGACACAAAATGATTTTGGAAAAGAAAGGAAGGGAATGAAAAGGTAAACTATTTTTGTGTCATGTCAATGCCAGAATTGGCTTTACGCTCCAACTCCCAGAGTAAAGTATGGCCTACAAACATGGCCACCAATTACTACAATGCACAGCCATTACAGACACTCTCATGTTCACATTTACCAGACTACTGATTGCACTCACCTGGACTCAATCACCCACACACTACATAAGCACCCTAACTGCACCTTCACTTCATGAAGTATACACTTCAATTGTTCAATTGTTCCAGATATTACCAAGCCTTTGTATTCTGATTGCTATTCTGGTTCTTGACTTCACTTCTGGTTTTCTCGACTCGCTCTTGCCTGCCTTAGTCTATGTTAGTTGTTGATTGCCTGACCATTGCCTGCACTTTGACGTTGATTTGGATTATGTCTTTGTATTGTTTGCAATGATTAATAAAGCCTTGTATACTGCACTTGAACCAGCAAACATCTGGATCAGACACCTCACAGGGGGAAGACTACAGAATCCCCAGCTTCTATAGCCCTGTCCCTCTCTGCCTTTGTCAGACTCTCAAACGTGGTCCAGGGTGCTATCGGAGGTATGTTTAGTTTACATGAAGAAGGTTTTACTGAGTAATTGAATATTTTCAGTCAGATCCAATCTATTCAGTTCTCCCTCAGGCTATCATTCACTCTCAAGGGGAGTAACAGTCATGGGGGACAAGGGGGGCAATTTTGTGCAATTCTGTTCACATGCAAATGCACTGCCCTGAAGTGAGCCTGTGACTGACGATCACAAATCTCTGAGGCAGAAAACACACATCACAAACAACTAATCACAATTAAGCTGTGTGGGACTGAACAAATGCATTGGATGAAGTCAGTGGACGTTTTATGAAAAGACAGGAACTTTCACATGAGGGAGATTTCGGGAGTGAACTATCTGGCTAAGCTGAATTATTATCTTAGCTAAATTAGCTAGCAGACTGGACTTGACAAAAATGTAAAAACTGTATTATGTTCTGGTATAAAAATGATAGTACCTAAGGATAATCGTAATATTATCTAATATTATTATTACCTAACATTACCTAAGTGCACCTAAGAGCATCTAAATGCACTGACTGCTACTAGTTTAACCACACTGTAAAAAAGCTTCTTTATTAGCTATAGTGAAAGTGAACTATAGAATAGTGAACCTACACGCATATTTATGTATACTTATGAAGAGGCATGAGTGTCGCAGGAAGTTTATGGAGGGGACAGGAGAAATGAGAGTCACAATATGTTGGCATATGCAACATCTCATCTGGCTCACGCTGATATAAAGTTGTTTGCAAAATATTTTGTTGACTTCTAATGACAATTCTCGACCTACCCAATGAGTCCTAAAGTTATGGCCTAATGAGTTAACAAATGGTATCCAAACTTTTACCCAATTTTTAAGTTAATCAAATAGAAAGTAGCTGTGCATTAACATTTGCAGAAAAAAAAATTATTTAAAAAAAAAACCTTTCCTGCAGAGGTTGTGTTTACTTCTTTTCACTTCAAAAATCAAGAGGAGGCATATTGGAAGTACACATCAGGCCTTGTTGGATTTGGGGTGTGACCAGACCACTGTCCACCAAAGTCTGATTCAATTTCCGGCCCTCCACAAGATTTTCCCCATTCCAATTATTGTACAGGCCCAAGCCACATTGCGTCTTAGACGTCATTAGGGAAAATTGGGAGGAGGGATCTTCTAACAGTAAAGACGAAATTCAGGACATTCTGGACCTGAGAGCAAAACTCCACACCTTAGACCACTTAACAGAGGAGAATTTGTGTCAGGCCCAAGAATGACAGTCACAACTCTATGACTGTATGCACAGGGATATAAAATACTCATTTTACTACTCTTGTCAAGCTCTAAATGACTCGAAAGTGGCAAGGACCCTTTGAGATTACACGGTTAGATGAAGAAGTCGACTGTGAGATTAGGCGAATGGATAGAGGTGATGCACTTCAAATATACCACCTCAACCTCCTGAAACCATGGAGAGAGGTAGTTCCTGTGGCTCTGGTGACACTGGTTCCTGAGATGGAGGAGCTGAGACTGGAGGTAAGTTTAAAAAGTGCGGCCCAATTCACCCTGGTCCCCTGTGGAGACCACCTCTCACCGTCTCAGAGAGCACAGGTTGCCAGGTTGCAAGAGGAATTTTCCGATGTCTTTTCACTTTTACCCAATTGCACCGACCTCATAGACCACTACATTGAGACTCCTCCAAGTGTGGTTGTTTGCAGGCAATTTTTTTCACTAAAAAGGTGGTGTGGGATGAATTCAAGGCTACACTCAACATGGGAGTAATTGTAGAGTCCTACAGGGACTGGAGAAGCCCAGTGGTGTTGGTGCCCTGGGCTGATGGGTCAGTCCATTTTTGTGTAGAAACATCAACATAGTGTCTGAGTTTGATGCATATCCAACACCTCACATTGGTGAACTTCTCGATTGGTTATATTCGACACTGGATTTAAACAAGGGATATTGGCAGATTCCCTTGACTCCAATATCTTGTTGAAAAAATGGCCTTTTCCACTCTGTTTAGGGTACTCCAGTCTGTCACCCTTCCGTTTGGGTTGTTTGGAACCCCAGCAAAGTTTCAATGACTCATGGACAGAATCCTCTGCCAGCACAATGCATTTACAACCCCTATCTTGAGAGATCTATCTTGAGATCCTGGAGGTGGGAAGGACTCACAGCAAACCCAAAGAATTGTGCAAATGAGAAGACAGCAGCAATTGCAGCCTGCCCGAGACCCAAGACCAAAAAGGGGATGAGGCAGTTCCTCGGGCTGGCTGGCTATTATCGGATGTTTGTCAGACGTCACCAGCCTGCTGACTGACCTCACTAAAAAGGGAGCATCAGATCCAGTCCAGTGGACGGAGCCATGTGAGCAGGCTTTTTTGCCAGGCAAAAGCAGTTGTTGGCCCATGGCCCCCATTTGCCTGACTTGCATTTGCATGACTTTTCTCTCTCTTTTGTTTTGCAGACTGATGTGTCAGACAGAGGGCTGGGGGCTGTTTTGTCCCAGGTAGTGGAGTGTACTTCAGCCAGAAGCTCTTTTTGAGGGAGACCAAGAGAGAATGGCCATCAAGTGGGCGGTCTTCATCCTCTGATACTACCTACTGGGGGCCCTTTCACTCTCCATTCTGATCTTGCACCTCTCCAATGTCTCCACCACATGAAGGATGCCAATACATGGATCACTTTTTGGTATCTTGCACTTCAACCATTCATATTTGAGGTGGTTCAAAGACTGGGGGCGCAGATGGTGGTGGCAGATTACCTCTCCCGCCAGGGAAGGGAAGTTGTCTGCAGGCCTGATGGCTCCCCAGCAGAAGGCAAAGTAGGTCATGCACAAGATATCAGTCCAAGATAACAAGGTTCAGAAATAATTAGAGTTCAGGAGTTGAATAATGTTATGTTCCACAAATTAATATTTGCTGTTATAATCTGTGATTGAAAACATTTTCTTTTTCCAGCTGCTCTGTTTTTTTTTTTGTGTGTGTATTTTCAGGCAATAGTAGTAGGGTTAACATAAAAAGTTCCCAGTATAGACATTGCTTAAACTTCCAGTTTAAATCTGAATATGAAAACAGATACAAATATTTTGAGCATTAAACAGATATAGACACAGATACAGATAATGGAATTATGTTACACTGATGAGAGTTTTTTCATAGGGGAAACATTTTACCAGCCTATGAAAACAACAGCTTGAGTCTAAACTAATGATTTTATAATCTGTTTCTGTCACAATCTGTTATGTGTAAGATTGTTAACAGCAGTGGTGCACTTTCAAATAGAGTTTGGGAAGCAGGAGCATGTCTCCAGCCTATAGAAGATGGAAAGCACTGTATGCAATAAGAATAAACTATTGTTTTCACTTGAGATGTATTTGGAAGACAAATACCCTGAAACTCTTGATAAAAACCACAGAAGAAGGGTCACAAAATCTTGTCACAATGCATGCAACCAAACACACATTCCTGCCACCTATCAGTGTGGCCTGAAGGCTGGATGGTGCACACGACCATATATAAGCACAATGCACAGTAAACTTCTAGGAAGACAGCACGTGAGTGCATCGTTGTGTCACTGGGTGCTGTGCTTTCTCATAAGCCCCTCTCACAGACAAGGAAACGTGCTTCAATGCAAAAGTATAAATCAGCTCTAATTCTTGAAAAATATAACAAATATCCATAAAACAACAGAGATGGAAAATTACAAACACAAAAATATTTGGATTAGAATATCAGAAAACATACACTATATTACCAAAAGTATTCGGTCACCTGCCTTGACTCACATATGAACTTAAGTGCCATCCCATTCCTA
>CM074917.1:4013690-4033813 GCA_037576815.1 Pangasius larnaudii
AACTGCCACCACTGAAAAAGGTCTTCTTTCAACCAACCATAAACAAAACATCTACTTTAAAAACAATTTCAGTGTAATTGAACCTGTAGAATATGTGTTTAGTAAGGCACAAAAGCACACATTTGTTTATGTACCTCTTCTGAAGGCTTTGAAGACTCTGTTGAATCAACCTGAAGTACTTAAGAAGACATTTCATTTTAAAGAAGATACATAAGGATATTACTGTTCATGTTTTGATTGTATGTATTTTAAAGACAACAAGCTTGTTGGTGATCAAGGTTTCCGAATTTCACTTGGGTTTTACATTGATGATTTTAAAAAAGCCAACCCTATGAGAACTTCTCGAGAAAAACACAAAATTACTGCAGTCTGTTGGGTTATTGTGAATTGGGAATCACTGTACAGATCAAACCTCAACTCAATCCAGTTGACACTGCTTGGGAAAAGTTCTGAAGTGAGATTGTATGGCTATGAATCATTTTTTGAACCACTTTTACATGACTTAAAGATCTTGGAGGAGGATGGTGTGTTTCTTGAACAGATTGGTGAAAATATTAGGGGAACAGTGCTTACTGTGTCTGCAGACAATCTTGGAGCTCATGGGCTTGGAGGACTTCAGGAAAGTTTTAATGTAGAAAAGTTTTGCAGGTTTTGCTTGCCATCTTTGAAAGACATCCAAACTACAGAGCTACAGACAAGGGCTCTTTCTACTTAGAAGTCCTGAGAAACATGACCATTGCATTGCTGCGTTGAAAAGCAGTGAGTTGCTGCCAAATGTGAATGGTGTGAAAGCTGAATGTGTTCTACAGAAACACCTATCCTACTTTCACACCATTACTGGCTTTCCTCCAGATGTTCTGCATGATCTGTTTGAAGGGATAATACCTTTTAAATTGGCTTTGTGTCTGCAGAAATTAATTGATGCCAAGTGCTTCACATTAGACAAGCTCAACAGCATTATCCATTCATTTCCATACTCCTACTCAGATAAGGTTAACCAACCTCAAAGATTTCCTAAGATGTTTTACTTAAAGACCATATTGGACAGCTGAATGCTTAACAATATTGAGTAGTCCAAATGACTTTGGTAGCTACAATTCCACAGAATGTAGTTATTGATAAAAAGGTTGGATGATCTACTTAGGTCACTGTATAGGGGTAATTGAAAGTACTGGACTGGGTGATTGCTCCCTTGAAGAAGGTAATGAAAGTGGGGAGAGCAGGAACAAGCTGTAAATTTAAGTGAGTAATGCTTCCTTAAACAATAACATAAGCATATATGGGAATGTTGGGTCTTGTGAAAACCAGCTTTTGTCATGGAAAGCTTTTGTCACGAAAATGGATATAAAAGTACCCTTCTGAAGAGCAGCTTTCTCTGCAGAGAACTGCTCGGCTCGATTCTTGAAAGAATAAAGTCTATTGGCCTCAACACCCCTGCTCTCCAGAGTGATCTTTGATCTTTGCTATGACAGCATGAGGTGCTTTTCACTGACATTTTTCACAAGCTTATAATGAAAAATTATATGAAATATGACTGATTATAATAAAATGTATAATTTGAAAAAGTGAAAAGAGTCCTAAAAAGTGAAATAATGGAAATATAATGTTTAGAAATTTCATGAAAACAACTGGAGGAAATTTGGACCCTACTAAGGCTGATCCCTCTCATGGTAGGTGGTATGGTGCCTGAGGATGAAAAAACATGGCAACTGTTAATGGACTTAAAAGACATTGTGGAATTAGTGGTTAGTTCAAAATTATCAGAGGAATCTCTTTGTTATCTGGAGAGTAAGATTTCTGATCATCGTCAGCTGTTTACTGATGTTTTTCCCAATGAGAGGTTGCGACCAAAACATTACCTTGAGCACTATCCACACCTCATCCGCTGTTTTGGTCCTCTGGTTGATCTGTGGACAAAGCACAGCTTCTTTAAGAAGGTTGTGATGACGTGTGAAAACTGCAGTTGAAAACAGATATTCAAATCTGAGTGTCTTGTCGCTGGTTTCAAATGCAACATTGCATGGTACTTTATATAGTAAAGAAGTGATTCTGTCTGTTGGAGTCCATATTGGATTCCCAGAATTTGGTTGAATTCATAGCATTCTGTTAGTTGGCACAGAGGTGTCATTCATAGTGGAGAAACTTTCATCATGGTACTTTAAACATTTTCAGGCATATGAGATTGTTGAAAGTGCCTACAGTGATGTAGCCATTGTGAGCCCACAGGATCTCAATGATTTCTATCCTTTGGCATCATACAAAGTCAGTGGAAAGCTTATGGTGTCAGCTAAGAGGTTTTTACTTTGTTGAAATTAATTTTTTATTTTATTTTAATAATAAAAAATTAATAATTCTCTTTCCCCAGAAAACAATGCTTCTTTCACCTGACAACATCAGGAAGTTATCTATTCACATGCCATTGTCAGTTGAGGAACTCTTGACCATTCTCTGTGAAAAACTGCAGATAGAGAAAGGCTTTGTCATCCAATATGAAGACCCTGATTTCACCAATGAACTTTGTACTTTAAATGACATTACTGAGCTTCCAAAAGACAAAGCTACTTGGGAAGTAGTTTTAAGTACAGTGTCAGACAATGCTGATTTGCATGATTTCACTCTAGATACAGCAAGCATGACGTCTAATCTGTCATCACCCTCGTTGTCCCATTCAGGTTGTTCTCCTTCTCTAACCCCATCCAGATCAGAGCAGTGGCCAAACAAGTTTCCAGTACCTTTATTCTCATATGATATGGAGTTAATGAAGCCAATGAAGATCTTCAAAAAATTGTACAACCCTGATTGTTCCAAGAGACATGAAAATGATTTTGGATAAATTGGCTGAAATAATGTATTCCTACAAGGCCTACCCCAAAGACTCTGAAATAGAGAAGGTTGCATGTGTTTTGATAAAAAAACATCCATGTCTTAAAGCCCCAGGATCGGACACTGGATGGGAAGCATGGAAAATTAGTTTGAAGTTTAAAATGGCAAATTATCGACAAAAACTTCATTCAGTCATTCAGTGAGATGACTGTGAATACTCATTCAAAACAAGGTTTATCTAGAGGAACCCTAAAGAGACCCCAAAGATCTGAACTAAACTTTCTTCCTGACCATTCTGTTGGTTTGGATGAAGAAGCTTTGGGGAAAAAAGGGCAACAATGGAGGAGGAAGTGAAAAAGAGAAATATGAGCTGGACTCTTTTGTACTTCAAGATGGAGGTGACATTCTCCTTGAAAAGAAAGGAAATTGTGCAGGACCAGCCACTGTTGTCAACAATTAAACAAAGATAGCCAGGGCTGTTTTTTTGAGGAACAGGTAAATAATCTTTAGTTTTAAGGTACCACTAGACTAACTGCTCTGCTTTATTTGTTGTTTTCTTATTTGGATTCTCTAATGATTATCCACAGGTTTATGCAGAATTCTTATGCATTAACTGTGTTGACCTGAAGTCAGCATTCCTGACTTTGCTGGACAATTACACCAGGGGTTGCTGAAAATGTACAGAGCCAAAACAACACAAGCAGGGGGTAGTCAACTGGAAGAACTTCTTGAAAAACTGGGTGCCCAGGTCTGTTTCTTCTCTAATTAATTAGTAATTCTCTAATTAAGTAATTCTCTGTAGAATTATATTTTACTATGTACGTTTTTTGTAACTGTAAAACAATTTTTTAACTAAATGGTGTCATGGCTCACTTGTTGACATTCCATAGGTAATTTCACATAGGAGGTCTACTGTTCTTCGTGGTCTTCCCTTGTACATGAGAGAGACAGCTTCAATTTCAAAGACTATTCTGGTAATTTATTTTAAGTTTTATTTGAACTTTTACAAGCACTACTGTTATAGTTTACTGTTGTCCATTATTTACTGTGTTTCATAGGACACTGATGCATTGGGGCCATGCACAAAGGGCATGAAAATGGGAATCCTTGAAGTGGTAAATGACTGCACTGCTCGCAGGTCACAGTGGTCAATGTGGCAGTAGTATTGGAAGCCTTCATTCTCCTCTTTGTTCTGCTTTATGCTCATCCGAAGGACAAGCATCCCAAGGACTTAAGTGACACCTTTGAAGCCATCCAGAAAATCTTTGTGAACCTTGGAAGTGAATGCACTGCAAGAGTGCAGTCTCTTGAACAAATTATTGCAGCTGTAATTTAAAAATTTTCATGCCGGGGATTGTTTTTTTTTGCAGTACTGCAGTTGGAAACAGATGTCTGACAATTATTTAAATTTTTTGGCAGAGTTGCTGAACAGCATGGTTGAACTTTCACATCAGATGTTTGACAGACATTTCTTAGAATTGTTGAACTTTTGCACAAGATGTTTCAGAAATCTGTTAATTTAAATGAACAGAAATCTGTTAATTAATCCTTTATTTTAAGGTCTTTTAAATGGTACTATAAGGAACCAAACTTCTTTTGATCTAAAGCAAAGCATTTGATTTTTGAAGTGAACCTGTAATACCTTTAGATGGTGAAGTGAAACTAGTGAGCTTTGTAAATTAGAGTTCTCATGCACTATTCATCACTATACTTCAAACCAGTTTGCACTAGGTGATAGGTGATTGCATAGTCTGGTACTAAAATGCAGTAATGATCTATTTCATTTACATATGTATTTTCACTAAAGTGCACTTTAACATGCACAGTGTGCACATATTCTGTTTTAAATTGTTCTTTTGTACACAGAACTTCCCGTTCAAATCAGGATGATATAAAATAAATATATGTAAAATATACATACAGAATTTTCTAATTGCACTTGAGCTTTTACAATGCATTGTATCACTTGTATTCTATTTTGCACAGTTCTGTTGTATGCAGTACTTTTGTGCAGTTCTACACTGTATGATCTTACAGATCTTATTAAAATTCATTAATAATTTACCATACATTTTGCATTGTATGAAATGTATTTTGTCAAATATATAAAGGTGAAAATTTTGTTCTTTGGTGAATTTAAGTGCTTGGCTCTGCAGCAAACTGAACAAAAATAGCTTATCCATTTTAAAATATATTGGACCAACTATTGGACCCCTATTTGGTCAAAATAGAACCTTTAATTGACTCAATATTTTATTTCAATTTCAGTCAACATTAAGATCTCATCAGTACAACTAAAAAAATATATTTTACGTAACCTAAATTGAGCCAACTAAAAATTTTGGGTGCAACAGGTCACTAGAAAATTTTGAGTTGGAAAGGCCTGTTTTTTTTTTTTTTACAGTGTGTATCATTTTTATGAGTTTAATTTTAATAAGCTTTATATACTTGGCACATTCCACAAAATGGCACTAGCTTAGTTGCTTAGCTCATTCGGTCAAGCTATGGATCAGCATTGAAGTGTACAAGTAATATGTTTATTAAATTTAGTTTTTAATTTATTTTATTTTATCATCATTTGTACTTGAAAGTGTGTAACTATTCAACGGATGTCGTGTAGTGGCTTTTAATTGGGAACGTTTTGTTTTATACTTTATGTGCCACAAATCTATGATGCACGTGTTCTCACTTTTTCGTGCATGTTACAGAGTTGGCACAGACATGCTGCTTATTTACTCTTGATTTGAGTTGCTGCTGTTCTCATGTTGTGGCTTCTAAGCAGCATCTAGCCACTGTCTTGCAGGGAACTGAAAACCAGTGGATGCATGCAACCAGTGTATGCTTATGAAATATGCTAAAAACATTTCACAGCCACATGGCAGGTAGCCTTCTGACAGGCATCAATCAGCCATTGTATAGACCCCACACCTCATTTGTTTTTGTCTTTCCCTTACTTAAGAAACACTCTTTAGGGCCCAAGCACTGATTGCAGGCTCTGAATTTTTAAATACTCCTCCTAGGGGATTGTCACCAAACTTGGTCAAAATTATGCCAAGACACAGAAGATGCTAAATTGCGAACGGACTTTTGACATCTTGAACGGTTTTGCCATGGCGAGGCAATACATTTATGGTGAAAAAAGGAAAACAAGAAGTGTCTCATATCTCCTGAGTGCATTGAGTGATTTAGATCAAACTTGGACTGTATGTTTGGTCACGGGGCTGAGCACATGGATTTGACTTTTGTGAGTCACGGTCATAGTGCCACCAACTGGCAGCAAGAAGTGTGTCTCGTAAAACAGGCTTTTAAAAAGTCTTTTTTTAGTTACCCTAATCATTTCAAACTTGGTCAGAATAATGTCCAGACATCACTGATGTAAAATTGCGAAAGGATTCTTGATATAGTGTTGCTGTGGTAACGCATAAAACTTAATACTCTTTTCTTTGTATATTTGGGTGTGTTGAGGCTCTTAGCATGTTTAAAATTTCATAAAAGATGGCAAACACCTCAGAGTTGTCGGCCATTAGGCATAGGCAAATGCTAAGACATGGTCATGGAAGGGGGCTCTGTAGCACCCCTTTTTGACTAAAGTAGGGTCAGTTTTACCTACAAACTCGGCACATATATTGTTCTCATCAAGCTGGACAACTTTCAAATTGACAGTCATTAGCTTTGCCCAACACGAAGTAGGTCATTTTGGATTTAATGTCGATATTTTGAAAATTGTAGGCTCTGAATTTTTAAATAGGGAAGTGGTAGCTCAATGGTTAAGACGTTGGACTTCTGATCGGCAGGTTGAGAGTTCAAATTCCAGCACCAGCAAGCTGCCACTGCTGGGCCTTTGAGCCCTTGCTGCTAAAATAAAGAAATTATGCAACGACCAAACTGGATGATAACCTGCTGGAGAAGCTACACAATCTTGGCTTGCTGCAGGAACTGTTGTGGCAAATACTTCTGCAAAATCTGAATAAGACAATTAATTACAAAGACAAGGCGTTCTGGATGCCAAAAATCAATAGACATTATTGAATCAAACAACAAAGCCGAGATGGTCTGCAGAACATCCAAAGTATGTAGTTGTGGCTCATGCTTTTATACAGTTCTAAAACAATCATCTTTTTTTCTTTCACTCACACACCTGCCTCTTGCCACAATTATGTCACTGTCTTTTTGTCTTAGCAGTAACCGTAGCGAAGGTCAGTAAGAATATTTTTGAAAAAATATTAACATTAACACATACCCTTAACAATACACCATAAGAAATCACTATTGTCAAACTGGTAAGGTAGATACAAACTTCAAGGACTCTGGTAGAGAAAACAAGCACCTTTTCATGAAGAGGGATAGAACAGGCCTAAACTGAAAAGATACAATGTATGAATCAGAGCTGTGTGCTACGTGATTTCCCACGAGTAGAGTCACATCAGTTTGTTCTAGTTTTCTTGGTTCACACACACACAACCATTCTTTATAAAATTATTTTAAGTAATTATTTCTAATAAATTGATTAGTATTGTAATTAAAAACTGATTAATGACAGAGTTAAATACTGATTTACCATGGAGTCAGACTCTTCTCATGATTGAAATACACTTCAAGGTCAGTGTTAGACTGAAGTGATTTAAGGTCATGATTCAACACAATAACACAGTACAATGCTGCTGTATAAATGCTGATTAACATAATACTAAATACAAGTTAACTGATCAATGGAAATGCATCGATTGACTAAATACAATTTAACTGTTCAATGGAAATACGTCCACACATCCCCCCTCTGGGGCTTATTAAGCCCCACCTACCTCAAGAGAGCAATCTCACAATCCGGTTCCTGTATTAACTAGTGATCAATAACTGATCACTCCATCTTCTTACCAATAACCAAATCCTGAAACCGCTCTGTTGTGGAGAACAGAACCAAACATCTCCCCCCACTCTTGACTAGGAAGGAGTAAAAGATCCTGTCTCCCTAGCCTAACCATCATTTAACAAATCAACATTGTGTTTTAAGCATGAGCATTTATTAGGTTCAGCACTTGCCCATGGTTATCACAGTTACGTAGAGTACAAATACTGATTATCACATAATCAATCAAAATTCACAGAATCAAAGACAAAAATAATTCAACCAATCAATTGATTACAATCAAACATTATAATAGATTAGAATCAACATAATAAAAGTAGAAGCTGCTGGTGTTTATTTGCAAGACTTCTTCTTCAACTTAGATACTTTGCGTATCGTAGAGGGTCACCCTTGGGGAGCGGTTAGGCTAGCACTTACACACAGGGTATGGCTCTGTTATGTTCACCTTGCAATTTGTAGAAAAAACTAGTGTGCCAGAGTATACTTGATGAATACAATATTTCAAAAGATGCTTTTTCATTTCTTGACTTTTTATCAGTTTATAATCAAAACATCTATTTTAATATAAACAATCATTTTGGAAGTCATTTTTCATCACAGTCATTTAAAAAAGAGTATTAGAATACCAACGCACACTTCTTTGTATGGGTTTGCTTGTAAAACGTATTTCTGAAGCTCCTAGCACATTGAAACTCTCTGTAAAGCGCTTTTAGCGCCTAAAGTATACAGCGGTATGTTTAAAAGACAATTTATGCATTTCTTGACTATTTGTCACTCGGTCATCAACACATTATTTATAATCACGCTTGAAGTCATTTTTCATTATATTCATCTTAAAAACGTAACCGAATAGCAACGCACACTTCTTTGTATATGTTTGCTTGAAAAATGTGTTTCTAAAGATCCTAGCGCTTTGACACTCTCTGTTTAGTGTTTTTAGCGCCTAAACTACTCACAGTTATGCTCACCTCTTGATTTGTTGAAAAAACTAGTGTGCCAGAGTATACTTAATGAATACAATATTTCAAAAGATGCTTTTTTCATTTCTTGGCTTTCTGTCACTTTATTATCAAAACATCAATTTTTCATCATATCCATGTTTGCAACATATCTTTAGAAAGCTCTCTAAAACCACTATAAGGTGTGTACTGTTTAAGTACAAAATGTGTTTCTAAAGCTCCTAGCACATTGAAACTCTCTCTATAGTGGTTTTAGCGCCTACATTATACATTGGAATGTTCACATTGTGATTTGTTGGATAAAAAATAGTGTGCTAGACTATAGTTGATGCATACAATATTTCAAAAGATGCTTTTTTCATTTCTTGGCCTTTGGTCACTTTATTATCAAGACATCAATTTTAATATTATCAATCAAGTTTGAAGTCATTTTTCATCATATTCATCTTAAAAAAGTAACAGAACATCATCTGAAAAACCTGTGAGTATGCATATGTTTTAAAAATGCTCCACGTCACAACTTAAAGGAGCTGCTGCTGACTTGTAGCACACCTTCAGAGGTCGTGTGAAGTCCATGCCTCATCGGATCAGAGCTGGTTTGGTGGGACAAGTGGGACCTGCATAACATTAGGCAGGTGGTTTTACAGTTATGGCTTTTAAGTTTTTGGCTGTTTTTAATCATGAACATTAAAAATCTTACCTCATCTAATGTTACCTCTAATGTTAATGAAGAAAAGCAACAACTCAAAGACTTTGACTTTCCTAAGCGTTTAAACCCACAAGATACTCTTTTCAGCAGCCGAACAAATGCCTTACTTTAGCATTTAGCCTTTGAGAGAATTTATTTCAATTTTACCCATTTTTTTCAATTTTACCCATTACCCAGTTTTCAATTTTACTCTGTTTACCATTTTTTTTGTAAAAAGCAAACTCCTCTTTCCTCTATGTAGAACGTGCTCTGAGCAACAACAGATGCATTGTGACCATACAGATGAGCTCTTACAGAAACATGGCTTCAAAGGAACTTGCAAAAGCTGTCAAAAAGGGTTACACAATTTTAAAAGTGTTTGAAATGTAGCACTTTCCTAATAGATCGGAAAAACCTTTTACCAATTATATTAAAATGTTCCTAAAGACCGAACAGCAGCGTTCATGATATCCATCCTGTGTAACTGATGAAGCCAATAAATGTGAAAACATTCACAATTATGAGGCGAATGAAGGGGTCAAGTTGGAGCCAAATTTTATTTTGGTTAACCCTGCCAAAAGATCCTTGGACAAAGTTACAATACATTTGTTATAAAGCCAAGATAGGTAAAACACAGCATCCTACTGAGTTTTTACAGTTCATGGTCACTGATATGTCTAATGTGGATCACTTCTCTTTCTTTAATGATGCTTTAATAATGCTGACAAGAGACTGATTAAGCCAGGGAATGTTAATGTATTCATTGGCCTTTTCACTAAAGCATATTTTGTCTCTTTTTTTTTTTTTTTGGAGAATTGTAAAATTCATGTGTGTAGGCCCTGAACCTATAAACCTACAAAACTGTAATAGGAGAAATAACTATGAAAGCTAAAGTAATTACTTTAAATGATGTTATTTCTGAAGATGCCAATTTGAAATCTCTACAGACCTGGAGGACGAAAGGGTGAAAAATCTGGATCAAACCAGTCAACTTATAACCTCACATAACCAAATTATGCGAGATAAAAAGTGTTTTTATTTGAGAAACAAATCACAGTTAAAAATCAGGGTTCAGGGTTGTGTATGATATTTATTTATTTATTTATTTATTTATTTATTTATTTATTACTTGATTTCACAACTCCGCCTATGGCTATTAGTAGTATTCATGTATATATTTTATTTTGTTTCTTTTGATGTGTTTTGAACATTAGTATTGGAAAATATGAATGTGTCTGCTTTTGACTCAAGGATTCAACTGCCCTTTTTGTGTATTGTTTGTGGACCAAGTAATAGCAGACAATCATATTTGCATCAAAATGCTGCTGGAAAACTGTAAAGAGGTATTGTCAATAGCTCCCAAAAACATTGTGTTATACGTGTTGGCAAAATCTGTACAATAAATCTTTGTGTGAATATGAACTATTTCCCCCCAGCAAAACAAAAGGAAGGTCATCAGTGAGTTGATGGAATCTGCCAGTAAAAATGATGAAGTAGAAAAGGCTTTTATAAAATACCCCCACCACAGAAATCTGAGCATCATCAGGCATATTGTAAGTACCACGTAGCTCTTACAGTGGACGCACCAATTTATCAGGTTGCCCTGTTTTGAATGTCGTCCTCTGTGTTAAGGATCTCGGTCCTGCAGTACTGGATATTGCTAAAGTGTGGTGTACAGTGGTTAGAGTCACCACAGTTCTGTGACTGGAAGTGTGTGTGAAAGGTGTCCTTGCTTGACGGGTTCCAATAGGTGAGGTCAACTCATCTGGAGTCCTAATATAGGGTATCTTTATTGTATAAATATGAGTAAGTGTCACTATGCAGATAAAAAGTGAATGTATGAGTTAAAACCTCTTTATTGGAAAAAAAGAGTTAGTAAAAAAGGTATACTTATATGCTGCCATTTGTAAATATTATATGGAAGATTCTCATGTGATAGAGAAAACAGCAGTTACTGTATGTGTGCGCACTCAAAATTGCACCCTTGTGGTATAGTGATAATAAAAGCTAAAGCTCATGCAATACTAGAAGACAGAGGGAACTGAATTACAGCTAATTTTAAAATAAGAGAGTTTCTTTTGGGAGGTCATATTATATGGAAAACTAATGAAGCAATAAGCAAAGTACAACAATATAGATAAATTCCAAAGGGTACAGGCTCTTAGAAGAGCCCTAGGGGAGTCTGCAGATTATTTTAGAGATACATATGGTTGAGGGTGTGTGGCTCTATGTATATGTGTATGTGAGTCTTGCCAAAAACAGTCAGGAGAGTTTTAATCCTAAGTGAGAGATTGGTTTTGTAGATTGTTCAGGTATTCATTTAACTGCTGTTGCAGGGATATGTAAACATATGACCTCTAAGAATCATACATTTTATATTTCAGTTCCACTTTATTGATCATAATTCATTAAGATCACTAGGGTTTGTACTTTTTACATTAATGTACACCACAGCACTCAGTTGATTAATTTTTTTCCTGTCACAGGTAGAATACTGGGAAAAGTGATCAGAAGTGAGGAAAGAACTACTATTTGTCACCTGAAATTTTAATGTCAAGGGCATGAGGATAGACTTCACCATTATGAATTAAGAATACACGAGGATAGGAGACATTGGATTTGTGAGAGATGTTATTCAAGATTCAAGATTCAAAGAACTTTATTAATCTTGGGGGGAAATTGCTTTTCCATGTTACTATTGCTCTCAAGAAAGAAAGAAAGAAGAAAATAAAATGAAATAACCTTAATCATTGGCTGAAACTTGTGAGTGGCATAGCTTTGCTGTTTACCACATCAATTCCATCTCAGCAGCTTTTAGAAGCACAGGACATTCTTCATCAGTTTATAACTGAGATGGAGCCCCTTTATGGTATAATCAATGTCACCTACAATGTTCACCTCTGCCTCCATCTCTCAAGAAGTGTCCAGAATTGGGGGCCATTGTGGGCCAATTTGAGGCCTATAACATGGAGTTGATAGAAATGGTCAAAAGCACCCAGTCTGTGCCCATCCAAATATGTAAAGTTTTCTGGATGAAAAAAGCCCTTCCACTGTATGCCAGTCAAACACTGAAAAATCCTTCCTCAGAGTATAGTGCTGTTCTTAGTCAGTTATTGAGGGGAAAACATGAGCGAAAGCATGCAGTGAGGTGTTTGGAAGTTACAGCTTTTGGACCACCCAAGAGAAAAATGATGGCACATGACGACTATATTGCTTTGCATAGTGTTGGTGATCGGGTAGAGAAGCAGTTTGTAGAATATTACGATAGAGTGTTTGTCAATGGTGTGATTGTTCATTCCCAGGCATACCACCATTCAAAGAAGAGGAATTCAAGTGTAGTTCGTATAAAAACTGACAACACATTCTTCTCTGTTAAAGAAAAAAGGAACAGATGTAATTTGTAAATGTTTCAGCTGTGCTTTGTGAGAAAGGAGGGAGCATAACAGGTTTTAATACAAACTATAGCCCATTGCTAAAGCTACTGCTCTGACTGTTTGCAATAGCTATCAAGAGGGGCTTGCTCTGTCCTCTCCAAGCATCGACCTGATATTGCAGTACCTCCAGGAACAGTGCACCTTCTCAAAATGTTAAAAGAAAGAATGAAAGAAGGAAGGAAGGAAGGAAGGAAGGAAGGTGTTTTTGTTTTTACTTTGGTACAGCCATGTCCCTGGCTATTAATTCTTCTAATATACCTTATCGTTTGCATTGGCTCTTTCTTTGGAGACACCACATAGACCACAACCATTGGAGAGGCTAGGAAGAAGTAAGGGACGAAACTCTAACCCCACTGACAGTTTTAAGATGGCTGAAACACTGACTGACTGACTGAGGGTGTGTGTGGGTAATGGCTATCTCTGTAAGTCATTGGGAACTAGTAATCTGGCTCAGGGTAAAGTGACTTGATCACATCCCCCCTGATATCTTTTATAGAAGAAAAAGAGCAGAAAACAAAAAAAAGAGAACAGATGTAATTTGTAAATGTTTCAGCTGTGCTTTGTGAGAAAGGAGGGAGCATAATACAAACTATAGCCCATTGCTAAATCTAAATAAATCCTACACCGTTAGCTACTGCTCTCCAAGCATCGACCTGATATTGCAGTACCTCCAGGAAAAGTGCACCTTCTCAAAATGGTGAAAGAAAGAAAAAAGAAAGAATGAAAGAAGGAGGGAAGGTGTTTTTTTTTACTTTGGTACTGGCTATTATTTCTTCTACTATCCCTCATTGTTTGCCTTGGCTCTTTCTTTGGAGACACCACAAAGACCACAACCATAGAAGGTTGGTGTTGATCAAGTCACTTTATCATGAGCCAGATTACTAGTTCCCAATGACTTACAGACATAGCCATTACCCACCCACCTTCTCAGTCAGTCAGTCAGTGTTTCAGCCATCTTAAAACTGTCAGTGTGGTTGGAGTTTCTTCCCTTACTTCTTCCAAGCCGCTCCAATGGTTGTGGTCTTTGTGGTGTCTCCAAAGAGAGAGCAACTCTAACCATAACCCTAGCCTTAACTCACCTAAGCTTTCAGGGTGAGGGTGAGGGTGAGGGTTGGGGTGGGGTCTGCTCAACTCACCTTACACTGTTTGTAACTTATATCACCTACCCATTCAGTCAGTCAGTGTTTAAGCAATGGGCTATAGTTTGTATTAAAACCTATTGTTCTTCTGCTTTTCTCATTAAGCACAGCTGAAACATTTGCAAATTAGATCTGTTCCTTTTAAAAATTTTAAAGTATCATCATTTAAATTAATACTTTTGGGTCTGAGGCATAATCAGCTTTTCAGTCAGGTATGGGACTGAGAGGGAAGTGCTACAAGAAAGAATGTGAGGACAAAAGAAATGTAGTTTATTTTAGAATATATTTAACTGTCAGGAAAAATAACTCAAGATTCACTTGTGAGTGCATGTAAACAGTTTATTTGTTTGTTTTTTAGAAACAAACAAAAACAAAACAAAACAGGAGTGTATATAAACCTATACATAGCAAACATACTGAAAGACTTGTCTTATACATATACTTTACATAAAACTTAAGACATATACTTGAATT
This sequence comes from Pangasius larnaudii, assembly GCA_037576815.1. Taxonomy (NCBI): domain Eukaryota; kingdom Metazoa; phylum Chordata; class Actinopteri; order Siluriformes; family Pangasiidae; genus Pangasius; species Pangasius larnaudii. Next base: position 4,028,075 of record CM074917.1, read on the forward strand.
TACACATGAAACATGTAGTGGTACAGAAGATACATTCAGGGCAAAACTGTGCAAAAACAGACATTCAGGGTAAAACAGTGCAAGATAAAAAAAGGGTGTAAGGTTTGTAAAAGCCCACTCTTACACCCTATGCATAACCTACTTGCTGAAAATGTCCAGGATATGTACTATACTTGAATTTACACATGAAACATGTAGTTGTACAGTGCAAACAGAACAGAGAAGAGATGCATGCCTTCCTTGTACCCTGAGAGATGGTGGGACCAGTCGAGCAGTGCTAGAGGATCAGAGGGAGCGTGGTGCCACACGAGGTGTGATAAGAGCTTTGAGATTGATGGTGTTGTGGCAAAGAGTTGACATAGCACTCTCTGAAAAGAACAGTTTGATTAGACTCATGGGAGAATGTGAGTCAGCAGACCTCAGTTGTGGTCAAGGTTCTTGTGCCGGCAGGAATCGCAGAGTCTGTGGAACTGTGTCATCATCAGTCTGTGTTTTCCATGCCATGGAGGACTGCCTGTATCTTGCCTGTTTGTTTGCCTTTGCTCTGTTTAGAACAGGTTGCTGATCATTTTCACTCTCATGTCTGTTTAAAAAAAAAAGACATGAGCATGCTGATAACACAATAAAATAAACTATTGTATTTTGTTTATTATACTATATTATTATACTACTATTATAGTATTATCAATTATACTATTGTATATGCATAAAGACACAAGTTTTAGCAATAACATATAAGTATATATACTTTTTGTATTATGATGATATAAACAAAATTACATCTATAAAATATAATGTCTGTACATTTACTCAGTATGATTTTCGATCGCACTGAAAACTGAACGACACTTGCGTGCCCCGGTGCAAGGTGCCGGTGAAGGCGAGGGTGATGCAACCACATTCCTAAAAAAAAATAAATAAATAATTGTTAGCATACATTATTCAAAGTAATGGGCAATTATTGGGTATGGACGCACAATGTATATCTGTTGATAGGTGACAAATATCTGTTGATGGGCCATAGACTGTACGTATGTAGTGCATCTCAAACATTTACACCTGAGACATTAGCGAACTCCGTCAAATGGACATAATTTGTAGAAATATATGAAACATTTACACTTTAGCAGATATTTGTAGAAGCAAGCTACTGTTAGAAATAATAATGTTTAGAACATACCACATTACAAAAATTTATACTTGAGCAGATATTTGTGGACATTTGTGACTGACATTGAAAGGCATTGTTTCACGTAGGGTGCCAAAAGCTAGCCAGAACTAGGCAAAACAAAGTCTGAAAAATGATTTCTCTTTTATATTATCAGAATAGGAATTATATAGGACTTAGGATCTAGGATCATAACAACTTGCAGGAAAATCCTCAGCTGGATCAGTTCGCTCTTCAAAATGCAACCATTCGTCGTCTGTGTCTCAATCTTCTTCTGAGGAAAAGGTCAATTCTTCCTCACTGTCCAAAATCACCTGAAGAGCTTCCTCGCCTGAATAGCGTGCCATATTCCGAACGCGTAGGAAAGTCAAAGAAATAAACTATGTGGAACTATATGGCATTGTCTGGGGGGGCGTGTGCCTCGTATGGGAATCACCGAACTATTTTCCCTGTGAATAGCGTGTGGGTGTATCCCACCTCAGGTCATTCATATGGATTACATAAACTGAGAATATTTGTTTTCGATTTGACTCGCTTCATTTAAAAGTTCATTTCGCTGTTCATCATTAAAAACTGCAAGTGGTGGCGCTGGTGCCCCCGTCGAATCCAGAGGGTTAAAAGGTGACAATCCAGAGCCAAGGCCAGGGAAGAGACAAGCAGGCTAAATCGACTGTCTGCTAGCTGCACTGAGTTGTCACTTAGGTTCCAAAATATTGAGTGTGTGTCTGTTCCCTGAGCTAAACAAAAATGAATAAAATAATACTCAGAAAGTTTGTTTTAGTAACCTAATTAACATAAATGCATGCTGAATACTGAATGCATAGCCAGCACCTTTGATCTGAAGCTAGGACTGTTTAATATTAGATCTCTCATCTAAAGCGCTTATTGTCAATAACACTATTACTGATTAGGAGTTTAACATACTGTGTTTAACATAAACCATATGAGCATGTAGGATTAAATGAAGCTGGTCCTCCTGGATACAGTTATATACATCAGCCCATTTAACTGGCAGAGTAGGAGGTGTCGCATTTATTTATAATGATAATCTAGATGTCACACAAAAACCTAGTAATAAATTCCATGCATTTGAAGTACTTTACACTAACCTGAAAAATGTAGCCACAAAAAAATAAGTCTACTCAGTCGATTCCACCAATTATTTTTTCAGAACCCCAGGGCCATATTCTGAATTCCTTTGTGAATATGCGGATTTCATCTCTAACCTGGTTGTTCCTTTAGACAAAGCATTAATTTTCGGAAACTTTCTGAGAACAGTGGTTGTGTCCATTCTAGATTCAGTAGGGGTCAATCAGAATGTAATAGGACACATTCATAATGGTGGTCACACTCTTGATCTAATACTAACATTCGGATTAAATATAGAAGATAGAGTCACATTTCTGCATTCTGAAGCCATCTCAGATCATTATCTCATTTCATTTAAAATTTGTCTTAAATCACCTTAATATATGCACCTTGCCACCCTACCATGTCAAACATACATTCACATCAGCTACTGCACAGAGTTTGATCAATCTATCAATCAATCAGTCTCCCAGAATTATCAACTATGATCACCATCTGATCCCACAGAACTTGATCAGGCAACTGAATGCTTAGAGTCAATGTTCCGCTGCACGCTAGATAAGGTAGCTCCACTTAAAAGAAACGTAATTAGAGAGAAAAAGCGCGTACCCTGGTATAATGATCACACACCTTAAAACAGACCACTTGAAGATTAGAAAGTAAATGGTGTCCAACTAAATGGATAGTATTTCAAACAGCATGGAAGGAGAGCCTCCTGAGCTATACAATCTCTTCGTGTTGTTAGACCAATGTATCCCTCCAACCTAATTGAAAATAACAAAAAATAATCCTAGATTCTTATTTAATACTGCAGCAAAATTAACTAGGAATAAGACCACAACAGAAATATTTTTTCTAAGTTTGTAAGTGTTGTATTTTTTCAATGGCAAAATTGAAAATATCAGGCCAAAATATTCAGACTATTAATTTACAACCAGACATTTTTATAACTAACCCTGTAGATAATAATATAAAAATATCTGATCAAAGATTTGAGAGACTGAACTAATTTCACTATCAAAACTTGTATACTAGCTCCCTTACCTACATGTTTCTTCTAAAAATAATTAAATAAAATATAAATTTTTAATATATTTTTATAAATAAAATCAATTCTTCACTTAGCACTGGCTATGTACCAAAGTCATTTAAACTAGCAGTTATCAAACCCCTGATTAAAAAACTGAACTTGACCTCTGTCAATAGGCCAAGATCAAACCTCCCCTTTATCTTCAAGATCTTAGAAAAGGTTGTAGCACAGCAGCTATGCTCATACCTACATAGCAATAACATTCATGAAATGTATCAGTGTGATCCAGTACTGGCCTCTGATCAGGATTGTGTCTCCTTGCTTGTATTGCTTGACTTTAGTACAGTTTTTGATACCCTTGGTCATACTATTCTCCTTCATAGATTAGAAAATGTTGTTGGCATTAAGGGAATGGCCCTGTCGTGACTCAGATCTTATTTGACTTGTTATCAGTTTGTAGATGTAAATGACTTCACTACGCATTCTAAAGTAAAGTTTGGTGTTCCGCAAGGTTCTGTTTTAGGCCCACTGCTCTTTTCTTTATATATGCTACCGCTGGGCAAAACTATTCATAAACATGGCTTCCACTGTTATGCTGATGGCACACAGTTGTATGTTTCAGCAAAGCCAGAGGACAGACACCAGGTTAATGAAGTTAGAAATGTGTGAAGGACATTAGACACTGGATGCTTATTAACTTCCTTTTACTTAATTCTAACAAGACAGAAGTACTTGTACTAGGACCACATGCAACTAGAAGTAAGCTTTCTGAATACATAGTAACTCTAGATGGCCTTTCATGTGCAACAGTAAAAGACCTTGGTGTGATCATTGAGTCCAGTCTTCCATTTGAAGCTTATGTAGATAATATTGCTAGGATATGCTTCTTTCATCTCAGAAATATTGCTGAGATAAGAAATATAATGTCACTACACAATGCAGAAAAATTAGTTCAGGTTTTTATTACCTCTAGGTTGGATTATAGTAATGCCTTACTGTCTGGCTGTTCCAGTAGGTGCATGAACAAGCTCCAGTTAGTCTAGAATGCAGCTGCAAGAGTCCTTACTAGAACCAGAAGATATGACTACACCACCCCTTATCTGTATCTTATCCACACTGCATTGGATCCCAATCACATTTCTCATTGAACACTGGGTTACAGGCAGAGTGGCTGTGGCTCAGTGAGTGTGTGAATGGGTGAATGAGAAACAGTGTAAAGTGAAGTGAAGTGACGTGTAGCCAAGTATGGTGACCCATACTTGGAATTTGTGCTTTGCATTTAACCCATCCACATGCACACACAGTAGTGAACACACACACCGTGAACACACACTCTGAGCAGCGGGCAGCCTTTTTTTTTTGCTGCGGCGCCTGGGGAGCAGTTGGGGGTTCGGTGCCTTGCTCAAGGGTCTCACCTCAGTCAGGGTATTGAGGGTGAAAGAGAGCGCTGGTCATTCATTCCCCCAACTACAATCCCTGCCGGACCTGAGACTCGAACCCACAAACTTCAGGTTTACCTTCGTGTTGCAAGTCCGACTCTCTAACCATTAGGCCCTTTGTAGAACTGCTAAGGTCAAAAGGCGCTATATAAGCACAGACCATTTACCATTACAAAATACTACTTTTGACCTATAAAGCACTGAATGGTCTCACGCCACAGTATCTGAGTGAACTTTTGGTCTTTTATGATCTGCCACGCCTACTTCGATCAAAAGGTACAAGCTATTTGTTGGTATCTCGAATAGTGAAGGCTACAGCAGAGGGGTAGAGCTTTCTCTTACAAAGCCCCACAGTTATGGAACAGCCTTCCACTTAGTGTTTGGGGCTCAGACAGAGTGTTTAAGTCTCAGTGTTTAAGTCTAGGCTGAAAACATACTTGTTTAGTCAAGCTTTTTGTGAATAGTTTTTTTCTTAGGTACAGGGGCAGGTCTGGAGGGTTCACAGCATAGAGTGTTGTGGTGAACTGGGATGTTTAGATGCTGTTGCCCCCCCAACTCTCAAACGTTCACACAGGTTTGTTGACGGTGGAGTGGCAGCTGCTTTATGTCCCAGGGTACCCTTATATCTGTTACCTTCTGGCTCTCCCTTTTAGTTAGCTAGTCTTGCCAGAGTCCCTGCTTCCACTCTGCATGCAATGTCCTTAACTATTACAGGACAATAAGCATATCTAATAATCTCTCCCTCTCTCTCCCTCTGTCTCTCTCTCTCTCTGTCAAGCTACACATGCTACTCCTGAGATAAAAGTGATCCTGACCCCTTCTGCTCCCCAGACCTGCCTGATCCATCCTGTGTAACGTCAACACCGGCACCTGCCCACCAGAGGGAGCCCTTGCCCGAGTTCTGACACCACCTTTGCTAATCTCTTCCGGGGCGTTTTTAAGCTGCGCGTTCACCACAGATAGACGCGAAGTATTGTTCTCTGGACTCTACCGAGCGTTTTGTTTTGCCGTGT